>OX103957.1:20475307-20807807 GCA_944470425.2 Schistosoma bovis
AGATTGTGCATAACTCGTAGCGCTGAATTAATATAGTTTAGATGATACTTTTGGATCAGAAGATTTTAAACATATGAACAATGATGAACATTCTCCTCTGTTACCATGGAAATATTTGAAGATGGTGTGATTTGTGAATTAGGAAGGTCGGAATGACTTTTAGTAAGTGTTGTGACTTTAAGTTGGGTCGATTTTTACCCTGTGCTAACTGTTGTGTCCTTGACTGAAAAACTAGAGAGCAGCGTATTTACCGATCGATTCAATGACACGTAAACACGTAAGAACGTAATGGGCGACCTAGAGTTCCGATTGGTCCCGCTTCTCTGTCTATCCCAGCCAGTTGAGTCAAGAACGCAGATCTCAGCCTCTGAAATATGAATCGTTATATTTCAGACACACTTTGCTTACATACCAATCAAGCATACCACATCGTACCATAAAATAGAAAACAACATTTTGTACAACATTCAACAAATGAACAGATATCGACCAATAGGAAATGTCCATTTAAAGTCCAAGGACACCATTGGACATAACATGATAATTATTGGTCTATTCCTCCGCATCCACAACAGTAAGGTTCCAAGATTGTGTTAATATAATAATACTAATAATAATGGTGATAATAATAACAACGTTGTGTGAATATAATATGTAGTAAATTGAGTATAGTCAAGGTAATTACGACGAAAAAGAATCAATGTGGATTAGGAAAGAGATAATTACAAAACGAATTCTGATAAAAGGTTTATAACATGCATTTGATGTGTCTGGTGATTCAGTCGTGGATCACGGTAAACATGGAGGCTGGATATATCTCTTCTGGATATGTTATTTCGGTTTTCAAGAGTTGATCCAGATGACTTCAGTTATGTTAAGTCTAGCTCCTGTTATGTCCCCATATAAATCGTGCTTTTGATTCAGGGTTTCTTCACTGACCATGTCATGTGTAATTTTCTCAAATTAACTCGAAAAATACTTGATTGAGAATGTTATATTATAATTATATCTACAAAAATTTAGTGATGGGATAGTTTGACCGGAAAATGTATGGAAGTATCATTGTTTGAAGTAACAATGTGAATAACTGCAGTAAAAACGAAATGATTATACTGAGCAACACAGATGAACAATGAATGATGATGCATGATGACTGTGATGGAGTTTAATTACCGGATCTCTAGTAGAGAAGTCAAGCACTCGTCATATAGAACACGGAAGAGACCATATTTATGAAGCAACTAATCAATAAGTCAGTTCGAAAGATACAACATCATCAACATCAACCTTCTGTGTAACAGATCTTCTCCCTATAATCTCAATATCTGATTACAGTTTGTAATGTTGAATATCATCTTATCAAGTGAACTGTAATGTGTAATACATCATCAAGGAGATTGGTGCTTGAAAATACGAATTGTGGTTGAATTGTGATTGATTCGTTTATTTTCATATATTACATCTCATGACTGAATGGCTAATTGAACAATAGCATGTAAAGAAGAGCTGTGATTGAGTCCCGAATTGTAGAGAAATATGGGTTGTTGTTTATTTATCAGAATTACTCTAGTTAGCATAAGTCACCAATGGGAAAAACGAGTAAAGTGGAGGGAAAAATCATACAGCTGTGGTGTATACTACATCTGTCTGTCGATATAAGTAGTTTGTAACACCGATCGGAAGTGGAAAACCTGACAGCGGAAGGCTAAGAAGATCGAGTTGAAGAAAATATAATAGAAAAAAGAGAGTGTGGACTGGAAGAATCATGCAGAATGTGATGGACAAATGACGGAAATTTGCAAATGAAGGATTCAATGCAATGTTTGTGATATTTTATCAAGGCTGCCAAATGCCCTGGTATGGCCGAAAATTTATGTATGAATGTATGGAAATAGTTAACTATTTTAGCATTCCTAAGTTACTGTTGTTATGACCTTGGGTATGTCTCGTTTTGCTATCACGCGACCTATCTACCAATCCGGATACGACTTATACGAATATTCACACTAGGCCAACCAATGACGTTCAACCGGTGTGGGCAGTCTAGCGTCCTTATTGGTCCTATGTCCTACGAGCCCTTCCACTTGAGTCCAGAACACAATACCAGCTTCGAATCAGAACAGATCGTTTATTTCAAACATACTCGGTTTATATATCAAACAGACAGACCACAACACACCATAAATTAGAAAATAACATATGTACACAAATAAGCCAAAAAGTGGCTGAGAACGAGGGGGACAGTAATTAATAGACTGAACATAGTTTAAGAACCGTAAATCGTACAATAATGAATTATAGATCAAAATAAAGCTTATAATAAGAGGGATATAAATATACATAATCTAATGATTGAATAGTTTTACAATAAGAATATTTATAGAATATTAGTCCACTAATAGTCCTCGGGAGTTACCTGTAATTTAATCTTCGCTCGGATATAACACCTCCCCTTTTTTTTCGAAGATTCCAAGTTTAGATTCGGATTTAAAAATAAAGAATTTTTTTTGTAACTTTGAATTCTCCAACATTCTCCTCCTCCTCGAAATAATGTTGGGTCCTTATATCTCCAAGTTACAAATAATAGGACATTATTTAAACGACGTTTCTCGCATTGAATGTCGGATCCACTAGAAACGACTAGATGATAATGAACAACCTTTGATTTGAGGTCAAAGTTTAATTCTTCTGAAGCATTACTTTCAAATCCATTAGGAATTTCATCAATGGATAATGGATCATTACGGAAATCATCATCTAACAAAATTACATTAGACTTTTGACCATAATTTGACTCAGCCGATATTTTTTTCTCATTTTTATAAAAAATTTCATCAAAATTACATGCATTATTCTGAGAACCCATATCTGCTACCTTGTCATTAGATATCGGATAAGCTGATTCAATATAAATTTCTGTCTCACAATGATTTTGAGTAACATTCGGTATAATTGGGTTCATCGTGTCACTGCAGTTATTTTCTGAATACGAGTCCCCATAGCTTTCTCGGCTAATATCACGTGGACCATAATTTTGTTCTAGCTGAAATTCATTTTCAGAGCTAGACAGGACCAGTAGTGCTTCATTCAATTCTGGACTCCGGGCTTCATCTACAGGGTCTGGCTCTTGATCATTTGGTATCGTCACTTCATGTGCATTTAGCACAATATTTTCTTGCTCTGAGCTGGACACGTTACTAATATTACGTTCTCCTTCTGGTATAAAGGGATTTCTAGGATTATTTGTGCTTTTCATTGTGCATATTTCATTTAATGGTACATCCCATAAATTCAGTTTATCTATCCAGTCTATACCAATAAGGTCTAACTCATGTCTGTTCGTTAAGTAACAATTTCCTGTAAAGTAATTACCTCGGAATTTAACAGAACATTTTATCATTCCCACAAGTTTTAATATATCTCCGGACGCATTCCATGCAGTGTGCTCTGTTGGTAATACTTTCGGACACCCAATTAAATACCACGTTCGTTTCGAGATTAGTGTGATATCTGACGCTGTGTCCAATTGCAATCGAATATGAACACCATTAACAATTAATTCCACATATCTTCTTTTATCCGCTACGCTTAGAGCCAATGTAGAATATACGCTGTTTATATACTTATTTTTGTACTGATGCGGACGTCTGGTTCGTTTTGATCTCAAACTTTCTCTAGTTCGGCAGACTATCTCTTTGTGGCCAACTTTATTGCATATAGTGCATCTATGATTTCTAAACCGGCAAAATCTTGAGAAATGCCACGCACCACAATACCAACATTTAGTTGCAGGTTTAGGAGTTTTCGAGTAATATTTATGACTTTTGGTAGTATTTTGTCTTTGACCTGTTTTAACAGCATGAACAGAATTAGATGGTGCAGCACTTTTGGTTTCCAGCATAGCTGTATCTTGTTTTAAGTTAATTAATCGTTGGCATTCAGTGGTGATAGTTTGTAACGTCATTTCATCATCATGTTCCATACGAGATAACAACTTCATGCGAAAATCAGCATCAACAGGAGAGTTCAGACCAGAAATAAATAATAAGCATTTAAATTGATCACTGGTTAACACATTTAATTTAAATCGTTCTGCTTGTAAATTTACTCTTCCGGCGTACGTAGTATACTCTTCATCAGCCTCTTTAGTCAGCTGTAGACAGTTATACCGGATACGGAATAAAGACGACTGTTCACAAAACATTTTATTTAGGATGTTAACAGTTTCATCGAAATTAACTTCTCGCGGATGTCTAGGCAGGATATGGTTTTTATACTTTTGATGCTCATTAGGACCAAGTTTCTGTAATAGCAGACGGACTTTCTTTGCGTCATCTATCGCAGCAAATTCAACTCGGAAAATATCTTCAATTCTGCCAAACCATGCTTCGAAAGTGCGACCATTGTCTGCATCAAATATAAATTCTGAAACTGGATTAAGGTATGACTCGATACTTTTATGTTCTGGAATCTCTTGTTGGATAGATAGTTTTCCCAAAAGTGCTTCCAATAGTTGTTGTTGCGAAGCTAACATTTGATGCTGCTGCTGTATTAATAACTGCAACTGTTCTGAATAATTTGCCATTTTTCTTCTCACTGCTAATAATAATATTAATTCCAAACAAATCACCGGCAATTATAACAGCTAATTTATTTTCAAAATCTGAGTCACCACCTGTATTTTTTTTTCCAAAATCCCCGTCGCCAATTGTTATGACCTTGGGTATGTCTCGTTTTGCTATCACGCGACCTATCTACCAATCCGGATACGACTTATACGAATATTCACACGAGGCCAACCAATGACGTTCAACCGGTGTGGGCAGTCTAGTGTCCTTATTGGTCCTATGTCCTACGAGCCCTTCCACTTGAGTCCAGAACACAATACCAGCTTCGAATCAGAGCAGATCGTTTATTTCAAACATACTCGGTTTATATATCAAACAGACAGACCACAACACACCATAAATTAGAAAATAACATATGTACACAAATAAGCCAAAAAGTGGCTGTGAACGAGGGGGACAGTAATTAATAGACTGAACATAGTTTAAGAACCGTAAATCGTACAATAATGAATTATAGATCAAAATAAAGCTTATAATAAGAGGGATATAAATATACATAATCTAATGATTGAATAGTTTTACAATAAGAATATTTATAGAATATTAGTCCACTAATAGTCCTCGGGAGTTACCTGTAATTTAATCTTCGCTCGGATATAACACCTCCCCTTTTTTTTTCGAAGATTCCAAGTTTAGATTCGGATTTAAAAATAAAGAATTTTTTTTGTAACTTTGAATTCTCCAACATTCTCCTCCTCCTCGAAATAATGTTGGGTCCTTATATCTCCAAGTTACAAATAATAGGACATTATTTAAACGACGTTTCTCGCATTGAATGTCGGATCCACTAGAAACGACTAGATGATAATGAACAACCTTTGATTTGAGGTCAAAGTTTAATTCTTCTGAAGCATTACTTTCAAATCCATTAGGAATTTCATCAATGGATAATGGATCATTACGGAAATCATCATCTAACAAAATTACATTAGACTTTTGACCATAATTTGACTCAGCCGATATTTTTTTCTCATTTTTATAAAAAATTTCATCAAAATTACATGCATTATTCTGAGAACCCATATCTGCTACCTTGTCATTAGATATCGGATAAGCTGATTCAATATAAATTTCTGTCTCACAATGATTTTGAGTAACATTCGGTATAATTGGGTTCATCGTGTCACTGCAGTTATTTTCTGAATACGAGTCCCCATAGCTTTCTCGGCTAATATCACGTGGACCATAATTTTGTTCTAGCTGAAATTCATTTTCAGAGCTAGACAGGACCAGTAGTGCTTCATTCAATTCTGGACTCCGGGCTTCATCTACAGGGTCTGGCTCTTGATCATTTGGTATCGTCACTTCATGTGCATTTAGCACAATATTTTCTTGCTCTGAGCTGGACACGTTACTAATATTACGTTCTCCTTCTGGTATAAAGGGATTTCTAGGATTATTTGTGCTTTTCATTGTGCATATTTCATTTAATGGTACATCCCATAAATTCAGTTTATCTATCCAGTCTATACCAATAAGGTCTAACTCATGTCTGTTCGTTAAGTAACAATTTCCTGTAAAGTAATTACCTCGGAATTTAACAGAACATTTTATCATTCCCACAAGTTTTAATATATCTCCGGACGCATTCCATGCAGTGTGCTCTGTTGGTAATACTTTCGGACACCCAATTAAATACCACGTTCGTTTCGAGATTAGTGTGATATCTGACGCTGTGTCCAATTGCAATCGAATATGAACACCATTAACAATTAATTCCACATATCTTCTTTTATCCGCTACGCTTAGAGCCAATGTAGAATATACGCTGTTTATATACTTATTTTTGTACTGATGCGGACGTCTGGTTCGTTTTGATCTCAAACTTTCTCTAGTTCGGCAGACTATCTCTTTGTGGCCAACTTTATTGCATATAGTGCATCTATGATTTCTAAACCGGCAAAATCTTGAGAAATGCCACGCACCACAATACCAACATTTAGTTGCAGGTTTAGGAGTTTTCGAGTAATATTTATGACTTTTGGTAGTATTTTGTCTTTGACCTGTTTTAACAGCATGAACAGAATTAGATGGTGCAGCACTTTTGGTTTCCAGCATAGCTGTATCTTGTTTTAAGTTAATTAATCGTTGGCATTCAGTGGTGATAGTTTGTAACGTCATTTCATCATCATGTTCCATACGAGATAACAACTTCATGCGAAAATCAGCATCAACAGGAGAGTTCAGACCAGAAATAAATAATAAGCATTTAAATTGATCACTGGTTAACACATTTAATTTAAATCGTTCTGCTTGTAAATTTACTCTTCCGGCGTACGTAGTATAATCTTCATCAGCCTCTTTAGTCAGCTGTAGACAGTTATACCGGATACGGAATAAAGACGACTGTTCACAAAACATTTTATTTAGGATGTTAACAGTTTCATCGAAATTAACTTCTCGCGGATGTCTAGGCAGGATATGGTTTTTATACTTTTGATGCTCATTAGGACCAAGTTTCTGTAATAGCAGACGGACTTTCTTTGCGTCATCTATCGCAGCAAATTCAACTCGGAAAATATCTTCAATTCTGCCAAACCATGCTTCGAAAGTGCGACCATTGTCTGCATCAAATATAAATTCTGAAACTGGATTAAGGTATGACTCGATACTTTTATGTTCTGGAATCTCTTGTTGGATAGATAGTTTTCCCAAAAGTGCTTCCAATAGTTGTTGTTGCGAAGCTAACATTTGATGCTGCTGCTGTATTAATAACTGCAACTGTTCTGAATAATTTGCCATTTTTCTTCTCACTGCTAATAATAATATTAATTCCAAACAAATCACCGGCAATTATAACAGCTAATTTATTTTCAAAATCTGAGTCACCACCTGTATTTTTTTTTCCAAAATCCCCGTCGCCAATTGTTATGACCTTGGGTATGTCTCGTTTTGCTATCACGCGACCTATCTACCAATCCGGATACGACTTATACGAATATTCACACGAGGCCAACCAATGACGTTCAACCGGTGTGGGCAGTCTAGTGTCCTTATTGGTCCTATGTCCTACGAGCCCTTCCACTTGAGTCCAGAACACAATACCAGCTTCGAATCAGAGCAGATCGTTTATTTCAAACATACTCGGTTTATATATCAAACAGACAGACCACAACACACCATAAATTAGAAAATAACATATGTACACAAATAAGCCAAAAAGTGGCTGTGAACGAGGGGGACAGTAATTAATAGACTGAACATAGTTTAAGAACCGTAAATCGTACAATAATGAATTATAGATCAAAATAAAGCTTATAATAAGAGGGATATAAATATACATAATCTAATGATTGAATAGTTTTACAATAAGAATATTTATAGAATATTAGTCCACTAATAGTCCTCGGGAGTTACCTGTAATTTAATCTTCGCTCGGATATAACACCTCCCCTTTTTTTTTCGAAGATTCCAAGTTTAGATTCGGATTTAAAAATAAAGAATTTTTTTTGTAACTTTGAATTCTCCAACATTCTCCTCCTCCTCGAAATAATGTTGGGTCCTTATATCTCCAAGTTACAAATAATAGGACATTATTTAAACGACGTTTCTCGCATTGAATGTCGGATCCACTAGAAACGACTAGATGATAATGAACAACCTTTGATTTGAGGTCAAAGTTTAATTCTTCTGAAGCATTACTTTCAAATCCATTAGGAATTTCATCAATGGATAATGGATCATTACGGAAATCATCATCTAACAAAATTACATTAGACTTTTGACCATAATTTGACTCAGCCGATATTTTTTTCTCATTTTTATAAAAAATTTCATCAAAATTACATGCATTATTCTGAGAACCCATATCTGCTACCTTGTCATTAGATATCGGATAAGCTGATTCAATATAAATTTCTGTCTCACAATGATTTTGAGTAACATTCGGTATAATTGGGTTCATCGTGTCACTGCAGTTATTTTCTGAATACGAGTCCCCATAGCTTTCTCGGCTAATATCACGTGGACCATAATTTTGTTCTAGCTGAAATTCATTTTCAGAGCTAGACAGGACCAGTAGTGCTTCATTCAATTCTGGACTCCGGGCTTCATCTACAGGGTCTGGCTCTTGATCATTTGGTATCGTCACTTCATGTGCATTTAGCACAATATTTTCTTGCTCTGAGCTGGACACGTTACTAATATTACGTTCTCCTTCTGGTATAAAGGGATTTCTAGGATTATTTGTGCTTTTCATTGTGCATATTTCATTTAATGGTACATCCCATAAATTCAGTTTATCTATCCAGTCTATACCAATAAGGTCTAACTCATGTCTGTTCGTTAAGTAACAATTTCCTGTAAAGTAATTACCTCGGAATTTAACAGAACATTTTATCATTCCCACAAGTTTTAATATATCTCCGGACGCATTCCATGCAGTGTGCTCTGTTGGTAATACTTTCGGACACCCAATTAAATACCACGTTCGTTTCGAGATTAGTGTGATATCTGACGCTGTGTCCAATTGCAATCGAATATGAACACCATTAACAATTAATTCCACATATCTTCTTTTATCCGCTACGCTTAGAGCCAATGTAGAATATACGCTGTTTATATACTTATTTTTGTACTGATGCGGACGTCTGGTTCGTTTTGATCTCAAACTTTCTCTAGTTCGGCAGACTATCTCTTTGTGGCCAACTTTATTGCATATAGTGCATCTATGATTTCTAAACCGGCAAAATCTTGAGAAATGCCACGCACCACAATACCAACATTTAGTTGCAGGTTTAGGAGTTTTCGAGTAATATTTATGACTTTTGGTAGTATTTTGTCTTTGACCTGTTTTAACAGCATGAACAGAATTAGATGGTGCAGCACTTTTGGTTTCCAGCATAGCTGTATCTTGTTTTAAGTTAATTAATCGTTGGCATTCAGTGGTGATAGTTTGTAACGTCATTTCATCATCATGTTCCATACGAGATAACAACTTCATGCGAAAATCAGCATCAACAGGAGAGTTCAGACCAGAAATAAATAATAAGCATTTAAATTGATCACTGGTTAACACATTTAATTTAAATCGTTCTGCTTGTAAATTTACTCTTCCGGCGTACGTAGTATAATCTTCATCAGCCTCTTTAGTCAGCTGTAGACAGTTATACCGGATACGGAATAAAGACGACTGTTCACAAAACATTTTATTTAGGATGTTAACAGTTTCATCGAAATTAACTTCTCGCGGATGTCTAGGCAGGATATGGTTTTTATACTTTTGATGCTCATTAGGACCAAGTTTCTGTAATAGCAGACGGACTTTCTTTGCGTCATCTATCGCAGCAAATTCAACTCGGAAAATATCTTCAATTCTGCCAAACCATGCTTCGAAAGTGCGACCATTGTCTGCATCAAATATAAATTCTGAAACTGGATTAAGGTATGACTCGATACTTTTATGTTCTGGAATCTCTTGTTGGATAGATAGTTTTCCCAAAAGTGCTTCCAATAGTTGTTGTTGCGAAGCTAACATTTGATGCTGCTGCTGTATTAATAACTGCAACTGTTCTGAATAATTTGCCATTTTTCTTCTCACTGCTAATAATAATATTAATTCCAAACAAATCACCGGCAATTATAACAGCTAATTTATTTTCAAAATCTGAGTCACCACCTGTATTTTTTTTTTCCAAAATCCCCGTCGCCAATTGTTATGACCTTGGGTATGTCTCGTTTTGCTATCACGCGACCTATCTACCAATCCGGATACGACTTATACGAATATTCACACGAGGCCAACCAATGACGTTCAACCGGTGTGGGCAGTCTAGTGTCCTTATTGGTCCTATGTCCTACGAGCCCTTCCACTTGAGTCCAGAACACAATACCAGCTTCGAATCAGAGCAGATCGTTTATTTCAAACATACTCGGTTTATATATCAAACAGACAGACCACAACACACCATAAATTAGAAAATAACATATGTACACAAATAAGCCAAAAAGTGGCTGAGAACGAGGGGGACAGTAATTAATAGACTGAACATAGTTTAAGAACCGTAAATCGTACAATAATGAATTATAGATCAAAATAAAGCTTATAATAAGAGGGATATAAATATACATAATCTAATGATTGAATAGTTTTACAATAAGAATATTTATAGAATATTAGTCCACTAATAGTCCTCGGGAGTTACCTGTAATTTAATCTTCGCTCGGATATAACAACTGTCTCAATCAATATTCACTGAACTATAGATAAAGCGGCTTTATGAAGTTAATTATTACGAAAACTTGTCAATTCCCTCGTTACACCAAACCTACTTTATACAAACACCAGATGACTTCAGTTATGTTAAGTCTAGCTCCTGTTATGTCCCCATATAAATCGTGCTTTTGATTCAGGGTTTCTTCACTGACCATGTCATGTGTAATTTTCTCAAATTAACTCGAAAAATACTTGATTGAGAATGTTATATTATAATTATATCTACAAAAATTTAGTGATGGGATAGTTTGACCGGAAAATGTATGGAAGTATCATTGTTTGAAGTAACAATGTGAATAACTGCAGTAAAAACGAAATGATTATACTGAGCAACACAGATGAACAATGAATGATGATGCATGATGACTGTGATGGAGTTTAATTACCGGATCTCTAGTAGAGAAGTCAAGCACTCGTCATATAGAACACGGAAGAGACCATATTTATGAAGCAACTAATCAATAAGTCAGTTCGAAAGATACAACATCATCAACATCAACCTTCTGTGTAACAGATCTTCTCCCTATAATCTCAATATCTGATTACAGTTTGTAATGTTGAATATCATCTTATCAAGTGAACTGTAATGTGTAATACATCATCAAGGAGATTGGTGCTTGAAAATACGAATTGTGGTTGAATTGTGATTGATTCGTTTATTTTCATATATTACATCTCATGACTGAATGGCTAATTGAACAATAGCATGTAAAGAAGAGCTGTGATTGAGTCCCGAATTGTAGAGAAATATGGGTTGTTGTTTATTTATCAGAATTACTCTAGTTAGCATAAGTCACCAATGGGAAAAACGAGTAAAGTGGAGGGAAAAATCATACAGCTGTGGTGTATACTACTTCTGTCTGTCGATATAAGTAGTTTGTAACACCGATCGGAAGTGGAAAACCTGACAGCGGAAGGCTAAGAAGATCGAGTTGAAGAAAATATAATAGAAAAAAGAGAGTGTGGACTGGAAGAATCATGCAGAATGTGATGGACAAATGACGGAAATTCGCAAATGAAGGATTCAATGCAATGTTTGTGTTATTTTATCAAAGCTGCCAAATGCCCTGGTATGGCCGAGAATTTATGTATGAATGTATGGAAATAGTTAACTATTTTAGCATTCCTAAGTTACTGTCTCAATCACTATTCACTGAACTATAGATAAAGCGGCTTTATGAAGTTAATTATTACGAAAACTTGTCAATTCCCTCGTTACACCAAACCTATTTTATACAAACACCACAAACCTGTATATCGTATGCATTGAGGAATAAGATTTGCAAAATAGCTGAGAATTCTGTCTGATTCACCTCATTGAATATAATATAACACCGCGTTCAATCATTTCTCTTACATCCGATAACATTTTCAAAGTAAAATTGATTACTTCTCCAATCTCAGTGTAAACAACGTGTTTATCTAATGAACAGACATATTTCTGTTGACCTCCTTTGTTTATAGAATCAGTTATGATTATACTTTCTTATCATTTATCACCTAATTACATCTCATTAATCAAATAATATGATATTCTCTATTCTGTATAGTGGGTGTCATATGAATCTTGGTCAGAATAAAACGACCTCGTTTTCTAATAATGTTGTTGTTTATTTGTCTGACAATCCCCGACATACAAAAATGAAAGATGAGTGAAATTCTCATTTTACAAATTATTACCACATTTCTAAAAAGGAGATGAGGTGAAAACAAACCTTTTAGTTGTCGATTCCGAGATGGTCTTGCTCCAGCTAAGAATAAACACTGTAACCATTCACCAATTAATTTCGAATGAGTGTAGTGGTCGTTTTCTCATAAAATCATCCAGTTTCACGTCCGTGATTTATCAATCTGTAAAACGTCCATTAATAAATTCGATTCTTTAAAACTCGACGTGATACAACGTCCTGTGTAGATTGGTGAAGGAGACTGTGGAGGATTATCCTGATTAAATAATCCACAGCACATTCTGTGTATCTTTTTATACCAATCATTGTGACGGATGCACTCATAATTAGCCGATATTCTGGACATATACATTTGACTATTAACCAAATGTATGCTTTCATCAAACATTAATTAAGGTTGGATATCATAGTTTAATGGGAGCAATCGAATTCTATAATTGTATGGATTCGATTAGACACATCAGTTGATATTGAAATTTGCTTCATTTTTCTATAGAATTAAAATGGATTTCTCCATAAAGAAGCATTCTTATTACAGATGTTGGGGACGTTAGGTCCCCAGAACTCACTTGATAAAGGACCTCATTTTGTAATTTTATTTATAAAATTTGTATTTCTTTCGTTTCGCACCAAAAGCGCTCTTGTCACCTTCATGCCGTATTTGGGAAATATCTTCAATGCTATTGGTCCGTTGCGTGATTTAGTATGCTATTTGATAACCCTCGCCGAGGACGGTTTTGTGCTGAATATATACGTTTTGATTTGTGTTTATTGTTATCACTCGTTTCTGGCTGTTTGTAGAATATACTTCTCCATTCCAAGCTTGAACTTCTTCCTCTAGTTAGCGGGGCTGACGCGCATCAGAATATCTAGCTTATTGGTCTTTGGTCACTGAGTCATTGTTCTCGTTCGCAGACTAAGTGAACTCGTAATAGCTTCAAACCTGGCAACAGAAGACTACAGTTCACACGAAACTGCATTGACTAGACGATTCACATGAATGTTTATTCAAGTCATTCCTGTAGCTCGTCTCAGGTTATCGCCGATCATATATCCAAGTAAATGAGTGGGGTTTAACATGAGGTCAGCATTTCCATACTTTAGAATGCAATGTCGCTAAAAATATATCAAACACAATAAACAAACTATAGCATACGAACTGTGACCTGAAATTTAATGGATGTTCTTGCACCACAACTGTGATGCTTCATGCCGAAGCCAAGATGATTCCGACGTCACGAGACCAACCCCCTTGTAATAACCAGAACAAAATATAATTAATGTAGATACATGGAATATCCGGACAATGTTTGAGACCAAGAGGCCCATTCAATCATTATGTAAATGAGAAAGTGCAACTTGGCACTGCTCGATATCAGCAAAACCCATTGGACACTGGGTCGCAACAAGTATCATCATAATAAATGCGTTTCTATCGAGAAACTTCACAAGATTCACGATAAAATGAACAGGGAGAAATCAATCAACAACAGCCGAACAATAACATAGGAAATCAAGGCACGAGCTGAATACAATGAGGTAAAATGGCAAATGAAGAGGAGCATTACAGCCAACAAGCAAAAGTACGTAGAAGGCCCAGAAACGAGAACAGATAATGTTGTAGCTGCAGGAAACATGAAACAACTATACGAAACGACAAACAAACTGGCAGGAAAATATAGTAAACCAGGGTGACCGATAAAGGGCAAAGTAGTCACATCAATCAATGAGATTCAAGATCAGAGGAATAGATGGGTGGAATACATCAAGCAACTCTTGAATAGATCAGCTTTGTTGAGTCCACTGGAGATCGAAGGAGCACACACTGACCTTCTTATATATGTCACTCTCACTAACGAAAATAAGACCTCTGAACTGTGTGCATTTAAAAGTATGATTTAATTATTCGAGAATTCTGTCCAAATCACCGCATTGAATACAACATAACACCAAGTTCTATCATTTCTTCTACAACCGATAGCATTTTCAAAGTAAAATTTACTTCTTCTTTAATCTCAGTGTAAACAACATGTGGATTTTGTTAATAAACATATTTCTGTTGAAATCAGTTGTTTATAGAAACAGTAATGATCATACTTTGTTGTCAACTATCACCTCATTCCATCTCATAATCAGATAATATGGTATTGTTTATACTATATTCTGTTAAGTAGGTGTAATACAAATCTTAGTTGGAATGAAATATTTCGTTTCCTAATAATCTGTTCATGTGACTGGCAGAATGATTAGAATTCTCAAGTTATAGAAGATTACTACTTTCCTAAAGGAAAATCAGGTGAAAACAATCACTGTTGTAGTATTTATAAAACTCTTGGGTTCAATCTTCCTGACTTTTCGTTGTCTGGAGTACCTGTAGTTATCGAATGTTGTTCAACTGTGTATCAGAGATCTGCATTATTGTATGGTAACTTCGCAGCTGGTCAAACACTGGTAACAGACAATGTATATGTATCATATTGTATTTTAGCTACAGCTAAATTCATAGAAACGGACTGCTGATTACCCCTCTTATCTAATTGGAACGATCGCCTTTGCTCATTCATTTTGTTGGGAATCAGCAAGTAAAACCTAGGTCACTAATACTTCATCTGCCTTCACTTACGGGAGGCTGGACGCTAATTTCTTCATTCTATCGGTAAAGATTTGTGCGTATGTCGTTTGGTCATAGATGAAAAATAATTGACTGTCTTCAGGAGATACGGCAACTGAAACAGTGGTCGTCAAAAGTCAGAGGGATCGATTTCCCATATATTTTTTCAAAATAAATCCACAAGAGAATTTAAATTTTCTATTCATTTTACTACACTTTCCAAAGCGCAAGCATATTGAGGAAGCTAAGCGTATACTCAAGAACGATCGACTCATGGTGCGTGATCTATTCCCTGACCATCTTTTCGATCTGTCATTCTACGTCAACTCTGTCCGATTGTGGAATAAAAAGGCTTATCATCTTCCTCAGTGTATCGATCCTCTCATTTATCGTCAAGTAATGCAACTACGTATTGGTTGCATTTTCATAAGACATGTTTATAAAAATGAATAAATCGATGTGTAGATGAAGGAGAAAAGTAGACAGAGAGAAAGCACAAGAATACAAAATGCTGTAATTTCATAAAATAGAAGTGACTGACTCAATTCGCACCACAACATCGATTGTACGTAAAGTGTCATGACTTATTATTATGGTTAGTAATGTTACATTGTAATAAAAAATGTTTACAGGATGAAGAACGTGTAATGAGATTAGTGAGAATATCAATCCACAACAGTAATTGTAATCCATTAGAATACTCGAAATGGAGAGGTAGTACGTTGATTTTCCAATTTAGATCGTACCGTGGAGATCGGCGTTACATTCTCATCTATGCCTCATTATTCCTGTCGTTCAAAATATTCGAGATAAATCTTAAGGCTTCTTATGTCACTGGTCTAAATGACTGTTATTAAATGAGTTTCTGAGTTGCATGAATTTCAGAAACGCAATACGAAATCTTGACTAAAATCTAACATTGTGCAGTACACTCCACTAAACCACAATTGCGCAAAGCGAATTCGAGAACAAATATAAATGCAGTTGAATTACAACGAGTAAATACACAGTCAAAATAAGAGTCAAGTGAAATGAAAAGATTCAGACACATAAATATATACATAGAAAAGTGAACTAGTCATTGAACGATTAAATCAGCTAACATTTAGGCTAGTAAGGGGAAACGTTTATTGGCCGTGCCATCTGATCAAGTAAAAATGTTCATGCAGATATGATAATAGTAATAGAAAGATCTAAACAAATTGTTTGTTGTTTCTAAGATACTGTATGTTATCCTAAAGAGAGCAAGAACAAAGATTCGTTCAGAATAATATGAATTCATTTTAATTCGTCAGGTTCTCATCAGCTGCCCACAACCAAAAATATTTAAAGTTCATCATTATTACAGATATTGACATATTTATACATAAGATAGTGAATAAGGATGAATAAATGTATCATGGTATAACGAAGATTCCAATAGACTTGATGTGGTCATAATAGTTTGTCTCGAATAAATAAAGTTTGAGAGGGAAAGTTCCAGAACATTGAAACAGTGATTAGAACTCATGAAAATAGATTAATGGCAATAAAGAAAATATGAATTGAAATTAGTCACTTATGTAAGATGTAATTTAAACGTCAAAAAGAGTTGGAATAGTGACGCAGTAAATAAATAAATAGGAACAGATGAATAAAAAGGGTGGAGGTTATTGTTACCAGGGTAAAAACGGTTTTATTACTGTCTCTTTTTGTATACATAGGTTTGGTTTTATACTTTAGATTGCTAACGCTTCAACACATTTCAGAATGTTGGAGCTTGATTGTTTACTAATCACCTTGAAAAACTTCAGTGTATAGACTTCGTGTCCTGTGTCAAGGAGATGTCTTGCGATGACACTGTTGAATGTTTTCAATCTATTTGATGTTAAACTTTTGGGAACGTGTTTTTTTAATTTTACCTAGGCTCCCTTTCTGTTCTACCAATGTAACTGCTTTGGCAGATACATGTAAATTTGTATACAGAGTGGGTGGTAGCATGAAAGGGATACATGTCGACCGTTGATTGTGTCAAACAACATTTTGTTTTGGATAGGGCAATCAATTTTGCTGTAGTATAAGTTCTTGTCAATGCAGTTTTTAGTCTCATATTGATTGATCCTGTGACATTTATCACCTTTGAATTTAAGTTGAATAAAAATAGGCTTTAATTTGCTGTAATTTATTTGGGTCTTTTATCTTCACGTTTGTCATAATTCTCAATCAAATTCAGTGAGTGTCCGTTATTCTTTCAACATCTTTTAACATTCACAACTTCCTCTTCTAGTGTATCGGCAGTACATATTCTTTCTGTTCTGTGAAACAATGTTTTGACCGGTGCCTTTTGTAACTGATTAGACAAAAGCTATTTAAATTGAGATAACTCACATTCCATGTGTCTTTCTTATAAACTGAACGTTGAACTGTAACATCCTTTCTTCGTTTCATCACCATATCGAGAAAATGGAACTTGTTTTTTTTCATGTTCCATAGTGAAATGAATAATTGGATGGGCTTCGTTGAAAATCTTCAGCACATTTTTTGCATGTTTATGATCAATACATGCGATGAAGGTATCATCAACATACATCAATACTGATCTATTCAATACCCGTTACATCATATTTCTCAACAAATAGAATATTATTCGGAAGTAAAGTTCAAATTTAACTTTCCTCAATTCACACTTTAATGGCGTTATGTTGTATTCATATTAAAATGAGGAGTTTGTCTGAAGATAGTTGAATGCACTGACAAGCGTGTCCTGGTCAATCATAGAAAACCTTTGAGAACTAGACAGATGTGTCATTTCATGATGAGAATTATCATCAATAAATAGTTACGATTCAGGTGAAGAATGAATTTCAGGTGTTGTGGGTGATCTGTTACCATAGAATGGTGGAGAAGATTTGTAGCTCAGGTGGATGATTCTGATGGAGTTTTGTTCTCTGATCTAGAGGGCCTTCGCAAAATATGAAATCTTTAAACTAAATACATTAAAAGCACATCTTGCTTCGACTGTCGTTCACACTTCTGTTCTCTTCAGTTAGATCTTCTCAAACTTCTCTTGTCAGGTTTTTAACTTCACATTAGTGTTGCAGACTACTTAGTTTTGTCAATATCAGTAGCATACACTACATTATTAGATATAGATAAACATTTATTGATATCCTTCTCACTATTAAGTTAATTAAACACCTCCTACTGTTATTTTATTCTCATTTTCATAAATTACAATAGAAATTATACTATCATTTGTGGTTGAACAATCCTAATGGTTTCCTTATTGATGGATGAAGAAGATAATTAACTTTATTGTTTGATTCAATGGAATACTTTGAGTAGAGGTTGATCACAATTCACTTAGAGATAATTAAGCTGAATGCAATAAACAGTCTTATTTTGTGAAGGGGTAGACAAAATCACTTTCTAAACAACATTCATTCTAAACATACCAATACCTCTTCAGCATCTACGGATATATGTGAAGGAATATTCTGAAACATCAGTGAGGCAATTCAAAAAAGTTTCTATTGTGTGAAGTTCCCCACTATCGAGTACATTTATTGAACTGAGCATACTCGAATGGAAACGCTGAAATGGCTGACAATTCAAAATGTCGTATAATAAGTCAAAATGTTGGTGATCATTCAGATAACTTCGTTGAAATAGTTTGATTAAGTGAATTTGGATAAATGACACTTGGCACCGAAATTCCAAGCGGATCATCGAAATTGAGAACCTCTTTCGTTTAAACGCATTCGTGAACCTTCAACCTAACCATATGCATTCGTACGCTATAAAACAGTTATCTCTAGATGACTTATTTCAAACGGCGAATGTATAAAATTATGCTTACAAAAATAACGCCAAAATGACGACGATCAAAGCGGTGTTTTTACTGATGACGATTGAGTATGTCACAAGTCTAGCTTTCATACATACACCAAGCAATAAAACTCTAGAATCGTAAAAGTGTAGATGATGACTGGTGATTCAAAATGATTTCTTATTAGGTCACCTTATTCTCCGTGAAGGGAATTCAATTACGACAGCCTGTAGGCACACATTAAGAAATCAAACACGACCAAATTACAAGTGAATAAATTGGACTTCAAAGTTTTTTCAACAAAAAAATATGAAAGAAAATCAAAATTTATTGAAAAAAATTCAATGTCATTTTTAAGGATAACATATACTATTCATGTCATGATTACGTAGTTCATTACATATCCAAGAATGTAGGAATGTGTTAAATTTGCCTGTTGAAAATGAAGCATCTCTTCAACATTTTTGATATCTCTCTTTAACTACTTTCATTATCGAATCTCCTGTATTAACTCTCGTGTATAACTGCTTGTCATCGATGACACTTATCTCTAAACGTACATGTTTCCCGTGCCTTATCGAGCCATTAGTTTGTAGCGTGGTGTGAAAGTGGAGATTGTCTATGAACACCGCTACAGAGAGACACGTGCCAAATAAATCCATAAAATCCCCCGGAAGCCAAATATCAGAAGGCAGGTAATGGATCAAATAGAGATAATATTCACTGGCGATCTCGTGGTATCGAAAGGATATCGAGATCGTGCCAGGATACAAGCTTGGTTACAGAACGTAACCGAATTCGCGCGAAGTCATAATCAAAAATGTAAGCAGAATAATGGAAGCACAATATAGCTGTCATTAGCACAGTTAAACAAAGAGCATATTAAACAAGCACAGGTACAATTGGTATGACAATATTCCATTTTTCGAAAGATTCTTTATTTATGATAGAACAATTAGCCAATCTATGCTTTTTATCGTTTCAGATATTTATGAAGTTATGACGTTCGTGAAGTAATACGCATGCAAAAACTCGGTCACGCACCACAGCAAACACAGTTGACTTCCACTGGTTACGTCTTCTCAGTAGAACTCCGTGAAATTCATCATGAAGTCAATCACCAGTGAGCAAACGATGACGAATCCCATACTAGAACAAGACGACCATCAATTGCTTCCTAATTCTCTATTGTGGTCCAGCTTTGATCGAATCATGAATTCCACCGTTAAATTACTACAATCTTCATAAACCACCATTCGGGTACGTTGATTTGCAATCCGTGTTTTACATTCTTATTATATATCAGAGGAGATTGACGTGATAAAATAGAGGAATTGATGGTCGGCTATGATGCTTAAAACTAACGGTTGAAAAATACACACAGAATATGCAAACACAAGGTATATTTAAACGAACAATTGATTACATCATCAGGCTCAGCAGTTAAAGATCCATGATAATTGTCATATTTTACAAACTACCAAAATAATACAGGTATGAATGAAATGGACAATGTTATGTGTGAACAATGATGAACATTATCATGTGTTACTATGGTAATACTTGAAGATGGTGTGATTTGTGAATTAGGATATGTTAGTTCGGTTTTCAGGAGTTTATCCAGATGACTACAGTTATGTTGAGTACCCGTAGCCTAGCTCCTGTTTCTTTACTGACCATTTCATTCAACCATCTTATATCTTATAAAAAATAATATATTTGTCATATTCCAATGAGTAGAAAAACTAGATTTTCTGACGTTTCGTGACTAAGTGTAAGTCACTTCTTTAGAGAATAATTAACCAAATTAAAATTAATCCAAGTTTAAATAGTACAACGGAACGATGCAACAATAATATTTGATTAATCAAAAAACAGGTCTGAACAAGTTAATTTCATGTCATTTCTGTCTTTGTGATTCATAAGTGATATGTATGTAAATTTGTATGTGAATGTATGTGTGCATTGTTTAAGAATGAAAACTTGTGTGACCTTTATGGTAAGAAAGGATAGAGTTTAATTTGTAATCTCGTAGTGTGAATTGTAAATACGATCAGACTGAATGGCTAGGATAGACAGTCCAAGTAGGATGTATGGTAAGGCCTTCTTTTCTATTAAGCATTATATGGAACACTTCAGCCACTCTACTTTCTTTGTAATTGGAAAGGCCTTTTTGCAATATTTTGATATTTTTAAAACCAATTTGGTGGTTTAATTCACTTGATATTGTTTTTTATTTGAATCTTCCCATTGATGTTTTAGGACTGAAGTTGATCAGCCTCTTATTGGCAAATGTGCATACTGTGCGTATGCCTCGATATTGCCTTAATTTACAAGCATTATAAGCAGAGATGGATAGTGGCTAGCAGTGGAATCCAGGACGCACGTTTCGTCCTGTTTGGGACTCGTCAGCTGGATGTACCTGCATCTCAGAGTTGATGTTCACTCTGGGACTCGAACTCAGTACCGTTCGCTCCAAACGCCATCGCGTTATCCACTTAGCTACTGAGTCCTTATAACCACTTGCTTGTGCAATGGGGTGATAGCCACTTGATGTGATGTCATCATATTTAAACCAAATATTAATAATAACCATAATAAATCAATAGTACAATACCATAATAATAATGGCCATGTTGCTGGGAAATAATTTTCTATAATAGATTGACATCTCATTAAGATCATGATCTTTTGATTAGATTTATTGGATAATTTACATAGATGATAAATACCTGTTATAGATGTTAGAAGACTTAAACGATTCATGAATAATAATATAGGTAATAAATATTTTTGTAATTTAATAGATACTTTCTCTTGCCATGAATTATGATGCATTAATGTAAATACATTAGTAAACCATGTTGATCTACCTAAATTACACCATGTATATAATGATTGTAATTGTGTTGGTGCAAATAAATTATGACTAGTTTGATTCATAGTTGCTATGACAATAGAATGATTTAATAAAATCACTTGTTGTTGTATTAAGTCATTTAAATCTAAACATTGACGCATAGTTGACCAAAATAATGTCAAATTTCTATTCAGTAATTCATTTAATTTTAAATCAGAATAATTATTACTATGATATATGAATGAGATATTATCATTGAATAAACGTTTAGCTTGATAGATTGCATCTAAATTAAGTGAATTCATAGTATTATGATATACCTTAGTGACTAGTGTACTACCATCATTATTATTATTAACCATTTCAAGACAGGGAGATATCTTGACAGCTTTATATATATATGTATAGGTGAAATTTTATTAACTGCTGTGATTGGCTAATCATGGTTGACCAATCATATATATGGAAAATATATCAACCAATCACAATACAAGGAATAGAATAGGCTATCTAACCAAAACACAATTGTATGTAAGAAGAATATTCCGCGTAACGCATCTGTTAATGGTTGCAATATTGACGCATAATTCGGGATAAATCGTCTGTAATAATGTATTAGCCCGAGAAATCGGCGTAACGTTTTCCATGAGTCGGGTAGAGGATAATTCTTAATGGCATCAACTTCTGTTGCTATTGGTGTGATGCCTTGAGAAGTTATATTGTGACCTAGGAACTGTAAAGATTTTTTTCCGAATTCACACTTCTCAATATTTATAGAAATACCATGTTCTCTGAGTCGTATAAATAATTGCCGTAGTTGTTGTATATGCTCATCTTTAGTGGTGCTAGCTACTAATAAATCGTCGATATACGCGTATACCCCAGGTAAACCTCTAATAACCTGGTCGATAAACCGTTGAAAGGTTTGTGCCGCGTTAGTCAGTCCAAAAGGCATACGCAGGGATTCATATAGCCGTAATCGGGTTGTTACTGCTGTCTTCGGTATGTCTTGTCAGGCGATAGGGATGTGGTAGTATGCTCTGACTAAGTCGATCTTCGAGAAGATAGTAGTGCCCTCTATATTGTAGGTGAAATCATGAATGTGCGGTATAGGATATCTATCAGCTACTGTTTGTTTGTTTAGTGCTCTGTGATCCCCACATGGCCTAACCTCTCCATTCTTTTTCGGGGCCATATGTAGCGGGGATGCCCACGGGCTGTTCGATGGCCTTATAATGCCTAGCCTCATTAGCTTGTCGAATTCCTGTTTAGCGACAGTTAGTCTTTTGGGATCTAGCCTTCTTGGTCTTGCATTAATTGGTGGACCACTCGTTACGATGTGATGCTGGATAGAATGTTTGAGATCTGCTTTACTGTATGTTACTTTTACAAGTTCAGGGAACTCCTTTAACAACAATTTATATGGGTCATCACGACTTTTATCGATCACAAGATTCATTGAAACGGCTTCCGTAAGTATTCCTCTTATCGAAGTGGTTTGACTGCCGTTTATAAGTCTGTGTCGTCTAGAGTCTACTAGCAGGTCAAAGTTACATAAGAAATCTATGCCTATTATGGGTATCGATACGTCTGCTATGACAAAGTTCCAGCGGTATGAAGCGCCACGTCCAAAATCTAGGGACAATTTCCGTTTACCATATGTCTTAATATCTGATTTGTTTGCTGCTCTTAGCACTAATGACGGATTAATGTTTTTTCTTTCCTCGTTAAATGGAGGTACTACGCTAATTTCCGCTCCAGTGTCAACTAAAAATTGCGTGCCAGTGGTTCGGTCTTGTATATAAAAGAGGCGACTATTTTCAGGCATTACGTGTGTTGATGCTGTTGCCATTGATACTCGTGGGTATCGGTTACTAGCCCTGTTAAATCTACAAGGTTGTAGGCACTTTCTAGCCCTGTAGCCGAACATTTGATGATACCAACATATCGCGGGAGTTGGGCGTCGTCTAGAAGTTGACCGGGCCCTTTCACGCGAACGATCTCGCGATGACCTTCGTGGCTTTTCTCTCTGCGTTAACTCTGAGAGTTTTCGGCATAAAACATTTATTTCCTTCTGTAGAGTATCAAGTCTATCGTCTACTGTCACGCTATGTAGTGGAGGGCTTGCTTGCTTGCTTCTTTTGTATATTCTATCGGCTATCTTTGCTATATTGTCTAAATCAGCATCCGTATCTCCTACAGCTAGGATCTGCTGAATATTTGCCGGGAGTCGGCGGAGCCACAATTGATAGAAGAGATTATTGTCAATGTGTCTATCGCCAAGTAGACTTTTCATATAATTTTTTAGTTGTGATGGGGTTCTATCTCCAATTTGTACTTGGCTAAGGAGTTGTTCGACGGCTTGTTGGTCACTGAGAGAGAGAGTTTTAATTACAGCCTCTTTTAGCACGTCGTATGGTTTTTCTGTGTCTGGTTTTGCTAGTGCCTCTCGAACGTTGTCAGCTACTTCGTCTGGGAGTAGTGTGCTTGTCAGGCCGAACTTATCCTTTTACAAAAGAATGCGGTTAGCGAGAAAATAATTTTCAAGTCTTATAAACCAAAGTTTTGGGTCTGTGATTTTAAAAGAAGGGGCAGGAAGGTTAATAGACCTCACGGACGAGGCTTGCTGTACGCTTGACACTGTGCTTTCGTAAGACATGCTTATAAAAATTAAATAGCACACGAAAATAATGTAACAGTCACAAGGAAAAATAGACGGGCGAAAACAATGATAATAAAAAAATGGCACAATTTATAAAATGGAACAGACTTACTAAATTGCACCAATATATCAATTGTTTATGGATAATTGTTATTTATTATGATTATAATTGCCACGTTTAATAATGTTTACGAAATAATGTAAGTGTAATTAAAATAATAATATAAATCCACAGTTGTAATTATAGTTCATTTGATAATCCAAATTGAGATGAAGGTAGTCGGATTTTTGGAATTTGATTATTTCGTCAAAATTCGCTTCCCGTTCTCACGTCGGGGTTACCAATTCTGTAGTGGCTGTGCTTCGTTATATAATCACCCTCGAACCGTTATCGTATAATCTTCAACGATATTTGAAATCAGAAGGCAAAAAGAAGCAGCTACTACAGTTTATTTAGTAGATAATTCGGACCAGACAGCAGAGAGGCAAAATGAATGAGCAAGCGAACTACGATTGTAGCAGTAGCAAGTAGCTGTAGTCAATGCGTGCAAAATGTACAGGTATATATATGTATAGGAAAATAGATGAGTCAGCGAATAGATTAAGCAGTTAATAATGAAGCTAGCAGAATGAATACATGCGTAGGCGCTAAACAATGTTCAAGCATATGTATTTCATACAAGCATAGTAATAAAGATAGTACAACAAGTTGTTATATCATGGATGACTTTGTCCATTAAATAAGTTAACAAAAGTGCTTAACTGAGTTAAATGAGAATAAACCCATTTGCACGTGAGTCGCTATAATTTTACTAATTTTATATAACCATATTAAATGTGTATTAATTAAACATAATAATGATGTAATAATACTAAATAATACTAAACCACCTATTCGACTTAAACCACATTCATTCCAATGACATAAATCATTTAATAATCTCTCATAATCATGATTAGTAGTAGGATTACTACATTCTTTACATGATATTACGTAATCATTGTTTCTATTCAATGATTGAAATTGTTTTTTAGATGTTTGTTTCAATCCATATAGAATACAATCAAAATATAATTTCTTTTTAAAATATAATAGAAAGGTATGAAAATAAGATCGTTTTGATAATGAATGATATTGATCAGGATCATTCATATCATATGATGTTACATTATTATTATCATTATTATAGATTATTTTAGGGATTATTAATTGATTATTGATTGATTGATTAGTAATACATTGATTACAATATTGACTAGATAATTGATTTAATCGATTTTTATTGATTATTGATTCATCATGATGATTACATGATATGATCATTGTATAAATATGATTTCGATTACGATATTCACCAATAGCTCGATCACATAACATTAAACTCATTAACCATGTTGGTATATATCTTAATATATTTTTTAAATAAGTTATAATACGACAATAATTATCATGACTATGGATACTAATATGAATATTGAAATATTGATGTGATGTCATCATATTTAAACCAAATATTAATAATAACCATAATAAACCAATAATACAATACCATAATAATAATGGCCATGTTGCTGGGAAATAATTTTCTATAATAGATTGACATCTCATTAAGATCATGATCTTTTGATTAGATTTATTGGATAATTTACATAGATGATAAATACCTGTTATAGATGTTAGAAGACTTAAACGATTCATGAATAATAATATAGGTAATAAATATTTTTGTAATTTAATAGATACTTTCTCTTGCCATGAATTATGATGCATTAATGTAAATACATTAGTAAACCATGTTGATCTACCTAAATTACACCATGTATATAATGATTGTAATTGTGTTGGTGCAAATAAATTATGACTAGTTTGATTTATAGTTGCTATGACAATAGAATGATTTAATAAAATCACTTGTTGTTGTATTAAGTCATTTAAATCTAAACATTGATGCATAGTTGTCCAAAATAATGTCAAATTTCTATTCAGTAATTCATTTAATTTTAAATTAGAATAATTATTACTATGATATATGAATGAGATATTATCATTGAATAAACGTTTAGCTTGATAGATTGCATCTAAATTAAGTGAATTCATAGTATTATGTTATACCTTAGTGACTAGTGTACCACTATCATTATTATTATTAACCATTTCAAAACAGGGAGATATCTTGACAGCGTTATATATATATATAAATAAAATAAAATAAAATATATAGGTGAAATTTTATTGGCTGCTGTGATTGGCTTATCATGGTTGACCAATCACATACATGGAAAATATATCAACCAATCACAATACAAGGAATAGAATAGGCTATCTAACCAAAACACAATTGTATGAAAGAAGAATATTCTTTTCAATAATTTCTCATTAGGTTCTACAATTATAAATCCAGAATATTAATCCATAAAACTGGCCAGATTTAAGGCAAAATACATCATTTTGAAATTGTAACTGTATCTAACCAAAATAAGATGTACGAACGACTGGTGTCACAAAAAACTTGGTCGACATTTAATCAAGATTTCGATATATTGAGTTCCAGGAATTTTCTTATTTTTAAGAATAAATTAGCTTAAACATACTGTGATCATAGATGATAACCGGGTGATTAGTTCTATTTCAAATTAAAGTGTACATTTTACCGTTTTTGTTTCGAACCATCAACATGTGACATAACGTAATGAACGGATGACAGTTTTAGAAGTACTGCGATGTATGCTACTTATATTGACATAAGTAGTATATAACGCGAATCAGAAATATAATATCTGGCGGCTGGCGATTGCGAAGATCAAGAAAAGAATAATGGGAATACAAAGCAACTGGTATGAACATTCAGGCACAGTGATGTCTGGGACGATTGACTGATATTTGCAAAAGAAGCAATAAAGATTGAAGCAATTATTTTACATTTTGTATGTGAAGTGTTTACTGTATGGTTCTCATATTTTACTGAGAGATTATATTGGTCTCACTCGTGCTTGGTTTTCTTGACTTAATAGTAACGACGCTTTCGAGTGTATTTAATGTTTCAAACAAAACGTTTGTTTCATTATGAATATTGGCACCTCTATTTAAGTGTTAGCATATAACATAATCAGCTATAGAAAAGTAAAATGTATTCGATAAACATAGTTCCTAGACTTCGAACTCCATCACTCAAGTGAACTACACAAATATTGTGTCTTAAAAAATGACAAACTACTGACATTAGTCAGTAGAAAATCAATATTTCTAAATTAATGACATCATGACATGATTTGTGAGCACTTTCTACTGGTCTCCATATGTTTATTACTTGTAAGAAAGCTGGCCTTGCTTTGCTGACCTGTGCTTTCACATCTGTATCAGATCCTCTTTGTTTATCAATCATACTGTTCAGCTTTATAAAGATCTTCCAAAGCTTCCATATCGATTGCGACTTCATAGCAAATCACTGTTTGTAATTCTGGATTTCGTGTTTTAGTTCATTTATGTCGTCTTGTTATTGTCACACCTACTGAGATCTTCTCTTGGTATTTCTGTGAAATATTCTTCTTTCAGGTCTGTCAGCACGTATTCTTCCTCTCAAATTTTTCCGAACAAAATGTGGAGCATGTTTGCATTTATCTCTGCATCTGACTTCAGTGATTCAGCTGGTATGTTCTTTGTAAGGAATTCTGCATGCACTGGTTAGTGTCTGGCACAACCAGAGAGGCTGGTAAATTCTTCTTGCCTGTTCCTCTGTTCACGATCTTCACTGATTGATTTAACCTCTTCATCCTTCGCCGGTCTTTCTACAATATCACCTTTTGTTTTCAAGCTTTTTGATCACATCTCCTACTTCTTTTGTATTTTATTCTCTAGCAGTCTTTACCGCTGCAATTTCCAGGCCTTCCAAATATTTCACTCATCAATTTCAGTACTCTTCTTTACGTGTGTGTATTTTTCTGTGTAGTCAGCCTGTCCTTTTACTTTCTTCTCCTTTGTTCGTCTGTCTGTAACTAATATATTCTTGCCGAATCTTCTCCAATGTCTCAATGGAGATCCATTATTAATGGTGGTGTTTCTTGCGACCCAGAATGCTATGGTAATGTATTAACCATCTTGACGGAGTTAATGCTTCCTTTAGAATCGAACAATTGCAACTCAGTTTTTTCAGATAGAAATGTTACTGTTACCTAAACAGCATTTAATGCTAATTGATCATTATTAATAACAATCTTTTTTTCTTAATTTCATGATTACTTCTCTTTAAAGGGATTCGAACCCTGGTAATTCATTGCAAGGGTGTAAAATATTTTTACTATCTTTTCGGTCTCACATTAAGGTAATTGTGATAGTCGATCATTGGAATAATAAACCATAGAAATTAAAAACAAACAGACATTTCAATGTAAATGTTTCTGCGTAACCATAGTGATTATTTTGAAAATTTAATCACCATAATAAACTATACACAAGGCTAGAATATTCAAATCAAACTCAACTGAATGCAGTTATCACATTGTATATAGAAATGGAAAATTAGGTTACTCATTTCCATTAAATTAATTGTAATGTTATCATGTTAATGTGTTATTTAATTAAAACAAAATGTTTTATTTATTTGTATTAGTTGTTTGAATATTCTCATTGATGTTTATGACAACAGTTAATCAATCTCTTTTGGCATATGTACATAGTGTTAAAACTGCTTGGATATTGCTTTCAAGTTGCGAGTATTCTAAATAGAGATTGATGATGGATAAGAGTGGAAACCAGGTTGCATATTTCATCCTATAAGGAACTTGCCAGATGGATATATCTGCATCTCAAATTTGATGCTCGATCTGGAGCTCTAAACCAGAATAACTTGTTTCAAACGCCATAACATTATTCACTTAGCTTCTCAGTCTATGGACTTATCAATATTGAAGCTATCCGGACAAGATGGATATATCCCAAAAAAGATTGATCAATTAGAGTCGTAAAAATTTCTGGGATGATTCAATCAACCAATGTATATTAATTAAATTTCATCTCATTACAAAAGCCAGTAGCTACCTATGTTCAGTGGTGTTTGAAATGGAAGGTTCTGTGTTCGTGTTCCAGAATGAAAATCAATAATCAGATTCAGATGCACATCCAGCTTCCGAGTGCGAAATAGGACTTCTAACCACTATTCTACTCTGCATAAAAATTGTCATTGTTGAAATGACTTGTATAACATGATAATAATTGAATAAGTTAATCAGTATTTCAGAATAACAATGAAAGCTCCACGACGAAACCATCCAACTCAGAGAACAAAAATCCACCGAAATAGTCCACCTGAGTTATAAATCTTCTTCACCATCTTGAAGGATAACTCTCTTATTAGCTGAAATTATAAAATAATGTAATCAAGTGGTCTATCCAGATAGAGGTTACGTTGGTGAACTAGTATTCCACCTTTCATAATTTAACGGCGAACATCACAAATTAACCTTAGCTAGACAACCAGTGAAAAGTAGGACGCATTTCAAATCTTTTTTTATTTAAGTAATCTACTCTTCAGCTCTGTTGAGAAGCTACATACCATGAAGAAATAACTCCCTGGTACATCCTAGTTTCTAATGATTATCAAATAAAGGTTAATCAAAGATGTTGACCATAAAATTCTCATAGTGATTTCATAGCTTGAATAAAACACATGATGAAGTGATAAGTCTATTTATGTAACTCAACACTGTAGTTCCATTGAAAACATACTGTAGAAGATGATGAACCATGATTATAGTGTCATTATCTTTTAACTATCATAAAGGGATAAAACGATCTAATTATGTTGAGATAGTACAAGTGAAATACATCAACCATATTAAACTACTGACTTATCAACGAATCAGAAAATAGTTTGTAATTATATTGGAACATACAATAAAGACAAGGTGTAATTACAATTTATGGACGTTATCATAAACGATTAATTAAGTTAGGGCTTGAAGTTAAGGCCAAGAATAAGAGTTGGAGTGGAATAATATTTATTTTAAACCAGATGATATCTGGTTATCATTTATCTAGCAAGATTCTTTTGTACAGGATAAGGTTGTTAACCCTATCGATACTTAGAACTTATGCCTTAATCAGGTTTACGTCCGGTAGTAACTGTAGAATGTCTCCAAGAGTATTAAAAACTCAAGAACATTTACAATATTATGAAAAATTCATGAATCACGTTAAAATGTTTTATACTTTCTGATTCTAAGGGTTTTCCCTGAAAAATCAATAAATAATTTCTCAACATCACTCCAATTGATTGATTGATTCGTTGGTATAGTTTACTTTTACTACCGTATGTTAAAATATCAAGGGAATTTAGTAAATAGCTAAAGTTAGTACTATTTCCTGGTGATAGAGAACATAAGTGGGTGATAATCAAATGTATCTGAAAGCAAAATTTCAGAATCACTTAGAAAAATCAAAGAATCATATAGTCAATACTTCATTTACAAAATGTCCATCAATTGTTTCAGACTTCATTGTTCCTTCATTTCCATACCAATCACTCCCTGTTCTCGTTCTATTTCAATTTCGATGGATGATATATACTACTTATGTGTGTCTACATCAATAGCACACGTACAAACCAGATGCCAGTGGAGTAAGAAATCAGAAGGGAGAAGCACTGGAAGTGGATAGGACACACATTGAGAAAAACGCCCAACTGCGTCACAAGGCAAGCCGTCACATGGAATTCTCAAGGCCAAAGGAAAAGAGGAAGACCAAAGAACTTATGACGCCGAGAAACAGAGACAAACATGAGAAAAATGATTAGAAATGGGATAGAACTGGAAAGGAAGGCCCAGGACAGAGTGGATTGGAGAATGCTGGTTGTCGGCCTATGCTCGTCTATTGGGAGTCACTGGCTTAAGTAAGTAAAGTAATCAATAGCACACACATCACCATTGTTATTACTAATAAAAAATTTAGATTAAGGTGCATATTGCCTGCTACTATGGATTTAATGATAGCTTAGGTTATTCAGATAAGTGAAATAATTTCTGAATGATCCCCATTGGAATGGGCTATTGATCATGAATAAATTTAACTTTCTGAGGTGTTAAACTAACCTTTTGAGTTGAAAACTCAATTTAAATTTCTGAACAATATCAATATTTTTTGACTGATTCATTTAACCAGACAAAGCCTTCGAATCACCCTTGATTATCCTATTCAAATAGCTAATTTCAACATACCTATAAGAAGTGTATATATCAGGATAGAACAGTTAATCTATTCACATATATTCATCTGTGTATATGATGTGTAAAAATTCTAAGAATAAATCAAAATGTAGTTTAAATATAGATCCTAAAATGTAAACCAGTTTCACTGACACGTATAGTGAACGAATACTCAGATGAGGGAGAATTAGTTTATTGTACAATGTAATGTAAATGATAGAAAACTATACGTCAAATACATAATTTGTACATATTTCATCAGTTTTTATTTACATGCTTCATTTCCATTGTTATTACAATTATTTTCCGTTTTCATCCATTGAATCATTCCAATCTCCTGTATGCATTCATTCCATTTCCGATTTGTGTTGCATACTACTTATATCTGTCAATATAATTAGCATACACCACATATGTATGATTATTATTACCTGTATAATCTATATACAGTACCCAAACATCATCAAACATATTCAATTTTACTTAGATATTGTATTTTAATAATTGTATCAATCAGTTGATTTAATTTAACTAGATGATCAAAGTTTTTAGATTCAAATCACATTTAAAGGATCTTGGATTCACACTGTTGATGAATCCTAATATAGAACGAAATAGCCATCCAGTTTTTTTCAGTTTTACGTTGATGGTTTAAGTCAGATCAACATGTCAATTCAACCATTAGAAAGTTACGATAATTTTCATTCCGATAGAACAGTATTTTCATGTATTATGTCCAATAATGAGATTAACTCCAATGGTTATAGAATCATTCCTTCTAATACTTTATTCTTCTTATTATTATTCATCTACTCATAATATAATAACGTGATATACAAATAAATAAACAATCAGAATAGACATTTTTTGTTGAAAAAAAAAGAATCTCATTGTTTACTTTTCTATAATTATGTAATTGTCTATTACCGTTTACTTTATTCCCACCTTCTTTATTCCTCTTCTTCTTCTTCTTTTTCTTCTCACATTCATAAACTTTTCACTAATTTGCCATTACCTTTTTTGATCTACATGACATTACTTTTACCATTATGACCATTATTATTACTACCCTCATTACCATTACTATTATTACTATGACTTTTACTACTATCATTACTATTACGATTACTACTACCATCACTATCACTATCATTACTATCACTACAATTAATGTTACTGTTACCAATAACGTTGAACAATTAATAATCGCATAATAATTGAAAATGTAAATGTAAATACTTGATGAAAAGTGAGGAGAAAAGAGAAAGTAAATGTTTCACTATTTTATTGTGGATGTAAACATGTATATATGTATCTACTATTGTCTATATTTATACTACTGAAATCATGTTTATGAGTATGTATGCATGATAAACTAGTTGAATAGACATGATAATGTACATGTTATGTGAGCCAACAAATATATGTAGCAAAATGTCAGTGAGTATGCAAACACGGATAGATGTGAATTTATATGCATACACGCTAATGAGTACGTGTGTACTACAATCTTGTATGTTTGTACATTGATGTATACACACATAGATATATGCTATGGTTTATAAAATTGCCTATTATGTTTAGATATTTTCTAATTAAACTGGTTTGGTAGGGAAAGTGGTATTGTTCTACTAGTAACAATATTAAATTAATGGAATTCACGAGTCGATCTAAGCAAGACCACCATTGAAAACATCGAAGCATTGCATTCCTTAGTAGTGAGCATCCATGATCACGCATTTACGATTCGAATACACGACAGTTATTTTCGCTGAGCTATTTTCGATGACTGACTGTCTCACACCCGACACGGACTAGACTCCATTGGTCACGGCTTCTCTCTAGTACTTCAAGCAGTTCATCTTGAAGCTAGTCACTAGTGATTACGTGATGATTTTTTTCAAAAGAGGGTTCGAATCCTAGTAGCGGGATCGTAGATTTACACTGCTGAAGGGACTCATGCTAGAACGAAACAGCCGTCGTATTGGTCTAGCTTTAATTGACTCATAAATTCAACTATTTAGTCACTCAAAATCTCCACAAAACCCCCTTCTGATAAAAATAAAAAATTGTCAAAATTCCTATGGTAATTTTTCAAAATAATTGATAATAATGAATAATGAACTAATCAACTGTTTACATAAAGTGGAAAGAGAGTTACAAAACATTCCGTTCAACATGATAACAACTAGCTAAGTAATTGTGATTGATTACTGTAAATGAAACATTGAAATACAACTATTGTGATGTGTATAGTAAAGTATTGAAAAAATGAACTGAATGATTTATTGCAATGAATATATTTATAAATAAGAAAAGGGGTTAGTTTTTTTAAGTGAAAAGAATCCACCATCAATTGTTAAATGAATAGTTCTGTATTGAATGAAGAATCGATCATTCATACAACGAGAGGAACAGAGAGATGTACTCTGTAGTTAAGGGATTAATCACAGTATGGTTGAGACGATAGACTCACTGTGATATAAATCTCATTAGAATTACGTACTTACTTACTTAAACCTGTTACTCTTCGTGGAGGAGAATAGGCCACCCACCAGCACTCTCCATCTAAATTTATCCTGGGCAATCTTTTCCAGCTCTTTCCAGTTGTTATTCATCTTTTTATATCTGCTTCCAATTCTTGACGTAGTCTGTTCTTTGTTCTTCCTCTTTTCCGCTTCCCTTCAGGATCCCGCATCAGTGCTTGTCTCATAATGCAGTTGGCTTCTTTCCACAGTATATGACCAATCCACTTCCAGTGCTTCTTCGTCCCGATTTCTTCCTCCGTTGGAAGCTGGTTTGTTCTCTCCCACAGGCTATTGCTGATAGTATCCGGCCAATGGATGTTGAGACCTCAATAGAAGTATAACAAATTATTCTCTCTCTTCATATAGATCCGAATATATTTGTGTTTCTTTTGATGACTATGGTTATTATATTCTATGTATTCATACATTATTTGACTAAGATTTGTTATTCCAATTAAATAATTACTGAAAATCTCATTGTTAATTTAAACATTTACATTTGACTATTTATTTATGATTAACACATATGTAACGGTTTAATTCACGAGTCGACCTAAGCAAGATCACCAATGAAAACCTCGAAGAACTAGAAGTCCGTTTCTACCAAATAAGCACAAACACAACCCTGCACATAGAACTCAAATAAAAGACTTTCGGTATTGTGCGGGAACGCCTGACTCGTAGACTATTGAGTCAGCATACAACGGTGTTAATGTTCAACTTTAATCGACCCGTGGTCTTACGTAACTCATACTAGGACAAGAAAACCATCCAGTGCTTCCAGGTTTTCATTGGCTGTCTAGTTTAGCTTGAATTGTGAATTTAACTGTCAAAATAGTAGAATCCCTACAAATCCCCTTATTAATAATATATATATAGTAAATTACTTCAACATATATCCAGATTTTTCATACACATATTTCCCATTATTATCTTAAATAGAGCAAGAACAAAGATTGGTGCAGAATAATATGAATTCATTTTATTTCGTTAGGTTCTCATCAGCTGCTTACATCCTAAATTATTTGAAATTCAACATTATTACAGATATTGACATATTTATACATAAGAGTGTGAATAAGGATCAATACATGTGTATGATGATGTAGAAAATATTCAGATAGAGTTAATGAGCTTATAAAATGTTTGATTCGAATAAATAAATAAAGTTAGAGTGTGAAAGTTCTGGAACATTGAAATAGTGATTAGAACTCATGAAAATAGATTAATAGTAATAAAGAAAATATGAATTAAAACCAATCATTTATGTATGATGTAATTTAAACTTCAGAAAGAGTTGGAAGATGGGGAATGACGTAATAAATAAATAAATAGGAGTAAATGAATAGAAAGGGTGGGGATTATTGTTACCAGGGTAAAGAAAGATTTATTACTGTCTCTTTTTGTATACATAGATCTGGTTTTAAACGTTTGATTGCTATCGCTTCAGCGAATTTCAAAAGGTTAGAGTTTGATTGTTTGTTGATCACCTTGAAGGACTTCAGTATATCAACTTCATGTCCTGTATCAAGGAGATGTCTTGCGATAGCACTGCTGAATGCGTTTAATCCATTTAACCGTAAACTTTTCGGAATATGTTCTTTGAATCGGACGTAGGCTCTCCTTTCTGTTCTACCAATGTAACTGCTTTGGCAGGTACATGTAAATTTGTATACACAATTGGTGGTAACATGAAAGGGATACCTGTCGACCTTTGATTGTGTCAAAGAACATGTTGTTTTAGACAGGACAATCAATTTTGCTGCAGGATAAGTTCTTGTCAGTGCAGTTTTTAGTCTCATATTGATTAATCCTGTGATGTCGTCACCTTTGAATTGAAGTTGAATAAAAATAGGCTTTTTATTTGCTGTAATTTCTTTCGGTTTTTTATCTTCACATTTGCCGTATTTTTCAATAAATTTCAGTGGGTATCCGTTATTCTTTAAACATTTTTTAACATTCATAACTTCCTCTTCTAGTGTATCGGAAGTACAAATTCTTTCTGTTCTGTGAAACAGTGTTTTGACCAGTGCTTTTTTGTAACTGATTGGACAAAAGCTATTGAAATTAAGATAACTACCATTCCATGTGTCTTTCTTATAAACTGAACGTTGAATCGTACCATCTTTTCTTCTTTTCATCGCGATATCGAGAAAATGGAACTTGTTTTCTTTTTCATGTTCCATAGTGAAATGGATATTCGGATGTGCTTTGTTGAAAAACTCTAGCAGATTTGTTGCATGTTGTTTATTATTACATACGATGAAGGTATCATCAACATACCTCGAATAATACGTCATTTCATCAATCGCTCGTTTGAGTTTGGTTTTTTCGAGGTTAGCCATGAAAATATCTGCTAGGACAGGACCTAACGGACTTCCCATCGCTACACCGTCGGTTTGTTTGTATTTGATATCGTTGAACTGGAACTGAACATCTTTTGTACAAATGAGTAAAAGTCGTTTGAATTCTGGTACTGGTAGAGGTAGGATGTCAGAATGTTGACAAATTATGGGCCATATGTAGCGGGGATGCCCACGGGCTGTTCGATGGCCTTATAATGCCTAGCCTCATTAGCTTGTCGAATTCCTGTTTAGCGACAGTTAGTCTTTTGGGATCTAGCCTTCTTGGTCTTGCATTAATTGGTGGACCACTCGTTACGATGTGATGCTGGATAGAATGTTTGAGATCTGCTTTACTGTATGTTACTTTTACAAGTTCAGGGAACTCCTTTAACAACAATTTATATGGGTCATCACGACTTTTATCGATCACAAGATTCATTGAAACGGCTTCCGTAAGTATTCCTCTTATCGAAGTGGTTTGACTGCCGTTTATAAGTCTGTGTCGTCTAGAGTCTACTAGCAGGTCAAAGTTACATAAGAAATCTATGCCTATTATGGGTATCGATACGTCTGCTATGACAAAGTTCCAGCGGTATGAAGCGCCACGTCCAAAATCTAGGGACAATTTCCGTTTGCCATATGTCTTAATATCTGATTTGTTTGCTGCTCTTAGCACTAACGATGGATTATTGTTTTTTGTTTTCTCGTTAAATGGAAGTACTACGCTAATTTCCGCTCCAGTGTCAACTAAAAATTGCGTACCAGTGGTTCGGTCTTGTATATAAAAGAGGCGACTACTTTCAGGCATTATGTGCGTTGATGTCGTTGCCATTGATACTCGTGGGTATCGGTTACTAGCCCTGTTAAATCTACAAGGTTGTAGGCACTTTCTAGCCCTGTAGCCGAACATTTGATGATACCAACATATCGCGGGAGTTGGGCGTCGTCTAGAAGTTGACCGGGCCCTTTCACGCGAACGATCTCGCGATGACCTTCGTGGCTTTTCTCTCTGCGTTAACTCTGAGAGTTTTCGGCATAAAACATTTATTTCCTTCTGTAGAGTATCAAGTCTATCGTCTACTGTCACGCTATGTAGTGGAGGGCTTGCTTGCTTGCTTCTTTTGTATATTCTATCGGCTATCTTTGCTATATTGTCTAAATCAGCATCCGTATCTCCTACAGCTAGGATCTGCTGAATATTTGCCGGGAGTCGGCGGAGCCACAATTGATAGAAGAGATTATTGTCAATGTGTCTATCGCCAAGTAGACTTTTCATATAATTTTTTAGTTGTGATGGGGTTCTATCTCCAATTTGTACTTGGCTAAGGAGTTGTTCGACGGCTTGTTGGTCACTGAGAGAGAGAGTTTTAATTACAGCCTCTTTTAGCACGTCGTATGGTTTTTCTGTGTCTGGTTTTGCTAGTGCCTCTCGAACGTTGTCAGCTACTTCGTCTGGGAGTAGTGTGCTTGTCAGGCCGAACTTATCCTTTTACAAAAGAATGCGGTTAGCGAGAAAATAATTTTCAAGTCTTATAAACCAAAGTTTTGGGTCTGTGATTTTAAAAGAAGGGGCAGGAAGGTTAATAGACCTCACGGACGAGGCTTGCTGTACGCTTGACACTGTGCTTTCGTAAGACATGCTTATAAAAATTAAATAGCACACGAAAATGATGTAACAGTCACAAGGAAAAATAGACGGGCGAAAACAATGATAATAAAAAAATGGCACAATTTATAAAATGGAACAGACTTACTAAATTGCACCAATATATCAATTGTTTATGGATAATTGTTATTTATTATGATTATAATTGCCACGTTTAATAATGTTTACGAAATAATGTAAGTGTAATTAAAATGATAATAAAAATCCAAAGTTGTAATTATAGTTCATTTGATAATCCAAATTGAGATGAAGGTAGTCAGATTTTTGGAATTTGATTATTTCGTCAAAATTCGCTTCCCGTTCTCACATCGGGGTTACCAATTCTGTAGTGGCTGTGCTTCGATAACTAATCATCCTCGAACCGTTATCGTACAATCTTGAACGGTGTTTGAAATCAGAAGGTAAAAAGAAGCAGCTACTACAGTTTATTTAGCAGATAATTCGGACCAGACAGCAGAGAGGCAAAAATGAATGAGCAAGCGAACTACGATTGTAGCAGTGTAAATGTACGTGTATATATATATAGGTAAATGGATGAGTCATCTAATAGAATAAGCAGTTAATAATGAAGCTAGCAGAATGAATACATGCCTAGGTGCTAAACAGTGTTCAACCAAATGTATTTCATGCAAGCACAATAATAATAACAGTACAACAAGTTTTTATAGCATGAATGACTTTGTCCATAAAATAGGTCAACAAAAGACCTTGACTGGACTAAACTCAATTGCACGTGAGTCGCTATAGTAGCAAACACCACATATGTATGATTATTATTACCTGTATAATCTATATACAGTACCCAAACATCATCAAATGTATCCAATTTTACTTAGATATTGTATTTTAATAATTGAATTCATCAGTTGATTTAAACTAGATGATCAAAGTTTTTAGATTCAAATCACATTTAAAAGATCTTGGATTCACACTGTTGATGAATCTTAATATAGAACGAAATAGTCATTCAGTTTTCTCTTCAGTTTTGAGTTGATGGTCTTAATTAGATCAAAATATGAATTCAACCATTAGAAATTTACTGTAGTTTTCATAATTCTCCTCATTCCAATAGAACAGTGTGTTCATGTAGTATTGTAGTGAACAGAACACGGGTGAGGACAACTGAATGCGTTCAGTACAAAATTACAGTTATTTGGTAAAATAGAAAAACCAAGTAGTAAATCGTTAATTTGCAAAATATCATTCCATCATATGAAACCGGACTGTTGCTGTTGCAAACATCAATCCATTGTCTCACATTTCATTGTTCATGCGGTTTCTTAAAAACTCCATTTTGTTCTCGCTCTTTTTTTCTTGATCTTCCCCCATCTTCTACTGCCAGACATTACGTTTTCTCGCGTTATATACTACTCATATCAATATAAGTAGCATGCACCACAAAATGTCCATTAATTAGATTAACTACAATGATTACAAAATCATTCCTTTTATACTTCATTCTTCTTATTATTATTCATCTACTCATAATATAATAACGTGATATACAAATAAATAAACAATCAGAATAGACATTTTTGAAAAAAATGAGTCTCATTGTTTACTTTTCTATCATTATGTCACTGTCTATTACCGTTCACTTTTAATTCTATCTCCTTTATTCTTCTTCTTCTTCTTTTTCTCACATTCATAAACGTTTTACCAATTTACCATCGTTTTTTTATCTACATGACATTACTTTTACTATTATTACTATTATTATTACCATTACTATTATTATTACTACTATTATTACTATTACTATTGCTAATACTACTATTCCCGACCGAAGCTGCAACCTTGACGCGGTGGTCGGGCTTGCCTATCGTGATGACCCAACCGAGCTATATTGGCTGGAACATATGTTCCTGTAGGTTCTACCTTGCCAGGTAGGTCGATTGGTGAACGGTAAGACTAAAAGCAGTAACTCAAGGTCTGAGGTCTGAGGTCTGACAGGTTTACTCCTGAGATTTTTAAGGATGGTGGTCCAGTATTAGCAATGAGATTAACCGAGGTCTTAGGTAGAATTTGGGAACTGGACGTAATCCCATCTGACTGGTCTCAATAACTGATTGTGCCAGTCTATAAAAAAGGGAAAAAATTCCTCTTCTGACAATCACAGAGGAATCAGTTTGACTAATATAGTGTCTAAAATATTAGCCTCAATAATACTTCGACGCCTAATCAAAGCTCGTGAAGAGCAGATTAGAGAAAACCAGGCCGGTTTTCAACCTAAAAGTGGTTGTATAGACCAAATATTCACACTACGTCAGGTTCTAGAACACAGACACACGTTTAGACGCCCCACAATGGTAGTATTTCTCGACCTTAAGGCAGCATTCGACTCTGTTGATCGTAAGGTTCTATGGCAGTGTTTGTCACTGAAAGGAGTACCAAAGAAGTACATTAACTTATAAAAGTTCTCTACTCGAACACAACTGGTAGAGTGAGAGTTTATGGCGAACTGTCATCAGAATTGATTACATCAAGTGGTGTTCGTCAGGGCTGTTCGCTCTCTCCATTCTTGTTCAACTTTGTGGTCGACGTACTTTTAGAGATAACACTCTCCTCATCTAAATTTCCAGGGGTTGAACTTCTACCGGGAGGTTCACTTGTTGACTTAGAATATGCTGATGACATAGTTTTATTTGGTGAAGACGCTGACAAAATGCAGAGTCTTCTGACCACTCTAAGCAACAATGCAAGCATGTTCGGGATGCGATTCTCTCCCTCGAAATGCAAAATGTTGCTTCAGGATTGGGTTACATCGAGACCCGAACTAGTGATAGGGAGTGAAGTAGTTGAGTGTGTCGACCGCTTTACATATCTTGGAAGTCACATCAGCCCTTGTGGTCTGGTGTGTGACGAAATTTCAGCACGGATACAGAAGGCTCGACTAGCTTTTGCCAACTTGCGTCATTTATGGCGTAGGCGAGATATCCGTCTATCAACAAAAGGACGGGTTTACTGCGCAGCAGTTCGTCCCGTCCTACTTTATGGCAGTGAAACATGGCCGGTAAGAGTAGAGGATATTCGTAGGTTACTAGTATTCGATCATAGATGTCTTCGAAACATTGCTCGTATATCATGGGACCATGGAGTAAGTAACACAGTTGTTAGGAAACGGGTACTAGGTAAGGATGGCAAATCAATTGATGAAGTAGTGAAACTTCATCAGTTGAGATGGCTGGGACACGTGTTACGTATGCCCAACGACCGACTGTCTCGACATGCGATGTTCAGTGGTATGGGAGTAGGTTGGGAGAAAGCTAGGGGCGGCCAGACCAAAACATGGCACAAGTCCATGAAGTCACTGACAAGTGGTCTGAGTCATGTTGTTAGGTATAGACTACCTGGTTGGGGACCGCGAGATGATAGCAACCGATGGTAAGAGACCCTAAATGACATGGCTCAAAATCGTTTGCAATGGCGCAGGTGCATCCACTCTTTGTGTTCTCCCAAATTCTAATCTTCTGAATTCTTCATGTCCTTTTTTTCCTCTTTCCAAATTTATTTCACTGAATTATACTCTTTAAATAACATCTCCAAACCCTAATCTTCCCGATCACTGCTTACACTCTTGCTACCTCTACCACTACGGGATTTGGATCGACAACTGCATCTCTGTGTTAAGGTGGTGTGGCAACTCGAACTGATGTACGCACGTACGAAGTTCTACGTTGTTACTGACTGACTGACTGAATACTACTATTATTACTATTACTACCATTACTGTTACTATTACCATTAACGTTGAACAATTAATAATCGCATAATAATTGAAAATGTAAATGTAAATACTTGATGAAAAGTGAGGAGAAAAGAGAAAGTAAATGTTTCACTATTTTATTGTGGATGTAAACATGTATATATGTATCTACTATTGTCTATATTTATACTACTGAAATCATGTTTATGAGTATGTATGCATGATAAACTAGTTGAATAGACATGATAATGTACATGTTATGTGAGCCAACAAATATATGTAGCAAAATGTCAGTGAGTATGCAAACACGGATAGATGTGAATTTATATGCATACACGCTAATGAGTACGTGTGTACTACAATCTTGTATGTTTGTACATTGATGTATACACACATAGATATATGCTATGGTTTATAAAATTGCCTATTATGTTTAGATATTTTCTAATTAAACTGGTTTGGTAGGGAAAGTGGTATTGTTCTACTAGTAACAATATTAAATTAATGGAATTCACGAGTCGATCTAAGCAAGACCACCATTGAAAACATCGAAGCATTGCATTCCTTAGTAGTGAGCATCCATGATCACGTATTCACGATTCGAATACACGACAGTTAGTTTCGCTGAGCTATTTTCGATGACTGACTGTCTCACACCCGACACGGACTAGACTCCATTGGTCACGGCTTCTCTCTAGTACTTCAAGCAGTTCATCTTGAAGCTAGTCACTAGTGATTACGTGATGATTTTTTTCAAAAGAGGGTTCGAATCCTAGTAGCGGGATCGTAGATTTACACTGCTGAAGGGACTCATGCTAGAACGAAACAGCCGTCGTATTGGTCTAGCTTTAATTGACTCATAAATTCAACTATTTAGTCACTCAAAATCTCCACAAAACCCCCTTCTGATAAAAATAAAAAATTGTCAAAATTCCTATGGTAATTTTTCAAAATAATTGATAATAATGAATAATGAACTAATCAACTGTTTACATAAAGTGGAAAGAGAGTTACAAAACATTCCGTTCAACATGATAACAACTAGCTAAGTAATTGTGATTGATTACTGTAAATGAAACATTGAAATACAACTATTGTGATGTGTATAGTAAAGTATTGAAAAAATGAACTGAATGATTTATTGCAATGAATATATTTATAAATAAGAAAAGGGGTTAGTTTTTTTAAGTGAAAAGAATCCACCATCAATTGTTAAATTAATAGTTTTGTATTGAATGAAGAATCGAACGTTCATACTATGAGAGGAACAGAGTGAAGTATCACAAGGCAAGCGCCAATTTGGAATTCTGAAGTTAAACGGATAAGAGAAAGACCAAAGAGCGCACTACGTTGAAACAGACATGAAAAGGATGAATATCAACTGGATAGTATAACCCAGGACAGGGTTGAGTGAAGAGTGCTGATGGGTGGCCTCTGCTCTTCCACGAGGTGTTACAGGTTTAAGTATATAAGTAAGAATATATTAAGATATAATCCATAATGATTGAATATTGCAAAAGACTGAATAACTAATCAACAAGTTTGAGTCATATTATGTACGTCTGTATAAAAGATCTGTCAAAAACATTTCAAAAACCAATATAAATTCTATAAATAAAAACTTAGAAATGTTATTTATTTATTATGTTATTTTTAACACATGAACATTGGTACAAGAGGGCACCAAACACATACGTGCTACACACTATCAATGAGGCCAGTAGCAGTTATTATTGATTTGTGTGAGGGTGCTCAAACCGAGGCAGGTGATGCTCATAGGTGGCCATGCCTTCAACCTTTGGCCTAAAGATCTAATCCACAACTCAATGGAGGAACTTAAGAAGATGTAGTCTCATGGAAGCCGGTGACCGATATTTGGTTCATATGCCATTTGTTTTCTTAAGATCCTGGAGCCCATGTACATCATTGGTTTGGAATCAATGCTTTCGAACTCCCCTAACCTGGTTAAAACACCGAACATTCGTCCTCTTAATCTCGTAAACAACACCATCGCCGCGAGAAGGCAGTAAGTAGAACAGCCATGCTAGTGGCTGTATACACGTTGCTATGCGAGAGCATTACGAGAGAGAAATTCGACTCTTTCCAATCTAGGCTGTACCAGGATATTTAAGCGCCAAAATTTAAAACTTTTTTCTTGTTTCTTCATTTGAACATTGAATATTTTATATAGGAATCAATGAACGAACTCCATATGAGCCTAAATGATGAATTTTGTTCAGATTTGAAAACAACAGAAATTCTATTCATTAAAATATACTACAAAACACCTAATCAAACAAGTTTGTTTTCAATCTTCTATTTTATATCATTATGTATTCCATTTCATTGTTCATTATTAACTTAAACTATTCATCATATTATCATTATTCTTATGTGATTTTTGTAGAATGAAAAGCGAATTCGATAATTTCGTTTTTAATATACATAATTTCTATGTTATAATAGAGAAAATAATGATGTAGTTGTTAACTTCAAACAAATAGAATAGTATCAGATGGGTTTTGTGGATATAAAAGTAATTTCAATGGTTATGATCATAAGTCAGTTGAAACTAGACCACCATGGAGAACCTGAATGCACTGGAAAGCCTTCTCGTCCTATTGTAGGACGCCTCAGCAGTACGTACCCAAGACCTCACCCCTTGTGAGATTCGAACCCAGGACCTACTGGTTTCGCGCACGAGGACTTAACTACTGGACCATTGAGCCAGTGTCTAACTGTGTTAATGTCTAACTTCAACTAATCCACGAAATTGAGCGACACATCCACCATTGTCTTCAGTGTGTTACTATCTCACGACAGACCTGGTTGAACTCCGCTGGTCACTACTTCTCACTAGGACTCCAGGATATACCTCTTGAAGCCAGTCACTAGTGAGCATATGTTGACTCATGATCTTAACCATTAAAATAGAAGAGTCATTGAAATTTATAGATTTACATCATTAGAAATCAGAAGGTACGGGTTAGCCACTCAGTTCCTGTATGAGATTTCTTAATCATACATATCAAGGACGACTGAAACGACATCTAATGGTATGCATTTTATTCATTATTTTGAAAGAGAATAGAATAGGAGAGAAATGTAACGAAAGTTTTGACATTTCTGTCTGAATTAAGTGATTTATCACGTTATAATATTTCTACATGAATTGTACGATTACATACACTTAACTCAATTAGACAGCTATTGAAAATCTTCGAATACTAGACGGCTGTCTTTCTCTAGTATGAGATTTCTCACCATTTCAAATCCTGCATCAAGAAACCGAACCTTAAACCTTTTGTCTAACGTATGAACACTGAGTCTCTAGACTACTGAGACAAGATACGATAATGTGCTGAAGATACTACTCAACCATTCTCTTTTGTCTTTGGTAGGTACCTCAATCGTAACATATTATATTTGCTACGTTCTGGTCATTCTATATTTAGTCATGAGTATTTATGCATAACCGATATCACATTAGCAGTGCTCAAATATGGCTAATTCATCTTTATTTTTATCCTTTAGACATTATTTGTCTATGCGGTTGAATACAGTTCCAATCAAGGCTCTCTTCTTTAGCTTATTAGACTACTACGATTGAGCAAATGCCTATTTACCTAAACGTTGACTTCAAGAGCGATGAATTATTTCAGAACATTGATTTTAGCTTAAGGTCAATATTATAAAAATTTTGCTCAATAGCTTGACTGGTCACTTTATATTCAACGAAATGCTTATTGATGGAACCAACTGTGAATAAATTCCCACCTTTTACGAATCTAGATCTAACTTTTGATACCAAAATAACGGCATAACATTGTTAGATATGATGTCAAGTCACTGAGAGTAATCTGTACATTTGAACTCGATAGTAAGAATTCATTGAACACTAAGGGATTAAACAAATCTGACAATCATCACTACTTAGTAAACAGTCCATTGTTAATAACAGTTTAATGGTCTAGAGGTTGGGTAATCGTACACGAGACCGAAAGCAAAAATATCATGCAATGTCATAGTGTGAATATATGCTACTGATGTTGACAAATATAAGTAGTTTGTAACATTAACCGGAGATCAATTATCGGAAAGTAGAAGATTATATATAACTCTCTACTACTGTTTTTCACTTCCATTCATTTTCTGTGAATGGATTAATGACAAATTATTTAAAAGTATCTCTTTCATTCATTATTTATGAATAAATTAACTTCAAATTAATCATTGAATTAGAAATCAGTTACGGGGGTATTTTCTTTTTGTTTGCTCAATTCAATGTCAATATACCGAATTGTATTGACAAAAGCTTCTCTTCACTGAACGTTAATCATAACATAAGCCTTGGTCGATAGGATTCAATCTACTTTAAGAAGGAAATGATACATCTGATATTGATCACCATCCATTGATCAATCAGTACTACATGTGGTCAGTCGCGACTAAGATAGTTCAGTGGTAAAGCCTCTGATTGTGAAGCTGGGTGAAACGGGATCGAATCCGAAAGAGAAAAATTACAGGTACATCTTGCTGATGTGGGCCAAATAACACGTAACATAAGTCCAGGCTATCTTGTTCACTCCCTCAAACCACCATCTTATCCCAACATAGTGCACGCAATGACATAAACTTATGAAATGATCAGTTTTAGAAGTGATTAAATTGTTTCACACTCTGGAATGGTTAGTTCAAAAGCATTGGAAAACTACTGAGTATTAGTCAATGTGACTTGAGTGGAAGTAAAGTGGACTGACGACTCTGAATGACTTCATCGATTTAGTAAAAAGTGATTAGATGTCAATAAAATAATAATAATTAAGATTATGACATCGTGGATTGGTTGACTTTAGACTCCAACACCGTTGGGTGTTGATTCAGTCGTCTAAAGTTTCAGAGTTTACGCGCGAAACCGAGGGTATTGAGTTCGAATCCCGCATGAGAGATTGCGAACGAGCACTGCCATAGAGTTCCAGGTTTTCAATGGTGGTCCAAAATTGATCGGTTCGTGGTTCTTGGTTCATGGCCTATGCTCTCCTTATGCTCGAGCTAAACTTATAAATTGTGATGTGAATTTTGATGAAATGCGCTGAATAACTTTTTATATTCACATCTGTCACGTTTTTTCCTTTCAATCATTCTCATGTAGTAGAATTTCTGATTTTTCATTTTTTTCAGGGTTTTCCAAAAAAATATGTTTGTTTTATTTATTTAAACACTGGGACATTGTTACAAGGGGGCACCAAAAAGATATGCGCCACACAAATCATTCGATTTGTGTTAGGACTTGGACACTGCCCGTGTACTTAAACCGAAACAAGTGGTTTCCGTTGGGTTTCACAACCCGAGTCTTTGACCTAAAGGTCTCATCCATAAATCAGTAGAGCAAAATAAGCAGATGCTGTCCCATGGTAGCCGGTGACCAATAATTGGTGTATACTCCATTTGTTCCTTCAGGATCCTGGAGCTCAATTGCACGATTGGTTTGAAATCAGTGTTTTTCAACTCCTCTTAGGTGGATCCCTCATATATACACCGACTCGTTTACAGAGCCAGATATTTGCTTTTTGTCCTCTCAATTTCATCAACAACATCCTCATCTCTAGAAGGTAATGAATATGACTTTTGTGTTTTCAAACATTTTTAGTCATTTTTTGCCTTATTTGCTAGATTTAAATAATAAATTGAACATAGAAACAGAAGAATATGATGTCCGATTTCCCTCCCATCCCTCAAGATGAACAAAACAAAATTCATTGATTAACAATCATGGAGGTTACTATGCTTAGGATCAATGTATTCAATTCATTGTTACTTTATTTAGTTTTCTGTGGTACACAAAAAATTCCAACATGCATTTACTTTTATTGAATAAAATACTATAAAAAAAACTAAACTCGATTATGAATAGACTACAGTCCGTTTCCCTTAACTATGCCTTAATCTTTCTTCTGATGGTTGACTGTATAATAAAGATTTCGATATCTGAGAGGAAACATGGAATACAATGGACAGCTTGGGATGAATTAGAGCATTTCGATTTCACAGATGATCTGGCCTTTCTAACCTATACACAATAGCGAATGAAGATGAAGACGACTAGTTCAGAAGCAGTCTCTGCAAAAGTAGACCTCAACATACATAAGGGAAAAAGCAAGATCCTCAAATGTAACATGGAGAACACCGACCTAATCACACTTCATGGAGAAACTCTGAGTGATGTGGAATCTTTCACTTAACTTGGAAGCCTCATTGATGAACAAGGAGGATCGGATACAGAAGTACATGCGAGGACTGTAAAATCAAAGTCAGCATTCCTACAGTTGAAGAACATATGAAACTAAAAACAACTGTTGATCAATATCAAATTTAAAATCTTCATGATGTATCTCAACACAGTTTTACTGTATGGAGCTGAATGTTGTAGAACTACTACAATCATAACCAAAAACATACGTGTTAAAAGATTATTGTCTGATTAGGATATTCAATATACGTTGACCGGATATGATCAACAACAGCCCACTAAGGGAGAGAACAAACCAGCTTCCATCTGAAGAGGTAATTCTGAAAAGACTTTAGAGATCGATAGAATATGCATTATGGAAATTAACAAACAGCATCGCGAAACACAAACTTGGAATTCTGAGAGGAAATGGAAAAGAGGAAGAATAAAGAACACCTTGCGTCGGGAATTGGAAGCAATCATGAAAAGGATGAATAACAACTGGAAAAAATTGTCCAGGACAGAGATGGATTGCGATCCCGCTCGCGGGATCTGGTGGGAAGCCGTGACCAGTGGAGTTAATCCGTGTCGGGTAGAAACAAGTGTCTACCTCAGTACAATGGAAGATGGTCGCGCAATTTCGTGGATTGTTTGAGGTTAGACATTAACACCATTGGACGCAGGCTCAGTGGTTCGGTAGGTTAAGGGTTTGCGCGCGAGACTGTAGGCCCTGAGTCCGAATATCGCGAGCGGGGTCGTGAATGCGCGATGCTGAGGAGACCCACAGTGGGGCGAAGCGGCCGTCCAGTGCTTCCAAGTTTCCAATGGTGGTCTAACATCAATCGGTTCATGCTCTCAATCAGAAATTTCTTATATTAACCGGAAGTTCACAATTTTCTTTATCATTTATAATAACAGTCTTCATTTCGATGTGATTTTGAAAACAGTCAGATAAAGAAATATTATTATCTAATTAAAATCTATGATTGTATTGATTAAACCACATGTTCATTACATAACCCAATAGATTAACTGATTGATAGTGTTTACTAGCGTTGACTCGTGTTGACTAGTTCACTTATTATGATTGGTTGATTTCAAGTCACAGATTTAGAAAATTTCATTTGTCAACTTACTTCACTATTAGTGCATTGGACATGCCCTTCTTCCAACAAAATGACAAATATAGTGCACAACCATTCGTTCTGTGTTAATTTATTAATATAAAACATGACTATTTAAAAGAAGGAAGATGTCCTTAGGTTACTAATATTTGATCCCAGATACCTTTGAACAATTCCTCACATATGTCAGAACCATAAAGATGGTTAATGAAGTAGTGGATCTTTATTGACTGAAGTGGTTATGACGTGTATGTTACTTACCTACTTACTTACGCCTGTTACTCCTCGTGAAGGAGCATAGGCCGCTCACCAGCATTCTCCATCCAACCCTGTCCTGAGCAATCCTTTCTAGCTCCGTCCAGTTGTAATTCGTCCTTTTCATATCTGCTTCTATTATCCGACGTAATGTGTTCTTTGGCCTTCCTCTTTTTCGCTTCCCTTCAGGATTCCAAGTTAGGGCTTGCTACGTTATGCAGTTTGACGATTCGCGTAATGTATGTCCTATTCATTTCCATCGTCTTTTCCTAATTTCTTCTTCAGCTGGAAGTTGGTTTGTTCTCTCCCACAGAAGGCTATTGCTGATGGCATCCGGCCAATGGATGTTGAGTATCTTGCGTAGACAGCTATTTATAAATACTTGTACTTACTTGATTGTGGTTGTAGTAGTTCTCCAAGTTTCAGCTCCATACAGTAGAACTGCTTTGACTTTGGTATTGAAGATTCTCACTTTGATATTGGTTGAAAGTTGTTTTGAGTTCCATATGTTCTTTAATTGTAGGAATGCTGTCTTTGCTTTGCCAATCCTTGCCTTTACGTCTGCATCTGAACCTCCTTGTTCATCGATGAAGCTTCCTAGGTATGTGAAGGACTCTACATCTTCCAGAGTTTCTCCATCAAGAGTGATTGGATTGTTGTTCTCCGCTTTGAATTTGAGGACTTTGGTTTTCCCTTTGTGTATGCTGAGGCCTACTGATGCAGAGACTGCTGCTACACTGGCTGTCTTCATCTGCATCTGTTCGTGTGTACGCGATAGGAGGGCGAGGTCATCTGCGAAGTCCAAATCGTCTAATTGATTTTGAGCAGTCCATTGTATTCCGTGATTTCATTCTGATGTCGAGGTCTTCATAATCCAGTCGACCACCAGAAGAAAGAGTAAACAGCCTTGTCTGACTCTGGTCCTTACTTGGAATGCATCTGTCAGCTGTCCTCCATGCACGACTTTGCACTGTAGTCCGTCGTATGAGTTCCGGATAATGTTGACAATCTTCTCAGGAACTCCGTAGTGTCGAAGAAGTTTCCATAATCGCCTCCTATCTACACTGTCGAGTGCTTTTTCGTAATCAATGAAGTTTATGTATAGTGATGAGTTCCACTCAACTGATTGTTCGACGATGATCCGTAGTGTTGCAATTTGGTCTGTGCATGATCGATCCTTACGGAATCCAGCTTGTTGATCTCGAAGTTGGGCGTCTACTGCATCTTTCATCCGGTTCAGCAACACTCTGTTGAAGACCTTCCCTGGTATTGACAGCAGTGTAATGCCTCTATAGTTTTCACATTTGCTCAGATCTCCTTTCTTTGGAATCTTGACGAAGTGTCCTTCTTTCCAGTCCATCGGCACTTGTTCCTCCTCCCAAATCTTTTTGAATAGAAGGTGAAGCATGTTTGTAGTTGCTTCGATGTCTGACTTCAGTGCTTCAGCTGGTATGTTGTCTGGACCGGCTGCTTTCCCGTTCTTGATTTGTATGACGGCCATTCTGATTTCTTCCTTCGTTGGTGGGTTGACGTCTATGGGAAGATCTGTGTGTGCTACTTCGATTTCCAGTGGATTCATTGGAGCCGGCCTATTCAGGAGTTCCTCGAAGTATTCTACCCATCTGTTCCGCTGTTGTTGAATTTCGGTGATTGGATTGCCTTCTTTGTCTTTGACCGGTCTCTCTGGTTTACTGTATTTCCCTGCTAGTTTCTTCGTTGTATCGTAAAGCTGCTTCATATTTCCTTCTCTAGCAGCTTTTTCTGCCGTCGTTGCTAGTTCTTCCACGTATTTCTTCTTGTCGGCTCTAATGCTCCTCTTCACTTGTTTGTTTGCTTCTATGTATTCAGCTTGTGCTTGGACTTTCTCTGCTCGGGTTCGGCTGTTGTTTATTGCTGTCTTCTTGTTCTTCCTTTCTTTGATCCTGTCCAGTGTTTCTGTAGAGATCCATTCCTTATGATGGTATTTCTTTAGACCCAGAACCTCTTGACACGTTAAAGTTAATGCTTCCTTGATGCCTTTCCAGTTGTCCTCCATAGTAGTTTCTTCTTCCTTCAGTAGATCCTGTAAGGTTTGGGACCTGTTGTTGAGAGATATCTTGAATTCGCTGATTTTGTCAGTATCTCGAAGGAAGGCTGTATTGAACCGTTGTAGTGCTGTTTGTCTACTTGTCCAGTTCTTTTTTAGCTTCAGTTTTAAATTGGCCACAACTAGGTGGTGATCTGAAGCTATGTCAGCTCCTCTCCTGGTTCTCACATCTTCCATTGTCCTTCGGAATTTTTTGTTGATGCAAATATGATCTATTTGGTTCTCTGTAGTGTGGTCCGGTGAGATCCATGTAGCCTTGTGTATACGCTTGTGTGGAAATATTGTGCCTCCTATGACAAATTTGTTGAATGCACATAGATTTGCAAATCTTTCTCCATTTTCGTTTCTTTCTCCCAGTCCATATCGTCCCATAATATCTTCATATCCAGTGTTGTCTATTCCGACTTTGGCATTTAGATCTCCCATCAGAATGGTTAGGTCACTTCCTGGGCTCTTCTCTATGATTGATTGCAGCCTCTCATGGAATTGATCTTGAATGTCGTCGTTGCTATCATTGGTGGATGCATAACATTGGATAATATTCATTAAGATCCCCTCCTTCTTTGTTTTGAATGATGCTTTGATGATTCTGGATCCGTGAGATTCCCATCCTACAAGTGCATTTCGTGCTACTTTGGACAGCATAAGAGCGACTCCCTGAGTGTGTGGAGCATTGTCCTCTTCGTGACCGGAGTATAGCAGCATCTCTCCCGTAGCTAGCCTTTTCTGTCCAGCTTGGGTCCAGTGGGATTCGCTGATTCCCAGTACTGCTAAGTTGTATCTCCTCATTTCCGTTGCTATTTGACTGGTCTTCCCGGTCTCCCACATTGTTCGAACGTTCCATGTACCTATAAAATTGTTTGCTCTGGTTGTTAGAAGGGGCATCGGCCTCGTGGCTTCCGAAGGAACTCGGCTTTCACCATGAAGCGTCATAATTCTTCTAAATGAAGACCTTCTAACTCCCAGGGCAGAGTTAAAATGGTTTGGATTATTTTTTCTGGTAAGCGTTTTTTTAGCGAGTTAGTTTTCTATGGGATGGGGACGCCAACCCCATGCCCAACCCTCCTCCTTTACCCGGGCTTGGGACCGGCAGTAACCCTATAAGAGCTACTGGCGGAGTTAACAGGCTTAATTAAGTAAGTAAGAATTCTAGGTGTCAATAAAGTGGTCAGTCATACATTGAAGTTTCTTTGTTTTCACAATTGAATTCTCTTATAAATCAACTTCAAAAGAATGAAAAATAATAAACAGTTTATTTATCCGTTTTCTTTTTTTGTAACCAAATTAACTTATAATCAAAGATGGATAGTAACTAACAGTGGAATCGAGAACGCGCGTTTCCTCCTATTTAGGAATCGTTAGTTAGATGTACCTGCATCTTAAAGTTGATGTTCACTCCGAGACTTGAACCTAATAATGTTCGCTTCAAACACCAACAAGAGTTTTAAATGTATTCAAGTGTCCAAGTCACCGAAATTTCCAAAACAAAGTTTTGTCTACAATAGCGGTTCTTTATTTAATATTAAACAAAATCTAGTTACAAACCTGAACTTGTGAGGTGTCTGGGGGCGTTTAAACGCGTCCTTCAAGTATGAAAAAAAGGTTTCCTGTACCAGTAACACAAAGAATAATTATAACGTATATTAATAGAAAGGACAGCTGATAGCTCTGTCTAAATATGATAACAGTTTACGAACAACCGAAACCCGAACCAAGAGCAAAAAATATGGAGACTGTTGCGTTTAAACAAATGTACAAAACTGTGAGTAACCGCTACAGTAATTAAGGTACAGTAATTAAAATGATGAATATAATGATAAGTACGATAAACATTACAAATATATGTGAACATTTCAGAATGCTACAGTACAACTTTCGCTACAACATAAATTTCGATAGAACAATGAGAAGACGGAGTTGATCTGAAAAATGTGATGTATTTGCGCTATACATTTCGAACAATCTGGTCACACATATACTTGTCAAGGCATTTTTATATGAAAATTAATAAAGGTCAAACAAATAAAAGTACAATTAAAATAACTAAGGGGAGAGAAAGAATAAGAAATTGTCGTGTTATCCTAGGCCATAAAATGACTTAAGGATTACCAAGGTAAATTCAAGGTTACGACAAATTGTTTTTGTACACATAAGGGGGGTTTAAATTTACGAATAGCTACGGCTTCAATAAACTTAAGAATTCGACCTTGACAATTTCTATACAACATTCTAAATGCTGTATTAATGTTAATCTTGTGCCCCGTCTCAATTATGTGTTTTGCCATCGATGAACTTGGTTTTCTACCTCCTACATTGATCGGGTCATTTAACACACACTGATTTTGAAGCCATCTGGGCACATGTCCATTGATCCTAGATTGCATTGTTCGATTACTCCTCCCTATGTATGTGTGTCTACACAAACATGTAAATTGGTAAATACAATGGGATGTGACGTAACCATTAATGCATTGTTTGGGTCTATTAGGAATCATGGCCTTAGACTTTTCAATCACAACCAACTGAGCAGCATAATACGTATTCTCAATGGCTGCTTTCAATCTCTGTCTTAAAACTATACTGTTTTATTCGCCTCTATATGGTAGATTGATGTAAACCTTTATCTTTGGCACTGAATAAATTAGAGGTCTTGGCATTAACTGACTTTTGCACATATTAATAAACTTGAGTGGATAACCATTAGCTATTAAAGTGTCAGTCAGTAACTTTTCGTCTTTTTCCACCATATCAGAAATACAAATTCTTCGAGTTTGAAAATTGTTGGGAATACAACTACTTGCTGAATGTAAATAAGTAGTATAAAACAATATAGAAAAGAGTAGAAAGGGAACGAGTAGGAACAATGTAAGACAAACTTAACAAAGAGATTGATCAATTGCAGTCCTAAACAACAATGTGAAGATACAATCAAACAATTCCAATTGAAATAAATTAATTTATATCATCAAAACAATTCACCCATGAGGGAAAATGACTTAGGGAAACAACTCATTATCTGTCACTCTAATTTATAAGACTTCAAAATAATAAGGAAAAATGTAATAATTCATTGATTATCTTAGCACTTTAGGTGATATATATGACAGACACTTTTTCAATGTCACTTTCGCGCATTTGAAGCAATTTGTATTGTAGATGATGTTGGACTTGAAAGCTTTAAAATTAAACTACTCAGCATAGAAAGCACAAATCCAACGAAATCTAAACCCTTCTGCTGTTACTTGTTCTGGATTGCACTGTTGAAATTTTAAATTATTTAATTTTGACCTTGGGGCTTAAAGCATTTGCATTCGCCACAAAAACAATAGGTTTAGCTGTGTGGTGGGTTATTAATGAAGCAGTTGATAACTATTCATTAAATCCTTACAATGATCAGGGATATTTCTGATTGATTGGTCACTCATCAGTAATCAATCAAATGTAGATACATATCTGTCCTGTAGGAGGTCATGCACTGTCAATGTGGCTCAGTGGCGATGTCCTTGACCATGGTAATAGTTGAGACGGGATCAGATCCACCAAGATGCGTCATTCCTGTTGCATTACAAGTATAACTAACTGACTGGTGCCGGACAGCTTGAATCATAGATTTATTGTATTATGTTGACTATCTGTAACCATCAAACATATTCAATAATAATAATGCATGCGTTATTCGAGACAATATATATCACCACTGTAAAGAACTCCTAGAATAAAGTATCTAAAGTAAAGCAAACTTCAATTTGTGAATATCCGAAAACGTTTTGTATTAATTTGAAATTGATCTATGACTTTTTACGAATAATCTTGCCTCCGTAATATGCTTTCTTAGTCATAAAATATTTCGGAGTGCAAACTGAGATTGTAAAACATAATGTTATTATCCCAAACAAAGACTCTGATGATAGTGATACAAAATGTGATTATTTGAGTTTTATAAACAGAGATAGATGGTAGTAGGCAGTGGAATCCATGACGAGCAGTTCGTCACATTCGGGACTCGTCAGCTGGATGAAACTGCATCCCATATTTGAGACTTAACTCTGGGTATTAGAATCCAATACCGATATTCACGTAGCTTCTGGCAACAGGTAGCCACTAGCTTGAGCAGTGGAGTAAAGTTTTAATTCATTTTTGTATTGGTTGATTGAATTTTCCAATTGACGTATTGGATTGCAGCTGATCAGTCTCAAATTTACTGTTCAGTTGCAAGATCAGAGAATAAATCAATGGAGAAAGTAGTCAAAGGATACATGCAAACAACTGCCACATAATTATGAATAAAAATCAGTCAAATCTCAGTTTAACAAAGTAAACTACCTACGAGTGAAGAAGACGTTTCTGCAGTTCACTCCTTTTTGTGAAATATATACTGATGATGTTGTCAAAAGTAAACAATTCAGCTTACACAGCACATAAAACATTTAAAATCATCAATTTGTTAAACCAAATATTCTACATCATCTCAATTCGATCAAGCTATGAATCACCCTCTATGTATGATTGCTAATCACACTACCCACTTATGTAAATCGAAGTAAGTGAAACGAAGATCCAAATTTGTGATCTATTGGTTGAAGGTGGTACATCTTGACCATCTGGTCACTGTATTCATTCGTTAAAAAAACGACCCCCAATTAGATAAAGTTAGATTATTATTATTATTATTATGAAGAGTAAAACAACAACATTATGAGTAAATTCAAAAAGGAGACTTGAATCTATTAAGATAGGTTGAGTATCCATGAATTTGTCACATATTAACTTTTCAGTATTCAATATATGTACAATATCAAGCATATTTCTTTAATAAAGAATTGGAATTTCATCAGAAAAAAATAATAACTTGTAATAATGAACAATGAAGTTTCCGTTGAGGAGACTGTCAATTGTGTAAACAAAAATCTTTTTATCAGAAGGGGTTTGTGGAGATTTTAGAAATTCCACAGACTAAAACCATGAGTCAATTGAAGCTAGACCACCATGAAAAACCTGGAAGCACTGAACGGCCGTTTCGTCCTAGTATGGAATTTCTCAGCAGTGCGAATCCACTATCTCGCAACCCGCGAGAGTCGAACCTAGGATCTATCAGTCTCGCGCCAAGCGCTTGACCAACTAAACCACTGATCTGGCATCCAATGGTGTTAATGTCTAACTTCAACAATATTATTGAAGGTGTTCATTGTATTAAGATAATTCATTGTTTTGAGATGGTTGAAAATATTTGTAGTGCAGGTGGACGACACAAGTATCGCAATTTACACGAAGCTACGAAGTCCAAGTCTACATTGATTTATGCCTAACAACATATTTTCAATTCAAAAACAAAATCTACGAACAAACAAAAGGGATACCGATGGGATCATCAATATCAGGATTTATCGCAGAACCAGTGATGCAGAGACTAGAAGTATCGATCTTACAAGTGATCAAATCAAACATTTGGATTCGTTACGTAGAAGACACATTCGTCATCATCAAGAACGATGAGCTAGAAAACATCTACAGAGTGATCAACAACGTCTTCAATGGCACCAAGTTCACAATGGAACAGGAGTCATGTAACGCGCTTACATTCTTGGATATATTAGTCAACAGAACCGACTCAGGTAAACTGGAGACTCAAGTGTATAGAAAACCGACATAAACAGATCAAATTCTCAACTGAAATATCAACAAACTAAGAGCTCACAAAATCAAACCTTTTACAAGAGGGTGGAGACACAGTACAACACAATTACAGCACGAAAAAATGAGGAAAAATACTTGAATTTCATTCTTCAAAAGAACGGCTACCCAATCAAATTCACCAAAAAATACCAGCTGCACCCATCATCAGCAACAAAGTCAAGTACAGAACTCAACAAAAGGATCAAACTAACATACATAAAAGGCATATCAGAAATGACAACTAGACTGCTGAAAACCTTCGCAATAGATGTTGCTCAAAAACCAACGAAATCACTGCAATCAATCCTATGCAAAACAGAGGATGAAATGTCAAACGAAGACAAATTAAACAACATCTGCCAACTGCGATAAACACTACATCGGACAAAGCAGACGCCCTCTTCATCTTTGCCTGCATGAACATCGATTAGTAGTTAAACGCTAGAACTTAGTGGTCAGTACTCTAGACCGAGAGTCCTTAGTTCAAATCAGAGAGAGGGATCGTGGTTGCGCACTGCTGAGCAGTGCCGTACTAGGAAAAAACGCTCGTTCACTGTTTTCAGGCTTTGCGAACTGGTTTGCCTTTAATCAACTCAAGAAATGAACTATTAAATAGTCATAAATTTTATATTTTTATTTTTAAAATAAAAATAAGCTTGATAGTGTATACAACCGTTGAAAGAACGTAACACATTAACTTGACCCAGTGTGTAGACCAACTGTAATCATGATATTCATAGTCAGAACAAATACCATGAGATGCGAAAGGCAATTATGTCATTAATAATTAGGAATTTACTACAGATGAAACTTTATATTATGTGGACACTAACTTAGTGTTTCTAACAATCAATCGTTCGTCGTAAGTGTTCTAACGCTCTATTTTCTTCATTTGTACGAATGGAACGCTAATTTACTATCGACAGATATCTAAACTAGATACGCTTCGAATGTCTATTCTAAAGGACATCAACACAATTCAGAACGTAAGTATATTTTCACACCAAAACCGACAACAATCACAATAATAATAATAATAATAATAATAATAATAATAATAATAATAATAATAATAAGGGTAAGGTAATAATCTGATACTTGTGAGATTATTTCTACTGGTCTGATTAAGCAAACAATTATTCATAATTTTCTCCCTCACACATCAGCAAGACATTTCAGTCCTGAATCCGATCCTTGACAACGCTTATGCATTATTGAAGAACTTCATACAGAGACAAAACAAATGTCTTTTGCCCCTTGATTTCCAATGCTACTTTTAACTATGATCAACATGAGACGGTTATCACGTAATTGAATCGAATCGACTGAATGGTTAATGTGAAATCATATAAATGAAGTATATAATAACCGTACTTAAATGAATACAACTGTAATACTTCAGCTTAAACGCTTGTTTTGGCTTATGTATATGGAAAAAGCCTACTGAATAAAATAGCTTTTTATATCTTAATCAAATATCTTAATGGAAACTATATAGATTGTAATAATAACCCGAAAAGAGAAAAACACTCGATCTACAGTGATCACGGAAACATTGAATATTTACAATCTCTTACACCACCCAACTGCTTATTCACTGTTCGAGTGGATGTTGACAATATCATCCTCATTTATAAGTGAAGTGAAGATGATAAAACGTGGAACGACAATATGGCTGCTAGTTCTAGCTTCAATGAACTTCCAAAACTGCTTGAAATAAACAAAACGGAAATGAGACAAAAGTATTGTAGTAAACAAGGTGTAACGCAAAGAGGATTTTTTTTTTAAATGAAGTCTTATAGCGACTCACGTGCAATTGAGTTTATTCTCATTTAACACAGTTAAGCTCTTTTTGCTAATTTATTTAGCGGACTAAGTCATCCGTACTATAACAATTTATTGCTGTGCTTGTTTGAAATATGTATGCTTGAACATTGCTTACCGCCTACGCACATATTCATTCTGCTAGCTCTATTATTAGGTGCTTAATTGATTCGATGATCTATTCATTTTTCTATATATGTACATGTACATTTACACTCTACACCACTCTGCACTCTCGGTTCGCTGACTCACTCATTCGCCTCATTGCCTTGTGGTCTGATTTGTCTGCTAATAAAACTGTAGTCGCTGTTTCTCTTTGCTTTCTAATTTCAAATAACGTTGGGGACTATATGATAACGGTTACGAAGATGATTGGTTAACGATGCACAGCCACTACAGTCTTAAAATCACAGTTTATCTATTTATTAAACAGATGATCATGTCATTCATATATATGTATATTGCTGAACCATTATGTGACTCCATATTGTTTTTCGTTATCGTGAATAAATATGGATGATCTTTGGAAGCAATCTGAATAATAGGATGGAAGTTAAGATATTTTTATTATTACTCGCAGCAAATCGGAAAGCACTTTTGCAATCTGCACTTTATGTGTCCAATTCTACCACATTACGAAATACACATGAACTGGATGTGTGAAATGTACCACAGGAAAAACCACCATCAAACTTGTGCTCGTCTCCGTGACCTCCTCTGAAATTTCTCAATGAATGTATTTCTGATACGGCTTTAATAACTGCTTGTTTTAGTGGGTCGTATAGCTTTTCTATCTCTGGCTTATTTAAGACCTCTCGTACATTGTCTGCTACTTCATCTGGAAGTAATGAGCTCGTGTGGCCAAATTTATCTCGCTGTGAATGAACACGATTAGCTACAAAGTAATGTTCCAGTCTGATAAACCAAAGTTGAGGATCTGTGATTTTAAAAGGGGGAATAGTTACATTAATGAACCTCACGGCCGGCGTTTGTGAAGGGTCTATTGTGTCGTTACTTAAAGCTATATTTATAAGGATCTAAAAGTACACGAATATAATAATAATGGTACAGAGAGACCTGAATCAATAAAAAACAATGATATTAACAAATGGTACAATTTATAACAAAAAACGGACTCAACAGCAGTGCGCATTCACGGTCACGCACGCGCAATTCGAATTCAGGAATCTTGGTAACGTCCTAAAACCTTATTTCAAGCACTGAAATTAGGCAAATTTATTCTTCAGCAATTTCACGTAAGAGTCTATTCGACGCCAAACATTGGAAACCAAGTTTAGTTAATTATATGATATTTCTTACGCAGAAAATTGAGCCTAATCTTAACCGATTAAACATTGTAGTGTCGGTTATTATGGTAATCCTATATACCTTATTCTAGCTTTCGGACACCACATTCTGTCAATTCTACCTGAGTCACATTTCGACCTTGTTAATTATACGCTTACCAATCTTGACTGTTTTTATATGAGAGCGTAGGTGTGTGTACATTTCTTATCCCATTACTCATCACATATCTGTAACTTACTGTTGTGTAACTATAAATATTAATTAACGCTTGGTTAAAGGGGAGTTGGCTTACCAGCCATCTCCACTCTGCATCGTTTATCTTCTCTCTATTCATTTCACACCATATACAACATATATGTATTCACAAGTCCATTCTTGTTATTTGACTTATTTAATTCTGTCACTGACTAACGCGATTTAAGTCGATGATTATATACGAGGATAGGCGATAACAAGCATTCATACGATCTAATTGGAGTCAGATCCACGGGCCACTAAAGTGGAGAGCCCTTTCGACAACACCGTCTGACCGAAATGACGACAAAATAAAGGCCCCACAAAAGTGGTGAGCCCGCCGACGACGAACGCAACGCAGCAAGCTACGTAGATGAGGGAACTTCTGCACTCTATACTTTCGACTTACAAACTCAGAGCAATCTCCGATCCGGCGCAGTCAGCAAAGCCTGTGCATCATAGTATGGGCATGCTCAAGTTGTTTTATCTTATCGATACTTTGCCCTCATATCAACTATTCTCATTGATCCATTTGTCTGACTGTTCCATTATGATTCAAATTATCATCATATGCTTATTATTACATTATTGTCATAACATGATCGAATGTGGGATTAATAATCTTGTTTGTGCTGACATTAAATAATGACGTTCATGCAGTTGCACCACTCAACCATCAAATTATTATTTTATGGACATTCCACTCCACGTTATGATATTCGAAACTCAATGGAATGTTTTTATTACTCAAAAACGTGAAATTTCCCTGCTTTAAGTGAGTTCGTTCCAATTTTTTCCATGTCATTTTGATCTCATATTATATTCATTTACTTAGTCGAGGTCACTATTTTATGTTATCATAACATACATCTTTCATTTCGAAATCGCCTCCAAATATGTCTGTGGATGCCTCTAACTAGCTGATTAGTAACCATTACGTTCATCCTATCTATTCTTCCACATACATAACTGGATGCTGCATCACTTATCACTCAAAAACATTGTTCGAGTACTGCAATTACTATTCTATTCTCATCGCACTGTATATCAGAACATAGAGTTTAGAGCTGGTCTCTCAAATATACACTCTTGTTCGTCACATCCAAATCAGTCTCATACGTCGCCATCGCTAATCATATGTAATGGAATTTTTATCATGCCTTAGTACGGTTTTGTAACAAACGAGGTCGAGCGCATCTCACTTAAACCTTGCAAAGCACTCCAGGCTTCACGAATAAAAACGAATATGACTCTACGTACCTCGTCTACTCAATCACTATTCTGTTCCTCTGGTCATTCCACTAATACATATTTAAGGATAACTCAATGCATCTGTCATAACGCAAACGACAGCGTACACTGACTTCACATTTTGTGATTATTATCAATCGAAGTACAGCAACGAATATCACCCGTCGATGCAGTTATAATATGACGACTTGACTATTATTATCCTACGAACGGGAACTACGTTGGTTGAATGTAGCCGATAGGAAATTCTGGACAAGGGTTTCGGGCTCTTTCGCACTCGTCAATAAGCTGCACCAATAACCTTGAGGGAAATGATGCTCCCTGGAGGATTCGATCTGTGTCAACCAGCTTCCCATGTAGAGACGTTATCACTGAGTTACTACGGCCGTGATCGATCTCTTGTAAATATTCAGTTGTGCAGTGACCTCTCTCCGATTTGATCATACGATGGGAGATCATGCGTTCGATTCACGAATGAGCGATCACGGATGCACAGTGCTGGTGAGTCTCGTACTAGGACAAAATGGCTATCCAGTGCTTCCAGATATTTATGGTAGTCTAACAATGATCAGTTCATGATACCAATCAAAACTCAGGCTGGTGGCTAGTTTTTTATGCATGCCTTTTAAATACTTACAAGTAGGATAAATGTTTGCAAAGATCACTGTCCTATAAAAGTAGTAGTCAATTTTCATTATTTGGAATATCAATATGACCACTATCAGACATCCATCATCTTCTCCTCATGCACTGTCGTCAATTTATGTTGTGATAGATCTGGAATTGATTGGATGTGCAATAAAATGAATGATGTCTTTGTATCGCTACCGCTACCTGTATTTAGAATGACGGTAACGAATGTCACGTAACTACTGCAGAAAGTAACGCTACTTCGGTGGGAGTTGACTGGTTGCATGAATCTTTTTTGAAATATGTGCTATCAGTGAATAAAATTAATTCGAAAAACAGTTTCATTCAGAACTAATGTCAAAACAAACATAGAGATTGCTGATCATAAATATCTCTTCTGTTCAAGCGTAATAAACCTCAACAGTGCACACCAGCAATTCTACCGAAGACAAAACCAAGATCTGTAGACATTTTGTACAATGCATCAATTGATTTAACACTCTAATTTCAGTCAATTTATCATATTGTTACTACTCCACTTATAAATACCGTTCTGTGTTTGTGGTCCCGCTCGTTTGATGAATTTAGGTAAACTACTTTTCCTAAACTACAGTTATCTAGTAAAACTTTCTATTTCATAACTAATTCCACTCTATCAGTTTCTAGTTACAATGAAGTAGGTAAGATTTCATTTGATAATGTTATGGAATTAACAACTGTCCAATTACTCCTAGTCCCATATAGCTTATACTCAACAGATTTCAAATGCAACTGAGCATTAGAATATACGTTGTTTCAGTAGGAGCATCTCTTTAACATTTCTGATATCTCTCTTTAACTACTTTCATTATCGAATCTCCTGTATTCACGCTTGTGTATAAGTGTTTGTCATCGATGACTCTTATCACTGAACGTACATGTTTCCCGTGCTTTATCAAGTCATTAGTTTGCTTTCCGTCTGACGATTTTCACTTCCAAATTCCACCATACGCGATTTCATTCACACTCTGTTAACACCTGCTGGTGCTGTTGCTAATGCCGTTGTAGTATTAATTGCAACTATTCTAAAGAAATCGCCATTATTTTACTGCTAATAATAATATTAACTTCAAAATCACCGGCAATTGTTATGGCTTATGTATATTAGTCAATTAATATGTCTCAGAAAATACTCGTGGTTTAATCTTCAATCGGATATAACACACTACCTCAACAATAATGTACCATCAAACCAGATGCAAACCTACATAGTTCATCTTTTGAGTAAATCTGATACCAGCTTCGACATTGGCTTTTCGTAAATACAAAACAATGACATGTCTAGCACAATGATGTAACATTGTAGAAAACAAAATGATTAAATACAAGTTTTACTTAAAAGAGCAGGTCAGTTAGGATATATTTTGAACGTGTTTGATTGCTGACTGGTTTTGTGTTTTCCACTCAATACGTTTGACGCATATAAAGATTTACGTACGGATATTCCACATTGTAGCAACATCATGACTTATCAACCAACGCAGTTCAAGGTGGGACATGACATCATGTCCGATTTCGCAACTAGTCTCTAATCTGGCTGACTCCATGTGTTAGTACACTCTAGTTTGATGTGAAGTTGTTGTCGAGTTTCATTGCTTGAACACACAGACACTGATATATTTGCCTACAATTAGTAAACACTGACAATCTTTGAAATCTGGTAACATGCAAATAAGCACGTTTGTGTGCGTTGTGTCGATGTTGTCATCTTTGTTGTCTTGTCCTATTCACCATGTTCACCTTTTATTTGGTCTTCTCACTGTTTTTCTCACCTGTCGGAATTTCTATATTGTTTGTTTGAATTTGTTGTTTTAAAAATAATCATTAAATAAGTAGTATCTTTTGTTCCGGATAAACGTTCTTCTTTTGATAGATTTCATATGATGGATTGCTGTCTTCTCAAATGTCAAATAAAGGTTTACTGTCGAGCTTATTAGCATGATTGTAAATTTGCGAGTCCGGGAAGTGGTTAAGAAGATATCTCACTTTGATAGGATTCTTTTATAAAGTACTCCATTCGATAAATAGTTTAAATTTATTTTACACCACTAAAGGGTATGACAATATAAGGCAGGCGTGAATGAAATTACCAACGTTATCTGTGAAAAATGATAAACATTCTCATCTGTTTCTATAGAACTACTTCGAGATGGTGTGATTTGTAAATTAGTCAAGTCAGTTAATGAAGGTCAAAATGATTTGTAATAAGGTTTTTATCAATATAATAATAATATTAGTAGTAGTGAAAACACCAACATTGTGTGAATTCAGTATGTAACAAATGAGGTACAATCAAGGTAATTACGATGAAGAGGAATCAATGTGAATTGGGAAAGCTGAATGGGAAATTTTAAAAAAGATATAAACATAAAACGACTTTGGATAAGAGGTTCTGAATACGAGTTACTACTGAGCTATTTAAGCTCTCTGTGTAAATGAGATTTATCACATCAATGCTATGTTTGTTCATTCTTTAGAGTTCGGACAATTCTCGAAATACCTAATGGTCTAGTTCCAGATGGAAAGGGACTTAGATTCTGATCTCACAACCACCATTAGTTCCCTAAAATTAGGAGATACATCTTTTTGATCATTGTCAACTAACACGATGCATACGTTTATAGTCTCCTCTTGGTTGCTTTCAATTACTGAAGATTGAACCTTATAATATGCAACGACAAGACTGGTGGTGACGCTACTTTAAAAGCATTCAACAAACATGACTCAGGTAATCAGTCAGTTCACACATAGAATTAATAAACTCGTGGATTACATTTATTTGTAAATAGAAATAAATCTATCCGTTGACTATCAAGAACCATTGAACCTCAAATAACCTTGAATGAGAATGTTATATTATAATTTTATCTATATGCATTTAGTGATTGAATAGTTTGACCGGAAAATGCATGGAAGTATCATTGTTTGCATTGGCAATGTGAATTATTACAGTAATAACAAGGCGATTGTACTGAGCAACACAGATGAACAATGAATGATGATGTCTGATCACTGTGGTGGAGTTGAATTACCTGTAGTTTAATAGAGAAGCCAAGCACTCGGCACATGGGACATGGAAGAGAACATCTTCATAGAGCAACTAATCAATAAGTCAGTTCAAAAGGTACAACATCAGCCTTCTGAGTAACAGATGGTCTCTCGAAAATCTCAATATGTCATCACATTTCGCAATATTGAATATCATCTTATCAAGTGAATTATAATGTGATTATTACATATCAATTAACTGGAAGGACAGCTTTATGATAATCGAAATAGTGGATGTTACATATACATTTCAACTCGGAATTCACCACTTGTTAAATTACACTTCATTTTGTGTTCAACTAAGAATTTGTTGTTTGCTTTAGTCCCACCGATATACATTATGTCATCATATTGAAGAAAGTAGAAACAATTATCGAACTAACTAAACTTACAGTAAAATTGAGTACAATGAATATTCAAAGAAACTAATCCACATTGTAAGAGGATATTTTGTTGCGGGAAGGTAAGACCGTGTGTAAGGACTAACATTCGTCTTCAGATTCAACCAGTGTATACCTTCCATCAAATGTTTGTCTCAATGTATCTTCATCATAACCAAAACCATCTTTCATCTAGTGAACAATGATTTTCAACTTATCTGGCAATAAATATGGATTGATAACTTGCCAAACTGCTCCTGGTGCGGTAGATAGTGATGAAGAAGAAACTCCTGACATGTATGCTGCACTACTCCACTTGATATTCTGAATGATTTTCCCTTAGATCATTTTGAGTCTGAAGATGAACACGACATCTTAATAGTATAGTTGAAATAATCTGAACATTCGTATGCATTAGACCATGTGTTGAACTATGGTGTTTTGATGCACTATTGGAAGCTACTGATATTTGTATAAGTAATAAAGAAATCAATCAGTAATGTCCAAGAGAAGTGACTGAAGCCGGAATTCATGTTCATCTTCACTTTATAATAAATATTTGCTACTTCGTGATAGATCTAATCGCCATTTTTGATGATACCCTGATCATAAATGGCACTAAGAACCTATCAAGAAATGCTCCAAATCGACTCGCGAATCTTTACAATATTGAAGTCTGCAGGCAATGAGAACCATATCAATTTCAGTTTAGAATTGTTAGAATGAGGAAACTTATAGAATACTGTGACTTTTGTGAAAAATTACACTTCTAAATCACATTAGCTACATAACACTAATACTCTTTGAATGATACAATTTTCCAGGAATCTAAGAATCATTCAACATATTGTTGAATGAACCAGACTTTTAAATGATGAGTGAATAGTAAAATATGACATTATTCAATCCATGTAGATTTCGATTATTCAAGACACAAATCAAACTGAGTGTTTCACACGATGCCACTTGAAACGAACGATAGTGGGTTCGAGTTACGGAGAGAACATCAATTCTGGTGATGCAGGTATATCCAGCTGACGAGTCACAAATAGAAAGAATTCTGTCTGATTCAACGCATTGAATATAAAATAACATCAAGTTCTATCATTTCTGTAATATGCAATAAAATATTCAAAGTAATATTGATTACTTCTTCAATCTCAGTGTAAACAACGTGTTTCTCTAATGAACGAAAACATATTTGTGTTGACCTCTTTTGTTTATAGAATTAGCTATGATCATACTTCGTTTATCATTGATCACCTCATTCCATCTCAAATAATTAAATAAAATGGTATTCTCTATTCTGTATCGTGGGTGTAATATCAGTCTTCGTTAGAATAAAACAAACATCGCTTTCTAATAATAAGTTGTTTATTTGGCTGACAGTCATCGACATACAAACATCAAAGATGAGTGAAATTCTCATTTTACAAATTATTACTACTTTTCTAAAAAGAAGATGAAGTGAAAGCAAATTTCCTGGTTGTCAATTCATAGATGGTCTTGCTCAAGCCATGAATAAACACTCCAATCATTAACCAGCTTAGTTGTATTGTTCAACTAAGTTCATATTTTATGATCACGATAAGTCTCTTTCATGATTCCTGTTTTGTCACACTTCTGATAGATTTACATACACTGGATGAGTTGCATAGCGTAAAACATGGAGTGTATCTCTCTGGTGATGTGAAATTAAACTACTATGGCGAATACGACAATGCTTGAATCCATGTAACAATCTGGGTTAGGCCACCTTTAAAAACCTGGAATCACCGGACGGCCGTTTAGTATAATACTCATAAATCTCAATGTTCAAATTACTGCAATCTGAACGGATACCCAATCTGACAATATTATAATGCTGTTTAAAGTTTTGTTAGGAAAAGAAAAGACTGATATATATTCCATCATTCGATGCCTTTACTAACGCTAACACTCCATTTAGACAAAATCTGAATGACGTTAAAAACCTTCTATAACTTCGCAAATTTTCTGGTACATAAATTTTGTTTGAATAATTTGAAAGATACTTCATTTTAATTAACGTACGAATTCTTGGAGGTGTTAGACGTAAACTAATATTTGGACTTAAGAATAATTGTCTAGGTGGGTTAGATACGCGCCCCTATCTGGATGAAACCAAAACAATGTGATTGGATAAAATGACGATTGTGAAATTCATTGTAAATTTAAATGTACCCTATTACCTTAGCAAATATGACCACCCAGCTATTCAGCGAATACTTGATCAATGAATCAAATCTAAATTACAATAAATAAGGAAGTTGGTAAAGGATGAGAGAAAATTACCAATCGCAACAAATCAATGTTCTTCCATCCTGTCTGGCTAGATCATTCACAGATTCGTTCAAAAAATACTATTTGGTTGCTTTATAACACAGTGTGTTTCCAATTCTGGAATTGTGAAAAGGAGAAACAAACCAATGCAAACGAATATGGCTGCTGAAAAGACTTAGTATGAAGTAAACACAACATAAATTCAGTTCAGGAGGAAACAAGAAAACTTAGTAAAGGCATCGAAATCTTCTTTGAAAGCTGTTGAAAGTAGGTTCACTTTGTGACTTTGTAAAGTCAATGCCTTGGATAAAATAACGAAACTGCATACTGCGTTTGTCAACAATCGAATTAGGGAACGAACCAAAAGAGGTATATAGTCGCCGTTTTATGTGGAAATAAAACCGTAAACATCATGATTAGATGTGAATTATTATCATCAAAAGCTCCAATCTTATTAAGATTTAATAACTGGGTTTGGAATCATCATTAATGAAATGTACAGTAGTTTAACATACCATCATAATCTGTCACTTTTTGTCACAATTCAAGCATTCAACATCACGGAGAAGAAATGACTTTTGAGAATGCAGACTGCCACAGGACAAATATTTATCATGTCTGTGTTCACCTTAATATATATGACACTGAAGTTGTGTTGTAGGAGCCGGTGGGTATCCATACTCAGTAGCGTAGGGGATGACGCGACGATGTTTCAAATAAACGATATCGAGTATGTGTATAGCAGTGACATATCAACTCTGTGATGCAGATTCAGCTAGCTAACGAGTCCCAAAAGTGACGAGGTGACGCATGTCATGGATTTCATTGCTGGCCACTAACAAACTCTGCTTTTATTTTTCGTGACCTTATGCTAATATCGTAGCAACTCGCACATGATTCACATATAACATGAAAAGACTGAACACTTTTCAGTCCTAAGCACTAACGAGAAGATTTGGACACCTAACGCAAATGATTTTTTGTAGACTAGTTTCTCATAAATCCATGAGAATAGAACCGATTATTAACCAAGTTTTGTTTAATAAGGTGATCAATCATTGACGCAAACACTTCAGTGTGTTTCTTTCAAATCTATCATCTTATTACCAATGCTACGGCAGATCTGTTACTAGTTCATCGTTCACTCTACATCTTTTTTCATTCCTACTTGATTATCAGGTAGACCCTCTAAAATTATTTCATATTCAACAGACTCATAACACCTAATTAACAACAGTCTGTCAGTCAGCTTTCACTCAACGGTGAATAGTCCAATAACGAGGGATTGAGGTGCCTTGTCACATATTGATGCCGCATTCCGACAGTTTAGTTTAAAACAATCAACGACGTCGATTTCGAATGACATTTCTCAGTATTGAGACTTTAACAAGATGAACATTTACAACGGACTCATTTTTGATTTCGATGGTAACATAATCACGTATACACGATACTGTTCATTGACAAGTGCAATGTTGTAAACTCTTGTGAAATTACCCATGTTTTTTTATTGAATGAAAACAATGACATAAATACAGAAAATTATATTTTCATATTCTATCAACAAAGTGACATCAGTCATTACGTAAACAACCATCAATATGATATGCAGTTCCATGAACTAATCTTCAATGTATTGAAATGATTAACAAAATAGAAAGTGTATTTACTAAACTACAAAATGAAAATAACAAAGTCATTTTGATGAAAACAATTGACAAGCTGTTTGTGGGGACTATGGATAAACTCTCTTCCTTCTATGGCACCATAGCCAAGTGCCATAGCCAATGCACACGATAAGGAATGATATAACTAATGGTACAACGATGTACACGTATTGAAGTGATGTTCTTTCGCCAATGTCTTCAGTTGTATCTGTAGTCATGTTCTGAAATGAACGAAATAGTATAATGATTAGAAAATATCAAATATTTACCAAATGTGATTCAGTTCTTGGATTAATCTCCTTCAATTCATTTCTTAGATCAGTTTCAGTAGTTACTAGAGTTGTTGGTTCAGGGGAAACCTTGACAGTCGAGCTCTTCAGAAGAAATAAACAGTAGAAATATAATTAAATATCAAATATGTTATCATTCATTAGACACCGTTGTCAGTATTGATGAAAGAAAGGAATTCAACAATTATTTACATAATTTACATTTGCACTATATGATCAATGAATAATGATTTAGAATATCTGATACCGATTTAACAGTCAATGTGATAAGTACACACTATCCAACAACTAACCGACGACTTTTGTTTGGGTGATGAAATTTGTTTCCTGAATGACACATCTTATCACAAACGATACATTACTCAACAAACTTATGACTGACGGCTTTATTGAAGCAATTCATTCAAGGTACACATTTCTCAACAAGGAAGGAATCAGAAATACTTGTTCTGTACTTCAACAATGGGACTACGAACTTTCACTCATTATCCTAACATGCTACACAATTTTCAACAGATTACGCTTCATCATTCAAACTGATGTCCTCTGTATCCTTCAACAGTTCACGTAGATATACGGTTTCATATTTAACATCGGGAATCACTACACATTCCAAAAGCTAAAGAATTAACATCTTTCCAGGAATTAGTGTTAACGACTCTTCTTTTCATTGTTGAATGTCCAGATGGAAATAAAGCATTTCATTCATATGTGCTTCACTATCATACAAGTTACTTTGATTTATGCACTTAGAGTACAATAGAAATCACTACTAATTCGTAACAATACAAATATTCTTCCGAAAAAAATTGCAATTCGGAATATCTTAATAATAAGAACAATCTTTGAAGTCTACCGATTGCTTACTTTATTCTGGCAACCATTGACTTCGAAGATATGAACATCCATATCACTACTAGCAATGCATATATTGGCTTTTTCACACCAAATACATGTTGTATTCGATGTTGTTCTGCCTAGACATGCTCCAATCGATTTGAATCTTGGACAGTCTTCAGTGAAAAGAAGAAGGTGATTGCATTTCAAGTTATCAAACAAAAGATTAATGAATTACAAAAGAAATGTAACTGTAACTAAATGATGGCGATTTCGGAGTTAAATGAGTATTTCATTCTCTGAGCATTTGTCATCACATTGCGCAATCTGAAATTCAATACACTTTCAATGTCATTCACGTTTCCCGAAAACATGTTGGAATTGAATAAAATTACGTTGTATGTTGAATGATGAAATTTTTCAGGCGAATGTCACGGATGTCAATGACTGTTAATATTAGAAAAGAAATGTACACGCTAGACGGTTGACGAATCTCGTTACTGCTTTATGATCGAAGTATTTCGTGTATACCATCTTTACATATGCAAAATGGACAGTAACATTGCTATTTCACTCTAACTGACTATTTATAAGCCGATGCACGAACGCCCATTGTACTCAGAGAGAAAATTTATTTTCCATTGCGTTAATTCATTCGAACAACAAAGGGAGAGTGATATTGATTCTCAATTCATCGTTGAGATTTTCCTTGAAGAGATTTCCGTCAACCTACAATGATAGAACGTTTCAAGCTATGTGACTACATTCTAGTCTGTCTGCTATCAGTTGGCACGTTAAACTAGATGGATCATGAAAATTGGTCGATAATAAATAATATTTTAGTCGACGAATATTGAAGTCGATCTAAACATCAGATTATGGAATGATCCTCCTAGTTGTCGGAATGTTATTTCAATAGTCTAACACATGATGAACTGAACAGTGTTTGTGCTTATTCACTGTACGTATTCACGAGAAAGCAAACGCTTCCACACTGTAAAAACCCTTAGTGTTTTTTATACTTGTTATGACCTTGAATCGCTTTACCCCGTGATACTGGTTATGACTTCACCTTGATCTGTCTAGATTTAACTATGACCTTGACGCGATAGGGTGAGCGGCTTAACCTTGAAGTCTATCACGCGTGAGTTCGAGATGGGGTAGAGAGATAACTATTCTAGAACCTGATTGGTTGGCAAGCACGCAAGTGAGAGAAGACAAGACAGTTGGAACACTGAACTCTGGATTCTCTGAATTCGGATTAATACAAAAATGTACATGAATAAATAAGTGAATATCTTGACTACGACGTACAATAATTTGGAAAAATACAGTTATGCCCGAAACAGGGAATTGGGGTAGAAAATACAGTGCAAAATATTATCTTTAAATTACAATATTTTCGGAACCAAAAAGAGTATGCTAGTGAATGATACATAGAACGAAAGCTCGTGTTATGTAGAATAAGATAGGGACAAAAATAAATATAAGTGTTTTACAGGGTTTGAATGAAATGCAATAACGTCCCAAGAAAATAGCTTTCGTGATTGTCTGGGCTTCTTAATTCCCCGTTCATAACAATACTGTTCAAATATTTACTGACTATGATAAATTGGAATTTTAACACGTGATTTTTCTACTCCTTTAATCTGTCGGATGAGTAGGATAAAGTGAACATTTTGGAAATTGAGCTATTGTTTCCAAGGCAATTACAGTTTCATGAAGTTTTTCTCGAATGTAGATTCGTCGGCGAAATTCGATGTACCAAATGAAAATCAAATGACACTTCCCAGTCAATGCACAATCAACTAACAGACTGATATCACCTCATCCATCGTCTTGCGACATTTTGTTCAAGTAAATTTCATCAAAGTGAAGATTTCTATTGTTGTTCAAAATGTGTCTATAATCATTTTAAATACTCAACAGTGAGTCGTTGTTCGGTGTAACTTCAGTTGAGACTGATAGCTTGATATCATTTAATAACTGTCTGAAATCATACATGAAATTTTCAATTTTATGAAACGAAGTTGATTCATTCATGTGTGAAAATAGTCAACTCTGATAAAATAAGGTTTTACATACCCCCGAGAACTTCATATTCCACTAACGTTCCACTTTTGATCCATTCATCAGGAGCATTTATTCTAGGCCCAATAAAACCTAATGTGATTAATTGTACAGAAGAAGACAGTTAAAATTCTGATTTTCGTTTTGGATATGACATGTTGTTTGTTCGTTTGAAAGGCGATCAAAATAAGAAACTCTTCATTATCTGATTACAGATACAATGACGGTCAAATAACATCCTTATGAAATATGCTCTACATCGCTTAGGGTTCTGAAAGTGACCAATGTTTAACCACTAAATGAAAAGTGATATCGTTAAATTCCTGATTTGTTTCACTAAAGTGTCAGTGCAGCATCTACAGAACGAAAATATGTTTATCTCGTTAGTCAATATTGCGAGGCTGTAAGTTTGACCGTCTATTAGTGGGTGAGTGAATAAATGAGTAGATATATCGTCTGTCTAGTATTCTCGTTAAGACTATACAGAAGACTCCTCCAAATATCTATCCGCAAATTCGTGATGAAGACATTCACACATCTTATAGTTACATTATTCGGTATACCAAGTTAGGCAAGCGTCAGCTGAAGTGGATATTGAAATTCTTTTTGATGGAGCTTAGCACAAAAGATAAAACAATACGATTCCGATTGAATCACAACAACTCAAATCTGCTTTGCGATATCAACGAGGATAACGGTTGTTGAATTGAGGATACAGATACTTTGGTATCAATTCGAAAGACGAAATAGTATCAGAATGAGTTTCGATTGTGAATTTTTATTACATGGTACACTTAAATCTTGCTTCAAGATTTCTAATAACCAAATTGACGTTAAATTTTCAATAAATAGTAACATTAGGACAGTGCGTTTTCCCAAAGTATTCAGATTCTATTTCACACAATTTTCCTCATCACTTCAACGACAGTTCCATCGACTTATTTTACAAACAAAAATAACTGAATACTGAATACGAATTCCGTCACTATTTTAAATTACAGAAAGTTTCCACGTTGACACAGTGATAATCGTGTACAAACAGAAGATACCATCATGCTAACGGATGACTACTCATGTAAGTCAATGTAAATTAGAATGTAAATAACAATTGTTACCTCCCCCACACCGGATATAATAACCAAAACTCGATACAACATCGCCTTTCTTAATTCCTCTAGGGATCTGAAAAGTAACAAAGAAATTTCGAGTCAAGATCTGTCAATACACAACCACCTATATCAAAATCAAGCAAACATCATAGTCATTCACATTGTCTTATTCAAAGACAACTAATCACAATAACAGTAAGCATGCTGATCCCCTCGGTTCCCTAAGAAATATATTCCATCTAGTTTACAAAGATATTCTGACTCACGTCAGTTGACAACTTCAGTGAAGTTAGATGAACGATCTATTTATCATGGAATGAGGCTATGCACATTAGGAAGAACATTTACGTCCGTTGATAGAAGTGTGATTGTGAATAACTGCAATGTCGCTGAATTTGAATTTGTTGTCCTGTTGTGGAATTGTGTTTATGTGCTTACTCATATCAATTGCCATTCATTTCTCAACACAATTCATTCCACAATTTGTTCTGATTACCTCTACAGAAAGAAAAAGGATTGAGTTCAACACCCATAAAATTTATCATCTCACCAGCCATTTCTAGTCATCCAGTATTTATTGGATTCCAAATCGATGAAGTTCTAAATAGTTACATTCGAACAAATACAATCTGAGAAGCGATTAAGATTTTAACAACATCTCTCTCAAAATATTCAATTATGAACTTTTCTAACAACTGGTCTGTAGAAGGCTGAAAATGACCGTTCACGTACAGAACTCTGACATACACTCTTTGTTCTTAATTGGATCGAAGGTATCAGAATTTGTTTACATATTACATCACTTCTTATTGTTCATTATTTTAAAAAGTGCTAGAATAAACTGTGTCATTAACGGATTATTAATAGTTTCATAAAGTCTGTATGCACAGAACAAAATGTTGGTGCCCTTTTATCATTTTCAATATATTTTGATGTATTTGACAGTACTGATATGCATGAATAAATAGAATAATCCATTCATTTGCGCAACTTACGTTCTCATAATAGAAATATATCTTCCCATTCGAGTGTATCAGGTGCATTACCTTCATTGCATCACCTGCGAAAAAGAAAACTATCGATACTTAAAATTTCAAGGATTAGTGTCGAACATGTCATTGCTAGATGTGAGACTGTATGTGCCTACATACAGGGAAATCAGATTTTAGCAGATATTTACTGTGTTATCTCAAATGTTTTCTGTAGTTGAATTCATAATGAAAATAATCTTGTGAATGTCGTGTAAATGAAATAAGCATGTATCCTTCATAATGAATATCAGATGCTTAGTTTGCTTAGTTTTCATATTCAAACAGTAAATCATCCAGATTCTAATTAGATCTGATAGATGGAGTGCTATTCAAATTGGTGGAATATTTTTTATAATTCAGCTGATGCAATCGACTCTAGGAGAAAATGACATGAACTGCGGTTTGTTTGTTCATAATCCGAGTTTTAGAATTTATTTAGTTATGTAACACATTGGTAAATCAGTCGATCAAATGACTTTGACCACGTTATTTGTTAAAGATGAGAAGTGAACACGCTTAATACATATCGTTTTAACGATCACCTCATTTGAAAGAATAAGAGCTAAGAATGGCCATGTAAAGAGAGAATATACAGATGAATCTGATGCATACAGAAATGACTTCCCTATGAACACATATGTACATTTTTTTATAACCAGACTTCTCATCATGTTCCTTTTAAACCTGTCTATGAAGATGAATCTCTGTATTCGTTTACCTACAAATGAAATGAGAATATGACCTAATGTATCCAAATGTATGTCAATTATTCTTCAAGTTTCAATCAAATATGTATTAACAATCAGTGGACTCTATGTGTATTTACCCTCCGATTTTGTAGAATGGTTACAATTTAATATTTCTGTTAGTTTTTAAGAAAAATTCAGTTACTCAAGCTGAATAAAAAACATTTGAGGAATGACAATCAATGATGATGTAAATGTTAATAGTTCACATGTTATCAAACAATCATGGATACGGATACATACTTTTATTATCAAAATCTGTAGGACAAGACCTTCTGACAGCAAAGAATTCGTCTGAAATAATGAAAGCAAAATAAATTTGTGTTCATGTATGTGTATAATGAATATTTACCTCTTTCAATAAACATACATTTTTTAACACAAAATGTGTTTGAACACAAGTTATGATGTTCCTTTCAAGATTGAAGTGAACCAATTCAACTCAATGAGAGTCTCAATGATCCTCATTATTATTTCACCGATATGATGAACGTTTCAATCCAATCCACTGAGTAAAATATTATACTTCTGAAATGTTGGGTTTGTAAGCTTTCGGCCAACTAATTAACCGTTAATATCTATTCGACAATAATAATACAAAATCATTTTGTGAAATTCTGTTATTCCAATTGAACAGTATTCTCTTAACTGAACTAATTATTGACCAGAAATGTTACCCCAATTACATTAATTTCGGTAAGTGAATAAAATGAATGCCCTTCATTTTGATATTCTAGGTGTTCAAATTCGAATCAGTCGTGTTGTACTGGCACATTATACGTGATTGTTAGTTGATTGGATGTTGGAGGTGGTGCATGAGGTCAAACTTCATGATCAAACGATCATGATAATCAGTAATGTGCTTAATATTCAATAGTTCAACGACAGTGAATAAGAGGAACTAAACTTTTGAGAACCAAGTAAGTGACAGAAAGAGATTTGGACGACATCAAATATAAATTGATGGTTAATGTGCTTCAATAGTCCAAACTGACTTCTCACACAACATCGCTTATCGTTGCACCTGTGATCAGCCTGATTCGTTCAATCTATCAAGAAGTGTCGTATTGATGAAATATCAGTTTTATGGTAGTTTGAACAGATTGAAGAGTAGATTATTTCCACCTGAGCATTAACATCGTTTGATTCATTATTTCTACTCAATGAATTTGTGTATATTTTAAAGTGAATCACTGTTTTATTTAATATTTCCACTTCACAGTAATGAATACGTGTTGTGAACATAGTTTAGGGCATGAAATCACACAAATAAATAGTCACTGTGTACTGGTCACCTTTCATGAAATAATCAAGTTTAAAGCCGAAACATTTATGCAAAATAAAAATGAGGAATGACAAACATAAAACGAAATCTCATTGAATAATAGAAGAACTCACCCGCATCCAAAATCTCGGTTTCACACCGAACACTGGCAGAGATATAATTGTTAATCTCTCCTAAATCCCCTTGTACATTTAAACTAATTTTACCTGTGTTTATCAAATGAAAACATGCAATTTAATTGATAATCTACTGTGAATGAATAAAAGACTTTGAAATTAACTGGAGACTAGAATGAATTGCATGAACTGTAATTAGTTTATTACAACGCATCAAACTATTTACAACTTGAACAAGGAAAGACATCAGTAGATGTTTTGAATGTTAAAAAATGCATAAAACTGATCTATTGAAGTAATGAAAGCGACCTTGATTCATGGAATTGAAATGTGAGTAAACAAAACTCATTAAAAATTTTAATTCGAGGAAAATAATTCTCTTACCAGAAATATCTATATTGAATGAGTTGATATCAGTACCGTATAATGTAATGGGGAATTTCATAACTATTTGCTAGAAATATTCAAATATATGGATTAGCATCTCCGTTGGAAAATGTCGTTAACTCACCTTCGTATCAACCAGTTTCACAAAATTTCCACTAACAATTGGAGAGGATTGATTACGGCGAATTAACTCAGAATAGTGATAATAATGAGACTAAATATTTGTATTGGAACCTGATTGATGACTTACATATTTATATGTCTCAGTTTCGAAAATTACTTTTCCATTATTAAGAAATACAGAGTTTTCACAAATTTCATGACAGTCGAAAAATTCCGATGTGAAGACAATGATCAAATAGATGGCTACCAACTGACCAAATGAAAATGTATATCTAAAATAGTTCAGATGAATAGAACAATGTTATCTCATTAGATCAATTTGAAATTGATATAATACACTCGGTTGCCTTAAGTGTACAATCAATACTCACATCATTTTCTTGTTTTAGACGTTGGTAGAACGTGTCGAGTTTATATAGAATTTTTTAAGTGTTTGTGTTTTTTTTCAAATTGGATGATTCAAATGGACCATTAGGTGATCAAAATTCATGAAATCATTTCATAATTATTAACCAATTGTCATAGTAGATGAACTCATTGTTATACAATAGTCTTACACTTATTGAGGTAATATAACCTGATATTGATCCACAGTTCGTTGAAATTCCTGACCCCTTATTGATGAAAACTATTTTGGATAGGATTAACAATATTTTAAACCGAGTAATTAGTACTAATATGTTCATGAACAAACATTGTGTTACTTGTAATTAACTGTGAATTGGTTGTCAACGCTGTATAGTTTTGATTTGATTGGTCAAAATCAAAGTAGCACACACTGTTTTCAATAGATGACTAAATTAACATTTTATATTTAAATTTTATTTCAAAAAAATGATTTTTTTTCACTGCTTGAAATCATGATTCAATTGAAGCTAGACCACCATGGATAATCTAGGAGCACAGGACACCGGCATCCAATGGTGTTAATGTCTAACTTAAACCAATCCACGAAGTTGCGCCACCGTCACCATTGTCTTCAGTGAGTTGATATCTCAAAACAGACCTGGTTGAACTCCACTGGTAACGGCTTCTCACTAGAACTCCAGGAGTGTCTATTGAAGTCAGTCACTAGTGAGCAGATGATTATTATCAGAAAGAGTTTTGTGCGTGCGAGTCTGATAGGTCCCGTGTTCGAATCTCGCGGGGGGCGAGATCGTGGATGCGCACTGCCCCTATGAAGTCCTATACTAGAACGAAAAGGCCGTTCAGTGCTTCCAGGTTCTCCATAATGGTCTAGTTTCAAATGACTCATGATTTCATTCCGTGGAAGGAATAATAGTCCATACTTTCGTAAATCAATAATCATTTCATTGGAAAATACTATGACTATTTATGTTTTGATTACATTTGTAAAATGGTAATTCTCGATACTATGAGTGTGAATTGTGCACTTCGAAAAGATGTTGATCATAACTAAAATATTATTTTCTCAATTATTTCAATCTGTAGTTGACCAAACTGTTGTTACATAATTTTGTGAATTCATCAACACTTAAATTGTTTTCTATTACACCTAAAATTGTACCACTATATGCAGACTGTTATGTTATTATCATTAATCGTTAATGTTGTTGTTAGTAGTAAGAGTAGTAGTAGTAATAGTAGTTTTAGGTAATTTTGCAGCTTATTCACTAAGACTGGATAAGAATTCATTTGACTGTTAGTTCATTCAATCTTATAGATGAAAATACTGTTTATTGGAATAGTGAGCTTCACTTATTAAATCATTATCAATTTCTCATAAGACTGAACTGAAACCAGATATTCTACATATGTACGGGTTTATTAAATATTTCAAGGATGGATAACATTTCACTCAGTACGAACTAAATTTTACTGTGTTTGAACAAAGTTCATCTTCTGTAATAAAGAGTATCACGATTATTGCATATAATTCAAAATTGATATGATCACATTTACTAAGATAATAAATAATGCATATCAATGAATGCAAACATTCTAGTAGCGTACACGAATATACAAGGATCAGTAATGATAGATCTGAACATATTGTTTACTTTTCACTCATGACTAAAATATAACAGCATATTTCTCGAATCTAATCTTTTTCTGCACAACATGCAATACATGGGTTTTATTTATACAGTGAAATGATATGTTCTATCTTCTTATTTCAGCAACATCTGATACATAGACCTCGTGACTTCTAAAGAATTTCTACTTTCACCATGAGAAGTCATAATTGTTTAAAATAAAGATTTTGCATAACTTGTAGCACTGAATTAATATAGTTTGGATGATATTTTTAAGTCAGAAGATTTTAAACATAGTTATATATGAACAATGATGAACATTCTCATCTGTTATCATGGAAATATTTGAAGATGGTGTGATTTGTGAATTAGGAAGTTCACTTCATGAAGGTCGGAATGACTTGTAGTAAGGTTCCGCATATTTATCAATATAATAATACTAATAATAATGGTGATAATTATAACAACGTTGTGTGAATATAATATGTCATAAATTGAGTATAGTCAAGGTAATTACGATGAAAAAGAATCAATGTGGATTAGGAAGGAGATAATCACAAAACGAATTGGGATAATAATAGGTTTATAACATGCATTTGAGGTATCTGGTGATTCAGTCGTGGATCACGGTAAACACGGAAGCTGGATATACCTCTTCTGGATATATTAGTTCGGTATTCAGGAGTAGATCAAGATGACTTCAGTTATGTTGGGTACCCGTAGTCTAGCTCCTGTTATGTCCCCATATAAATCGTGCTTTTAATTCAGGGTTTCTTTACTAACTATTTGAGGTGTGAATTTTCTCAAATTAACTCTAAAATTACTTGATTGAGAATGTTATATTATAAGTATATCTACAGATATTTAGTGATGAAATATTTTGACCGGAAAATGCATGGAAGTATCATTGTTTGAAGTAGCAATGTGAATAACTGCAGTAAAAACGAAATGATTATACTGAGTAACACAGATGAACAATGAATGATGATGTATGATGACTGTGGTTGAGTTGAATTGCCTGTACTCCAATAGAGAAGCCAAGCACTCGGCACATAGAACATGGAAGAGACCATCTTTATAGAGCAACTAATCAATAAGTCAGTTCAAAAGATACAACATCATCAACATCAACCTTCTGAGCAACAGGTCTTCTCTCTATAAATTCAATAATTGATCACAGTTTGTAATGTTGAATATCATCTTATCAAGTGAATTGCAATGTGATCGTCAGAAATCAATTAACTGGAAGGACAGATTTATGATAATCAACATAATGAATGTTACATTTATATTTCAAGTTGATCATGACAATGATGATGAGGATGATCCCGGACATCATGTTGATCTTCACCTTATAATTAAACATTTGCTAATTTGTGGTAGATCGAATCGTCATTTTTGATAGCACCCTGATCATATATGCCGCTATAGACCTTCTAAGAAATCTTCCGGATCAATTCCTGAATATCTACATTACTGAGGTCTGAAGGCAATTAGGACCAGATTAATTTCAATTCTGAACTGTTAAGAAAAGGGAACCGACAGAATCTTGTGATTTTGGTGGAATAATATGAATCTAAATCACATTAGCTGCATAAAACCAATATCTTTTGAATGATACAGGAATCGAAATACTACTCAACATATTGTTGATTAAATCAGTCTATTAGATGAGTGGATAGCAAAATATTACTGTATTCAATCTGTGTAGATTTCATTTATTCATAACAAAAACCGAAATGTGTACTTCTGTTGGATGAAATACAAAGATAACTATGTGTAATACATCATGAAGGAGGTTGATGTCTGAAGACACAAATTGTGGTTGAATTGTGATTGATTGGTTTATTTTCATAGGTTACATGTTAAGACTGAAAGGCTAAGTAAATAATAGCATGTAAGGAATAGCTGTGATTGAGTCCCGAATTGTACCGAAATATAGATTGCTCTATATTTATCAGAATTACTCTAGTTAGCATAAGTCACCAATGGGAAAAACGAGTAACGTGGAACGGAAAATCATACAGCTATGGTGTGTACTACTTCTGTCTGTCGATATAAGTAGTTTGTAACACCGATCGGAAGTGGAAAACCTGACAGCGGAAGGCTGAGAAGTTCTAATTGAAGAGAATATAAAGGAAAAAAGAGAGTGTGGACTGGAAGAATCATGCAGAATGTGATGGACAAATGATGGAAATTCGCAAATGAAGGATTCAATGCAATGGTTGTGATATTTTATCAAGGCTGCCAAATGCCCTGTTATGGCCGAGAATTTATGTATGAATGTATGGAAATAGTTAACTATTTTAGCATTCCTAAGTTACTGTCTCAATCAATATTCATTGAACCGTAGATAAAGCGCCTTTATGAAGTTAATTGTCACGAAAATTTGTCGATTCTCTCGTTACATCAAGCCTACTTCATACAAACACCACAAACCTGTATATCGTATGCATTGAAGAATACGAGTTGCAAAAAAATTGAGAATTTTGTCTGATTCATCGCATTGAATATAAAATAACATCAAGTTCTATCATTTCTGTAATATGCAATAAAATATTCAAAGTAATATTGATTACTTCTTCAATCTCAGTGTAAACAACGTGTTTCTCTAATGAACGAAAACATATTTCTGTTGACCTCCTTTGTTTATAGAATCAGTTATGATTATACTTTATTATCATTGATCACCTCATTGCATCTCAAATAATCAAATAGTATGATATTCTCTATTCAGTATCGTGGGTGTCATATGAATCTTGATTAGAATAAAAAACATCCTTTATTTGGTTGACAATCCCCGACATACAAAGATCAAAGATGAGTGAAATTCTCATTTTACAAATTATTACTACTTTTCTAAAAAGAAGATGAAGTGAAAACAATTTTCCTGGTTGTCAATTCATAGATGGTCTTGCTCAAGCCATGAATAAACACTCTAATCATTCACCAATTAATTTCAAATGAGTGTAGTGGTCCTTTTCTCATAAAATCATCTACTTTCACGTCCATGAATAATCAATCTGTGAAACGCTTATTAATTAATTCGATTCTTTAAAACTCAATTAGTCATCACGTCATGTGTAAATTGCTGAAGGAGACTGTGGAGGATAATCCTGATTAAATAATCCACATCATGTTTTGTGTATCTTTTTATACCAATCACTGTGACGGATAAACTTGTGGAGATATGACTGACAAGCTTATTTTGTAAATAGTTTTTAATATTACTTGTATTTATTTTGTCAACCTTCCACTGTATGTATATTTAACACTAAACGACTGTAACTGTTGTTTTAGTAAATGACCCTGAACACACTTTTCCGTTGTGCAACTACATAGCGTGACATACAGTTGCTGGCTAACAAATACACTGCTTCTCACACATTCCTCGTTCTATCTTCATTTGTGATTGAGTTAACTGAAGTCTAAATCAAATACTATCTATATTTCTAGACTGTAATTGGAATATATCACATCCTACGTTGGATTATATCACTGGAGAGTTCGTGAACCCGATCAGAATCACCAAGCATTTATAATTGTGGATTTACAATACCGGACTCAACCAGAACACGCAACATTTGGTCAATTTAAGTAACGTTTCAAATTTTTATTGTATTTGTAACAATTAACTGGTGTATATTAATATTACTATTTGTTAAGTTTGTCTTACATTGTTCCTGCACGTTCCTTTCCTACTCTTTTGTATGTTGTTTTATACTACTTATTTACATTCAGTAGGCAGCTGTATGCCCAACAATTTTCACACTTATGTTATAACTCAAGCTGTACTGTAACATTCTGGAATGTTCACATATTTCTTTAACGTTTATTTTACTTATCATTGTATTTATCATTATAATCACTGTAATTTAATCACTTTAACGGTTATCCACAGTTTTTTGCATTTGTTTGAATGCAACAGTTTCCATATTGTTTGCTCTTGGTTCGAGTTTCGGTTGCTCATAAACTCTTATCAAATTTAGACACAGCTATCGGCTGTCTTTATACTATCGTATGTTATAATTATTCTTTATGTTACTCTCACAGGAAGCCTTTGTTGTTTTCATTCCTGAAGGACACGTTTAGACGCCTAGACAGCTGACAAGTTGAGGTTTGTAACTAAATTTTGTGTATTATTTAATAAAGAACCGCTTTTGTAGACAAATCGTTGTTTTGGAACTTCGATTTTGCGCGTATCTCAATCGGGGTTACTTCGACGCTTCGATAGAATTAACACTGTTGATCTTTGGTAACTTTGTTGATATTTTTCTCGTTCATATCTATCTGATCCACCACAAACTCATAATTAGCCGATATTCTAAATATACACATTTGACTATTAACCAGATGTATGCTTTCATCGAACATTAATTAAGGTTGCATATCATAGTTTAATGGGAGCAATCGAATTCTATAGGTGGCTGGATTCGTTTAGACATATCAGTTGATATTGAAATTTTCCTTCATTTTTCTACAGAATTAAAATGGATTTCTCCATAAAGAAGCATTCTTATTAGAGATTTTGAGGACATTAGATCTCCAGAACTCACTTGATAAAGTACCTCATTCTGTAATTTTATTTATAAAGTTTGAATTTCTTTGTTTTAGCGCCAAAAGCGCTCTTTTCAACTTCATGTCGCATTTCCCAATTGGGAAATATCTTAAATGCTATTGGTCCGCTGCGCCTTTTAGTATCCTATTCGGTTACTCTCCACAAGAACGGTTTTGTGCTGTATATATACGTTTTGATTTATGTTTATTGTTATCGCTCGTTTCCGGCTGTTTACAGAATGTACTTCCCCATTCCAAGCTTGGACTTCTTCCTCTAGTTAACAGTTCTGGGGCGCATCAGAATATCCAGCTTATTGGTCTTTGGTCAATAAGTCTTTGTTCTCGTTCGCAGATTCAGTGAACTCGTAATAGATTCAAACCTAGCAACAGAAGACTGCAGTTAACACGAAACTGGATTGACTAGGCAATTCACATACATTTTTATTTAAGTCATTCCTGTAGCTCGTCTAAGGTTATAGCCGATCATATTTCCAAGTAAATGAGGACGGTTTAACATGAAGTCAGCATTTCCATAGTTCAGAAAGCAACGTCGCTAAAAACATGCTGACCACAATAAACAAATTATAGCATACGAAATCTGACCAGGAATTAAAAGGATGTTCTTGCACCACAACTGTGATGCTTCATGGCAAAGCCGAGATTATTCCGACATCACAAGACCAACTCCATTCTAATAACCAGAACAATACCTTATTATTGTAGATACATGGAAGGTCCAGACAATGCGTGAGACCAGGAGGACCAGTCAATCATTATGCAAATGAGGAAGTGCAACTTCACAGTGCTCGATATCAGCAAAACCCATTGGACACAACTTAGACAAATGGTTTGGATTCGGTAGAGATGCTAATATACCGTGTTTACGATGCAGAAGGAGCACATTCTTCACACACTCAAACGTTTGCTCTGATGCCATGTAAAGAAGCACCTAAAGCATTTGTGCCGTGGGAATCTCATGGACCCCGAAACACCATAGTTTCAGGACATCACCAAATTGTGGCCAAGATGAAACTGAAGTTGAGGAAGCAAAGGATAACTGAATAAAGAGCATGACAAAGGTTCAATACAGCCTTTGTTCGAGGTACTGACAGACTCAAAGAATTCAAGATAGCTGTCATTAACAGGTTATAAGGCCTACAACATCCACCCATAGAAGAATAATCGACTGTCGAGGATATATGGAAAGGAAACAAACAAGCACTAACTTCAATGTTTCAGTTGGTTCTGGGCTGCAACTAGCATCATCATAATAAGTGGGTTTCTATTGAAAACCTGGACAACATTCAAGATAAAAGGAACAGGAAGAAAGCAATCAACAACAGCCAAACAATAACATAGGAAATCAAGGCACGAGGTGAATACACTGAATCAAAATAGCAAGTGAAGAGGAGCATAGCAGCCAACAAGCAAAAGTACGTGGAAGACCAAGAAACAAGAGCAGATAAAGCTGTAGCTGAAGAAAGCATGAAACAACTATACGAAATGACAAACAAACTGGCAGAAAAATACAGTAAACCAGGGTGACCGGTAAAGGACAAAGTGGTCAAGTCAATCAATGAGATTCATGATCAGAGGAAGAGATGCGTGGAATACTTCAAGCAACTCTTGAGTACATCACTCACGCTAATGAAACAAAGACCTCTGAGCTGTGTGCATTTAGGAATATGATTTGATAATTCGGGAATTCTGTCCAATTCACCGCATTGAATACAACATAACACCAAGTTCTAACATTTATCTTACATCCGATAACATTTTCAAAGTTAAATTTATTACTTCTTTAATATCAGTGTGCTAGGTTCAAAGAGAATTATATGCTATATGCATGCAAATCCGCCCCGTTATTATTGTTAACTCCGCCTGTAGCTCTTATAGGGTTACTGCCGGTCCCAAGCCCGGGTAAAGGAGGAGGGTTGGGCATGGGGTTAGCGTCCCCATCCCGTAGAAAACTAACTCGCTAAAAAAACGCTTACCAGAAAAAATAATCCAAACCATTTTAACTCTGCCCTGGGAGTTAGAAGGTCTTCATTTAGAAGAATTATGACGCTTCATGGTGAAAGCCGAGTTCCTTCGGAAGCCACGAGGCCGATGCCCCTTCTATCAACCAGAGCAAACAATTTTATAGGTACATGGAACGTTCGAACAATGTGGGAAACCGGGAAGACCAATCAAATAGCAATGAAAATGGGGAGATACAACTTAGCGGTACTGGGAATCAGCGAAACCCACTGGACCCAAGCTGGACAGAAAAGGCTAGCTACGGGAGAGATGCTGCTATACTCCGGTCACGAAGAGGACAATGCTGCACACACTCAGGGAGTCGCTCTTATGCTGTCCAAAGTAGCACGAAATGCACTTGTAGGATGGGAATCTCACGGATCCAGAATCATCAAAGCATCATTCAAAACAAAGAAGGAGGGGATCTTAATGAATATTATCCAATGTTATGCATCCACCAATGATAGCAACGACGACATTCAAGATCAATTCCATGAGAGGCTGCAATCAATCATAGAGAAGAGCCCAGGAAGTGACCTAACCATTCTGATGGGAGATCTAAATGCCAAAGTCGGAATAGGCAACACTGGATATGAAGATATCATGGGACGACATGGACTGGGAGAGAAAAATGAAAATGGGGATAGATTTGCAAAGTTGTGTGCACTCAACAAATCGGTCATAGGAGGTACAATGTTTCCACACAAACGTATACACAAAGCTACTTGTATCTCACCGGATCACACCACAGAGAACCAGATAGATATTTGTATTATTAAAAATTTCCGAAGGACAATGGAAGATGTGAGAACCAGGAGAGGAGCTGACATAGCTTCAGATCACCACCTAGTTGTGGCCAATCTAAAGCTAGAGATAAACAAGCACTGGACAACTGAACCAACAGCACTACAAAGGTTCAATACAGCTTTACTTCGGGATACTAACAAAATCAGCGAATTCAAGATATCTCTCAACAACAGGTCCCAAACCTTACAGGATCTACTGAAGGAAGAAGAAACTACTATGGAGGACAACTGGAAAGGCATCAAGGAAGCATTAACTTTAACGTGTCAAGAGGTTCTGGGTCTAAAGAAATACCATCATAAGGAATGGATCTCTACAGAAACACTGGACAGGATCAAAGAAAGGAAGAACAAGAAGACAGCAATTAACAACAGCCGAACCCGAGCAGAGAAAGTCCAAGCACAAGCTGAATACATAGAAGCAAACAAACAAGTGAAGAGGAGCATTAGAGCCAACAAGAAGAAATACGTGGAAGAACTAGCAACGACGGCAGAAAAAGCTGCTAGAAGAGGAAATATGAAACAGCTTCACGATACAACGAAGAAACTAGCAGGGAAATACAGTAAACCAGAGAGACCGGTCAAAGACAAAGAAGGCAAGCCAATCACCGAAATTCAACAACAGCGGAACAGATGGGTAGAATACTTCGAGGAACTCCTGAATAGGCCGGCTCCAATGAATCCACTGGAAATCGAAGTAGCACACACAGATCTTCCCATAGACGTCAACCCACCAACGAAGGAAGAAATCAGAATGGCCGTCATACAAATCAAGAACGGGAAAGCAGCCGGTCCAGACAACATACCAGCTGAAGCACTGAAGTCAGACATCAGAGTAAGTACAAACATTCTTTACCTTCTATTCAAAAAGATTTGGGAGGAGGAACAAGAGGAGATGACATAGCTTCTGGTCACTGGGAAACAGTAGTACAAGGGTTCAATACAGCCTTCCTTTGGCATACTGATAAACTCAATCAATTTAAGACAACTCTCAACAACAAATTTCAAGCCTTACAGAGTCAACTCAAAAAAGAAACTATTTTGGAGGACAATTGGAAAGGTATTGAAGGAGTTTTAACTTCAATGTGCCAGAAGGTGCTGAGCCTTAAGAAACATAATCATAAGGAATGTATCTCTATGGAAACTCAACACGAGATTCAAGAAAGAAAGAAAGAAGGCAGCAATTACCAACAGCTGAACAAGAACAGAGAAAATCAAATTAAAAGCTGAACCGGATGAAAGATTCGGTAGACGATCATCTCCGAGATCAAAAGACCGAATTCCATAAGGATCGGTCCTTCACAGAACAAATCAAAACACTACAGATCATCGTTGGATAATCAGTTGAATGGAAAACGTCACTACACATCAACTACAGTGATCATGAAAAGTTATTTGACAGTGTAGATAGGAGGACACTATGGAGTCTTCTTAGATACTATGATGCACCTGCGAAAATCATCGACATCATCTGTAACTCTCTGGATGGACTACACTGCAATGTGGTGCAATGAGGACAACTGACAGAAGCATTTCCAGTGAAGATCGGTGTCAGAGAAGGTTGTTTACTCTCGAACTTTCTTTTCCATCAGATGGTTGACTGGATTATGAAAACCTCCACATCTGAGCGGAAGCACAGAATACAATTGACAGCTCAAAATCAATTAGACAATTTGGACCTAGCCCTTCTATCCCACACACACACACGAACAAATGCAGATGAAGACAACTAGTGTTGAAGCAGCTTCTGAATCAGCAGACCTCAGCATACACAAAGGAAAAACTAAGATCCTCGAACACAAAACGGAGAACATTAACCAAATCACACTTATTGGTGAAACTCAGGAAGATGTGGAATCTTTTACGTACCCCGGAAGCATCATTGATGAACAATGAGGATCTAATGCAGACGTAAAGGCAAGGATTTGCAAAAGAAAGGCCACATCCCTACAACTGAAGAACATGTGGAACCTAAATCAACTGTCAACCAATATTAAAGTCAGAATTTTCAATAAGAACGTCAAGACAGTTCTATTATACGGAGCTGAAACGCAAAGAAGTATTAAAGCCATCATCAAAAGGTACAAGTACCGTGGGAGAAGAGAAATCAACTTCCAGCTGAAGAGGAAATCGGGTAAAAACGTTGGAAGTGGACAAGTCATGTTTCTTTCATTGGCTCCAGTCACGTTTTAACGAGATGATTTCGCAAATATAAAATTAGTACAATAAACACAGTCTAATTTTTAGACATAATTTTATCTGTGAAGATGTAAAAAGAATTTTATCTTTTACTCGAACGAAAATATTATAGAATGCGAAAAACACTACATCGGACGAAGCAGATGCTCTCTTGATCTTCGCCTGCATGAACACCAATTAGCAGTCAAACACCATGACATGTCCTCACTTATATCAATGCATGTGGACAAATGTTAACACACATTCGACTGGAAAAATGTAGAGATCTTGGATAGAAGCAATTCCAACATCACCAGAGGGTTTTTAGAATCTTGGCACTCAGGTCAATCAGCAATCAACAAACAAATTGAAATCGATCCAATTTATCAACCAATCAGAAAAATTATGCACAAACATTGGAAAAAAATTCAAACCAATTGCTGACACAACCAAAACAAAGAAGTAAACGATGACAGATTTAAGGTCAACGAGAACCAACCAACATCTAGGTCTACAGGAAAAACTGTGAGCCATATGTGGAGAAATTCGAACACGACGAAAATTTCACGACCAAGCCATCCAGCTCAGAGAACAAAACTTTATCAAAATCATCCATCTGAACTACAAATCTCCTTCACCATGGTTTAAATATTCAAAATCCCCATAGAATATTCAAAAACGAAGAATATTTGAGCGAACAATTGTTTTCAATAACTTCATCATCAGGCTCTACAGTTAGAAGTCCATAATTATAATATTTTACAAAGGCCAAAAATAAGGCATGTTTTAATGAGTTTGACAATGTTATGTTATAAATGGTAAACGTTTGCATCTGTTACGATATATATATATATATATATATATATATATACTTCAAAAAATTGTAATATTTGCAAATTAGAAAGGTCATTCAATAAAGGTCAGTAAATTGTTCAGTCACAGTAAGATAATAGTACTATTGCAAAATTGAAAATAATTTTGTCAACTGAGATAATAATAATATTGTTGTGTGAATATAATATGTAATAAGGGGGGTGTTATCAAGTTAATTACGGTCGACAAATTGGGAATGATGGATATGAAGATTAAGATATAGATGATGACAAATAATGATAATAAGGAAAAATAAATAAAAATGAAGGAAGGAAGGGGTAAGAGATTTATAATATTCAGTCTAGGTATTTGGTGATCCAGTCGTAGGCCAGGGTAAACATAGAGGCTGGATATATTTTTTCTGGATGCATAAATTAGGTCTTCTGGAGTTGATCCAGATGGCTTCGGCTGTGTAAAGCAGTCGTAATCTAGCTCCTTGAGGTAGATATTTTGGAACTTGATATAAAACAGAGAAAGTTTCCTCTATTTTGATATGATGTTCACTATCTACCAAGTGAGAAAGAATGGTGCTGTTAATCGATTTGGCGACTCCTTTTCCCAACCATGCTGGTACATGTCCACGGACACGCAAAGATAAAGCCCTCTGAGTACGGCCTATGTAACTAGCTCCACAGGAGCAGTTGAATTGGTGTGTGAGTATTGGTTTAGTCGAGAAAGTTATGTGTAACTTGGCGGCATGAAACGTCCTCTCGACAGATCTTTTGAGTCGACGTGTTAGAATATCACCCGCTATGTCACCTTTAAAGTCAAATTTCAGATATAAGGTCTTTTTACTGACCGTATCGCAATGTCTTCTCTTTTTAATACCTTGTACGAGGTATTTTTTGACGAAATTATCCGGATAGCCATTATTACGTAATGTGTTCTTTAGTATAACTATTTCTTTCTCCACACTGTCTTCAGAGCATAATACCTTGATTCTGTGGTTGAGACACTTAGGATATTTTAAATACCTTTAACTCATGCCACCCTTCTATAGACTTCACGTTAGAAAGGGAACGGGACCAATCAATTCCTTTTCTCGATGTACGTCTGATGAGAAGGAGTAATGGTTCTTTAAAACGATCAATCTTCAGAAAACAAACATGGAATGGACAGCTAACTAACTTCTATAGCTGGGTTCCGTTAAGTAGAAAGAGAAATCTCATCCACTCTTTATGTTATAGAATACGTCAGATATGCAGTAAAGAATGCATTAACGAAGAACTGGAATTCCTCAAGAAAACCCTAACGGAAAATGGCTACCCAGAACGGTTCATAGAAAAGAATATGAATAGAGGTAGTTGTGACAAGAAACCTAGTTGCTCCGTTACGAAGAAAAACCTTTATATAAGTCTGGAATTTAAAGGTGATCGAACATCAGAAGTAATCAAAAATCGTCTAACAACAACTATTAGACGAACATTTAATGCAGCTAAATTGCGAATAAACTTCACGAGTAGGAACTTATTTTCCGTGTCCATAAAAGACAAGCTTCCGCGTCTGGTCGCCTCTATGTGCATCTACCAGTTCACCTGCTCTTGTGGAGCAAGGTACATTGGCCGTAGCCAGCGCTCGCTTTCAACTCGGATACGGGAACATATTCCGGCTTGGTTCTATAAGGGGGAAAGGAAAGCAGTTAGGAGTTCTATACTTGAACACCTAATCGACTGTAACCATTCCACTGATCCAAGAAATGAATTTAAGATTGTTTATATGATTCGTTCAAATCTACCCAGATTTCTTCGCATCCAACTTTTAAAAATAGCCGAAGCTCTTACCATCCAGGAGCTTAAACCAGAACTATGCGTACAAAAGAAGTACGTCTTATCGTTATCGTTACCTTGGCCTTAAGTATTTTGATTATCCAATTATTATTATTATTATTATTATTATTATTATTATTATTACTGCATTCTCCCCTTTACTTATATCTTATATTCTGATTGTTTTATTAGTGAATACTCATCATATCACCATATTTATTTATTTTTACACCTCTATGACCTTTAATTATTATTATAACAAAAACATTTTAATCATTTTAATCATCTTATTATAATCACTAAATCTATTATTATTATTATTATTACTGCATTCTCCCCTTTACTTATATCTTATATTCTGATTGTTTTATTAGTGAATACTCATCATATCACCATATTTATTTATTTTTACACCTCTATGACCTTTAATTATTATTATAACAAAAACATTTTAATCATTTTAATCATCTTATTATAATCACTAAATCTATTATTATTATTATTATTCATATTACGTAATCTAGTATTATAACCTTTTTATTAACTGTGTTCACATTTCCTCACGGAATTAGTACTTTTACAAAAAAAAAAAAAATTTTCATATATATACGATTGTACAGCTTGATAATAAATTCGTTGAAAAGAGATCCCTTCGCTGAAATTCGTTGATTTAATTTTAATATTTTGCTTTATCGAACCATCTATCCTTCTAGAGAGTCGGATATCTAGAAAAGCTATGCCATTGTCCTTTTCCTCCTCGCTGGTGAATTTAATGGCTGGGTGGACACTATTGAAAGCGTCTAGCATCTCCTGTTTGTCGATATTTTCGTCACATATGATTAATGTATCATCTATGTATCGACAGTAATAATCAAGCTTATTTAGGATGTCTTTAAGCGATCCATTTTCTAGTTTGGTTAGAAAAATATTAGCAAGGATCGGGCCTAGAGGTGATCCCATTGCTACCCCATCTACTTGTCGGAAAAATTCATTGTTAAACTTAGAGTAGATATTCATAGTGCATTTCAAGAGAAGTTCTTTCATTTTGTTTATTGGGATAGGAATCTCTATTTTCTTTTCTATGAGTTGTTCACATATGTAATCTATAGTTTCAGTCAGAGGGATGTTAGTGAACAAAGAATTTATGTCTAGTGATAGCATGGTTTTTTCATTTAGATTCATATTTTTAATTGTATCAACAAATTCAAAGACGTCATTATGCTTAGCAAGTTCTTGGTGCAGTGGTTCTAATAATTTAACTAACCATTTTGCTGTTGAATGGTATGGTGAATTTGCCATATCCAGTATCGGGCGTAGAGGAATATCAGGTTTATGGACCTTAGATAGACCATATAGTCGAGGGGTATGTGTTCCAGAAGGCTTAAGCATATTATAGGTATGCTCAGAGATGTGTTGGTGTTGATTTAAGAATTTTAATGCTGCAGTTAGTTGACGTTCGGTCTTTTCATTGAGGTCTTTACATGACCCAAGCTTTTGGAATTTAGTTTGATCACTCAGTAGTGAATTCATCTTATCTATGTAGTCTGTCTTGTTTAGAATTACCGTGCCCGATCCTTTATCAGGTTTAGTGATAAGAATGTGTTCATTCAACTTGAGTTTCCGGATGGCCTCACGATGTTTATCTGTCAATATACTATTCGTGTAGTGCTTATTGCTTTTAAATTGGTTACAGCAATCAACCAGCGCGATTTTGAATCGTTCATGTTCGACCTTTGTCTTGTGTTTGGGTAAATAGATTCTCGAACTGAACATCAGTTTTCAAATGATCCACATGTCTACGACTATCACAAAACTTAGGACCTAATGATAACACTTCTAGTTGAGTCCTATCAAGATTAACAGAGGAAAAGTTGAAAACATACCGCTTACAGTCGTCTGGAAAATCCGGTTTAAAGATCTGTTTGTCTAGTCCTTTGATTAGGTCGATTCTTTTTTTGTTCTCCCTCGCTCTTTGCACTTCAAGGACATAAGTCATAAACGAATCCTTTAAGTTTACTATATTCACACAACAAAATTATTATTATAACAAAGGAAAAATATTAAAGTACACAAAATCAAATGTGATTACCACTCTGGATAGTAAATCAGTACTACCAGGGTAGGTTAAGTGTAAGTACAAATTGATTTTGAACACATAAAGGGGGTTTCAATTTCCGTATAGCCAAGGCTTCAATAAACCTTAGTATACGTCCTTGAAGGCTTTTGAACAAGACAACAAATGCTGATTTGATATCAACCTTATGACCCGTTTCAATCAAATGTTTCGCAATGGATGATGATGTCTGTCTATCTTGTGATCTTATTTCACCATTGGAATTCATCTGATTCTGCAACCATTTTCGTATATGTTCACCCACCCTTAATTGCAAATCACGATTGCTCCTCCCTACGTACGTGTTCCACACATACATGTAAATTTATAGACACAATGGGATGTGACACAATCGTTTTCATGCTGTTTGGGCTTTTGGTGAAACATAGACCTTGTCTTTTCGATAATAACAAGTTGCGCTGCATAAAATGTCCGGTTGATAGCTAATTTAAGTCTCTGTTTCAACATGAGACTATTTGTGTCACCTCTGAATGGTAGCGTAATATAAACTCGCTTTTTGGGTGCCAGAAGTGTAAGCCATTTTGCCAGGTTGTGTGTAGGTGACCGACACATAGATAGAATTGGACGTAGGGGCTATTAGGCTTATGAATTTTCGGTAATCCATATAAATTAGGATATGCCGATCCCATAGGTTTTAATAAATTAAACTCATCTTTGTTAATAGCATTCATGTTTAACAATCTTCCAAGATTCGAGTTCACTTTCTTTTCTAATTTACGTAATCCATCAAATTCAACATCAGCCAAAAATTTGCTTTTATCACTGAGAATGGATTCCATTTTATTTTTGTAATCTGACTTATTCATAATAACAACACCAGATCCTTTATCGGGTTTAAGTATAATAATATCGGCATTATTTCGCAATTCTTTTAATGATTTGAAGTGCTGAGAAGTTAATATGCTTCTCTGCTTTGGTCCAGAAGAATGAAAATGATGCGCTATATCCACTAGTTTGGCTTTAAACCAACTTTGATTCTCTGAGGACGAAGAGGTTAAAGTACTCAATTGATCATAGAGGTTTTCAAATTGGGCATTTACTGTCAATTCAGAGATTTGTGACGGTCACCTACACACAACCTGGCAAAATGGCTTACAAAATTATTAAACCCTATCAGAAATCAATATTGTAAGTATTCTTTGACTGACTCATTCGAATTAATTAATTACTTAAAGGATATAAATATAAAGACAACGACAATGTGCTCCTTTGATGTAAACACTTTATTTACAAATGTACCTCTTAGGAAAACCATTGATATTTTGTGTGACTTTATTTCTTCGAATAACCTTCCACTGCCTTTTCCTGTTAAAACTTAAAGATTTATTATTATTATGTACTGATAATGTAAAATTCACATTTGAAGGTGAACACTTCAGACAAATAGATGGTGTAGCTATGGGCAGCCCTCTAGGACCATTGCTGGCTGATGTGTTCATGGGATATGTAGAAAATTTAGTTGGAGACTCAATTCGAAAGATGGGTCTGTATAAACGATATGTAGATGACATCATAATCATAGGTGATAAAATTGAAGACATAAGCTGCTTGTTAGAAGAATTTAATAGTAGTCAAAAGCACATTTGTCTTACATGTGAAGAAGAGAAGAACAACCAACTTCCTTTTCTTGACATCCTGATTACTAGGAGAGATGATGGCTCCATCAAACGTGCTACATATAGAAAACCAACATAGACAGGACAATATCTCAATTTTCATAGTCACTGCCCTATTCATTATAAACGCGGTTTAATAAAGAGCTTATTCAATAGAATCAATCGTATTTGTACTAGTGATACTATTGAAGTAGAGATGAAGCTCTTGACTGATGCGTTAATTAATAATAGTTACCCTTTGAAGTTCATAAACCGCTGGAAGGGTTGCAATATGCCTAGACCTATGACACTTCTGGCACCCAAAAAGCGAGTTTATATTACGCTACCATTCAGAGGTGACACAAATAGTCTCATGTTGAAACAGAGACTTAAATTAGCTATCAACCGGACATTTTATGCAGCGCAACTTGTTATTATCGAAAAGACAAGGTCTATGTTTCACCAAAAGCCCAAACAGCATGAAAACGATTGTGTCACATCCCATTGTGTCTATAAATTTACATGTATGTGTGGAACACGTACGTAGGGAGGAGCAATCGTGATTTGCAATTAAGGGTGGGTGAACATATACGAAAATGGTTGCAGAATCAGATGAATTCCAATGGTGAAATAAGATCACAAGATAGACAGACATCATCATCCATTGCGAAACATTTGATTGAAACGGGTCATAAGGTTGATATCAAATCAGCATTTGTTGTCTTGTTCAAAAGCCTTCAAGGACGTATACTAAGGTTTATTGAAGCCTTGGCTATACGGAAATTGAAACCCCCTTTATGTGTTCAAAATCAATTTGTACTTACACTTAACCTACCCTGGTACTACTGATTTACTATCCAGAGTGGTAATCACATTTGATTTTGTGTACTTTAATATTTTTCCTTTCTTACGACTTACCCTTAACCTGTCTAGTTGACCTTTTAATTTTTCAGATATAAATGTTTTTAACAAGTATATGTTTGATCAGATTGTTCGAAATGTATTGCGCAAATATATCACATAATTCTGATAAACTACGTCTTCTCATTGCATTATCGAAAAATAAAACAGTTGGGGGTAGAAGATTTATTGGGGAGGTCGGAAAGGGAAGCAGATGGCTATAGAAGAACAGAAGTATGATAGAAGAAAGCAAAAAAATTATAATTTGAAATATTCCCATATTGTAAACATTTCTTATTACGTCATCTTATAATTTTATAATTGTTATCGCAGTTTCTATATTTTTCTAATCATTGACCTATTTCAGATTATATAACATTGATTTGAACCTTTATTATTATTGCTTATCAAAAACTAATGCACCTGTTGTCACACCATCAATTTGTACTTTTCACATCTTACTTATTATGTAATCTTTTCCATTGTTATCATTGACTTATAAACTACTTTGATTGGTTTAATAATTTCGTATATGCATATAAATATTACTGTATATTAGAGTAAAGCCTGATGAGGATCTAATCGAAAACAATATTGTTCGCTTATATATGTTGTTCTAAAAAAATTATAAGCAATTAAGACCATAGTAAAAAAAGAGGCTATACCATTCGCTTCCAGACACATAATCCTAGTTTACGGAGATGTATGGCTATTGTTTAGGCAATACTAAAAAGATGAAATATAATTGACTTTGGAAGACTATCACTTACCTTGTAGAAAGGAAGGCACAAGACAGAGTGGGTTAGAGAATGCTGGTCGGCAGCCTATGCTACATTGTGTGAAACAGGTGTAAGTAATTTATAGATTAAGAAAGATGTAAACAATAAAGGAATTGGGAGAGGGACAAGAATTTTATAATATCCAGTTTAGGTATCCGTTTATCCAGTCGTAAGCCAAGTTAAACATAAAGGCTGGATGTACCATTTTTGGATACATAAGTTCAGTTGTCTGAAGTTGATCTAAATGGCTTCAGCTATGTAGAGTAAACGTAATCTGGCTCATTTAGGGAGATTGTTTGAAGATCGATATAAAAAAGAGAAAATTTCAGTTATTTCAATACGATATTCACTATCTACCAAGTGAGAAAAATAGTACAATTAATCGTTTTTGTGACTCCTTTTGCCAACTATACTGGTACAGGTTCACAAACAAGCAATGATAAATCTCTCTTAGTACAGCCTACGTAACTAGCTCCACAGGAGCAGTTGAATTGGTATACACACATGGAGGAGCTCACCTTCGGTAACCTATCCTTGATTTATTATATTTGGTTATCTGAGATCTGTAGCTCAGTGGATAATGTGTTGAATATTTGAAGCAAAATACACTGGGTTCTTCTCGCTGTGTGAACATCAACATCGTGTTATAGCTATATCTAACAGGTGATTCCCATATAGAATAAAAATTGCGTCCAGACTTCCACTGCTAGCTTCAATCCAACTATTCAATAGAAAACCTTTCAATATTGATTTAGAAAGACGTAAATTCTTTTGAGATCTATACATGTCCCAAAAACATAGTTTAAAAATTGGACATCGTTTTAAGATGTAATACTATGGGATGTTTTTTTTATTCAACTTGGGTTTACAACTTTTAAATGAACTCAGAAAATATTGACTTTGAGATATGATATCTGTTTTCAGCTTGTTATATTGTAAAAGGATAAAGTAAATTTGTAGGTATTGAAAAAGCCTTTTATATTGGCCTCTAAGTTTCATCGGCTACTCAGAGATTTTTTAAATGAGTTATTAAATTAATAATGTTTTTGTGACAGTTTACGAAACACGTTGTACAACGTAAAAATTTGAACTAATTTAGCAAATAAAGAGGCAACTATTTCAGTGTTAAGCCTTAGTTGAATATATTTTGATAGATTTTAATAAGGTTTTGTAATTTCCCTTTATCATTATTCTGGATTGTATTTGATAATTATCTGTTAGCATATATGGATACTGAATGAATCGTCTTCATAATATTATTCAGTTACAAGTTTTAGTAACGTTACCTTCAACATTGGAATTAAGATACATCCAGATAACGATCCTGGACTCCACAGTCAGACACAGTCTAATTTTATAAAAATCGTTACTGAATGGCAATATCAACATAGTTCGCTCAAAATACACTTATGGCAACAGAGAACAATCATTTGCAGTTTTGAATAACAACGACGGAAAATTAAAAACCTTTGCTGATACTTTTCCATTGGTTGAGAAATTTGATAGATGTATGAACAAATTAGCTCAGTTGCGAATTCATTGATGTTTGTAGCTAACGATTTTAGGCTTAAGTTTCAGTACGAACAATAACATTACAATGCACGTTTATCTAGTCAATGAGTTCTGGATAAGACGAGACCATGAGTTCTGCCTTTCACTTTTAGCTACTTTCAAACTTAAATAAAATTAGAATAAGTTCGGAATTCAGATTTCAAGTATAAAAGATAACTGTAATTTCCTTTTATTGCGTTTAAGAAGCAACATTTAACCGCCAGATGACGATATCAACATTTCAAACCTTACATAATTACCTTCGAGATGCAGGTATATCCAGCTTATGAGTTCCAAATAGGACAAAAAGAAAGTCCTGGATTCCACTGCTTGACACCATCTATTTCTGTCTATAACGCTTGTGACTTATTGGCAATATCGGAACAATCCGCACACGACCCATGTATATTGAAAGAGGTTGATCAATTACAGTCCTAAACATCAATCATTAATTTGCCCATACTTAATTAGCACTCATAAAAATATATGGATTTTTAACACTCACACACACACACTCGTTTTCTCTGTGTGCTTGCTTCCTGTACGCTCGCGGATTTTACCAATCTTTAACAATAAACTATCTCTATAACTGGTGTTCAGGCTTTTGAATAATCTCGAGTAAATCTATAATTCTACTAGGAGATTGAGCCTGCATCAAATACTCAGTTAATGATATGATATTTATAAGAGGCAGATATAGGGGAAATTAGCCTCTATAAACTTGGTGACCCGCATTTAGAGCACTAATTTCTCTAAAAGTTTGATGCATATTCTCCAGTCATTCACATTACAATTACTATTACAATTATCATCAATTCACTGACAGTCGTAATAAATTCACTCATAACATTATTCCTTTGGAATCATTACTGTATATTCGCATGTTAAAACCCTAAGTGACATTTTTTCGGTGAATCTCATATATATTCCGATCAGAAATCGGCCAAACGATGAGAGCATGCGATTTGTCTAGAAAATGTTTACATTTCCTAGGAATAGAACATACCCCATTTGTGATTTAACATTCTAAGCGATATATATAAGTTAAATCTCGATAATAGCGATTAAGGTAGTAGAGTTTCCGTTTGACCTACGATCAATCCCATTTACAAACCCTTGAGGATTATGATACCAATCAACGAATAGGAACTTAAACAGACTGGACGTCCATCATACAACAAAATCTTAACAATAGTAATCCACACACTAATAAAAGCACAATCTAGACTCCCACTATAGCTTTGTTCTATAGTGACATTCAAAGATCTTGCGGCACATACCAAAGTTAGCAAACTAAGAGCGATATAAACCAATAATATAACAGACGATGTAATTGCGGGAATATGAATTAAGGGAATATCATCGCGATTATTCTCTAGATAAAAAGCTAACGTATAATAACAAAAAAGTAGATAATATGATCGCTTCTTGTCATTGGATACACATACATGTTGATTCGTTCGGTCAATAAACCACCTAGCTCAGTATTATTTTCTCCATTCATATGATAGAGGGAAAAGCAGAAAACAAAGGTGAAAGTTGTGGTAGGCAGAGCTAAAAATTAGTAACACAAATCTCAACCCAAAGATGTAAATTGTACTAATTCGAATTTGATCGGGTCACATGAAAAATCTGATCTAGAGGCTAAGATCTAGTCGGAAGACAAAAGGTCTTGGGTTCTGTCTAAGGTGAGGTCGTGGACAGCCACTTCTGAAAGGGTCTCGTAATGTACGAAACAGAAATCTGATGAATACTAGATTTCACTGGTTGTCTGACTAATATCTGCCAATAATGTACATCATGAAAATAAATAAATATTTCACTTTTCATGATAAAAAGCCATTCATGCATACGTGGATGTTCGACATCATCTCTGAATTCGATGAATAACTCACACATTTCATCAAAATCGTGAACTGATCCAAGTCAGACGGCCCTCAGAAACATGAAGGCACTAAATAGTCACTTTTCTTAGTTTAAGAATACTCAAAAATGCATATCCGCGAGTCCGCACGCAAGAATCAAATCCAGTAACTTCGATCTCGCATACGAACACTTTATCTGTAGATCACTGAGCTGGCATCCAACACTGTTAATTCCTAAACGTTATAGTAACTATTCGACAACCAATTTAGATTATTATTAATTTTGGTTAAGCCCTTTTATTAACTTACTTAACAGACAATGTTGTTTGAACAATAGCAATTCACATATTTCTTTGTACCGTTATGATCACTAGAGAACATGACAGACCCTAGCTAAAATGTTGATCGCTTAAATATCACTCGATGATTCATCTTCTTCTCCATGTATATATGTACTCAAATCATATTACTAGCTTTTGCTTTGTGTTGTAACTTGTGCCTTTGTGCCCTATTAATAGATAACGTAATAATACCGCCAATTAGAGGACAGTGATTTGTCTACCGGACCAGTGGGCAGTCTTTAGCGGTCCTCCTTCCTGTCGAGCTCAGCCTGTTATGTCCGGAACATCGATCTTAGCCTGTGCGATAAAAATATGTATTTAAAACATACTGGGTTTATATACGAACCAAATAGTCCACATCACAACATGAAATTAAAAATAACATTTTTACAAGATCTGGCCAAAAGTGGTTATGAATATGGGAGATAGTAATTGAAAGATTAGGCATAACTCAAGATCGGTAAATCCTACAGTAATAGTTCATAGGTCAAAATGAAGCTTATGATAGAGAAACACGAATATGAATAGTTTAGTTACTTAACAGTTATACGACAAAATATGTACGTATAGTATTAGTCCAGAAATTGGTTCCAACAGATAACATTCATTCGGGACATAACACTGCCTTACTGCGCCCTTATGCAATTTGTCTATAAATTTGTCTATGTAATTGCTCGCACATACTTACTCGCCTCTTGGCTTCAAATAAGCCCTATTTGCTTACAGATTTGTGATCTGCGCTATCCACTAATAAACTTTAGTTGCCGCTTCTCATTGCCTTCTGATTTCAAAAATCGTTGGGATTGATATTATAATGGTTTTCAACGAAGCAAAGCCACTACAGCGTGACCAATGGAGCTAAGTCACATCGGATGTGAAGCAGTTACACACAGAGTAACTAAGATGATCGCCTAATGTCATGGATTAAGTGAAGTTAGACTTTAATACTGATGCATTTCAAGTCAGTGGTCTGAAGGTTAAGTATTGGCACGTGAGACTGAAGACACTGGGTTGGAATAGTATTCCTTCTGAGTTGTCTCCTGTCTTCTCATTTTCGACTTGGAGGGTTCTGACGCCGATGTGCCACCTGGCGTCCTCCCTCTGCATCTCAAGCCTGGACTCAGATTGATCACATCGCGATCAGCTACCGCTGGCGTGGTTGTGTGCAAGACTGCCGCTCTTTTTGGAGTACCTATCTGGACTCTGACCATGCCTTGGTCTGCGCCAATCTTGCCTTACTTTTCAGTGGACAACGAAGTGACCGCCATCAAAGGATTGATATTAGCAAGCTGGTTGCAACTTCTGTTGCAAATAAGTATCGAACCGAGCTAGCCTCTATGCTAGCTACCACTCCACCGAAAAGTATAGATGAGCATTGGTTGCAATTGCATGACGCCATGAAAATGGCGGGAACAGTCAGTTGTGGGTTTGCGAAACGTCCCGCTTTTAAGCACTGGGTTTCTTCTGGTTCCTTACAACTCATTGAAGCCCGTCGGTCTACTCCGGGTGACCGTGAGTTTGACCATAAACGAAGGATGTTACGTAAGGAAATTGGGCAAAGCTTGCGTAAGGTCCGAGAAGCCTGGTGGTCGGAGCGTGCTAATGAGCTGGAAGCAGCAGCTGCATCTGGTAACTACCGCAAGCTCTTCCAGATCATCCGAGCCACTGGCAGCAAGAAGTCTGGTGTGAGTGAAACAATCTGCGAGGATGATGGGATGCCAATCACTAACATCCATCGACGTCTTGGGCGATGGGCAGAATTTTTCGAAGGGCAGTTCAACTGGCCTGCTGCTCCGGCAACATCGGTCAGACTGTCCTGCCCTCCATGGCCGGTGACGACTGATCCACCAAACGAGGAGGAAGTCCGCAAGGAACTCCAACTCTTGAAGCGTTACAAATCGCCTGGCCCAGATGACTTACCTCCGGCTCTTTTTAAAGATGGTGGTGACTTTTTGACTAAGGAATTGACGACGTTGTTTACAAAGGTTTGGGAATTAGAGAGTGTACCAACGTCATGGAATGAGTCGATAGTTGTCCCTATCTTTAAAAAGGGTTCACGTCGTTCCTGCAACAACTATCGGGGGATAAGTCTACTTCCGATTGCGTCCAAGCTATTGGCTTCCGTCATACTTCGTAGGTTGTTCAAAACCCGAGAAAGATTGACTCGCGAGGAGCAAGCTGGGTTTCGTTCTGGTCGAGGATGTATTGATCATATCTTCACCCTCCGCCAAATGTTAGAACATCGCCATACTTATCGAAGGCCAACAATCGTAGTGTTTCTTGACATCACGGCTGCCTTCGATTCGTTGGACAGGACTGTTCTCTGGGATTGTCTATTGAAGAAGGGTGTGCCTGAGAAGTTTATTAACATCCTAAAAGCCCTATATACAAACACCTCAGGCAGAGTGAGGGCATACAACCACCTCTCTCCATTGTTCCATTCGAGCAGTGGGGGTTAGGCAGGGTTGCCCAATCTCACCATTCCTCTTCAACTTTACCATCGATGACATTCTAGAAACAGCTCTGATGAATGTAAGTAATGGTGGTGTGGATCTGTTGCCTGGAGAAAGACTTCTCGACCTTGAGTATGCGGACGATATTGTCTTATTGTGCGATAATGCCCAAGGCATGCAATCCGCACTTAATCAGTTGGCAATCAGTGTCCGTAGGTATGGTATGTGCTTTGCACCTTCGAAGTGCAAAGTACTTCTACAAGACTGGCAGGATTCCAATCCTGTACTCACCCTGGATGGTGAGCAGATAGACGTAGTCGAGAAGTTCGTGTATCTGGGTAGCTGCATAAGTGCTGGTGGGAGTGTGAATGATGAGATCAATGCACGTATAGTGAAAGCCAGAGTGGCTTATGCCAATCTGGGCCATCTTTGGCGCCTTCGTGATGTTAGTCTGGCTGTAAACGTCGGATCTACAACGCGTCGGTGAGAGCAGTCCTGATCTATGCTTGTGAAACCTGGCCTCTCCGAGTTGAGGACGTTAGACGACTTTCTGTGTTTGATCATCGTTGTCTACGAAGGATTGCTGACATCCAGTGGCAACACCATGTCAGTAATGCAGAGGTTCGGCATCGTGTGTTTGGGCACAGAGATGATAATTCAATTGGTGTCACCATCTTGAAACACCGACTTCGGTGGCTTGGACATGTTCTACGAATGTCGTCCCAGAGAATTCCACGTCGTGCATTATTTGCCGACTCTGGGACTGGTTGGAAAAAGCGGAGAGGTGGTCAGTGCATGACATGGTGTCGTGGTATGAAAGAAAGCTGCAAAGGACTGGCTTCTGTCGGTCCTTCACGACTCCCTGGTTGGGGTCTGAGAGATGGTGCTACACAGTGGCTAGAGACGTTATCAGATATGGCTCAGAATAGAAGCCAGTGGCGATCCTGCTGTAACCTTCTTTTACTTTCTTCATAAAAAGTGGTTGTGTCTCCCTTACTTGAAAGATTTCTTCTGATTGAACCTTTCTGTTCCATCGTTACGACCACACTACCTTTGTGGTCCTTAGTTTTTTTTTATCTCTCTTCGAATTTTCATTGTTTTGTGTGGCGCATATATATTGGCGCTCTCTTGTACCAATATTTATGTGTTCAAATAATAATAATAATAATAATAATAATTCTCATTTTCGACTTGGAGGGTTCTGACGTTAGAGTGCTGAAGTTATAAGCGGTATATTAAGAATCTAAGCCATAGATTTAACAAGAACTCGTGTAATGTGTTGCATAAATAATTAGTCCATCAGAAAACTAGAGAGTTTGATAGAGGAAAGAAGAATTTCTCATCAACATACCAAAGAAAAGAATATCTGAGCAGTTGTGAGAACTGCAGAGGTGTCAAGCCAAAATCTGCACCATGAAAAGTTTTCAGCAGAGTGTTGCTGAACCGGATGAAAGATTCAGCAGTTGTTCAACTTCGGGATCAACAGACCGGAATACAATACGAAGAACACCAGCCCAATCACACTTGGTGTATAAGCTCTGGAGGAGGTGGAAACGTTCACATATCTGGTTAGCAGCATCATCTACGTACAAGGAGGATCCCAGACAGACGAAACGGAAAGGGTTATCAAAGTAGGGACAGCATTCCTACAGTTGAACGTGAACTATCCAGTAAAACATATTCACAGAGTTAATAACGATAGCCTATTTCTATTTCTATGAAAAAGTTGGGGTCTTTTGATAGAGTTTTGTTCTCTGGGCTGGATGGCTTGGTCGTGAAATTTTCGTCGTTCTTCTGAACGACATCATCTGCACAAACTTCAGGTAGAAGTGAAGTGTTCGAATTTCTCCACATATGGCTCACAGTTTTTCCTGTAGACCTAGATGTTGGTTGGTTCTCGTTGACCTTAAATCTGTCATCGTTTACTTCTTTGTTTTGGTTGTGTCACCAATTGGTTTGAATTTTTTTCCAATGTTTGTGCATAATTTTTCTGATTGGTTGATAAATTGGATCGATTTCAATTTGTTTGTTGATTGCTGATTGACTTGAGTGCCAAGATTCTAAAAACCCTCTGGTGATGTTGGAATTGCTTCTATCCAAGATCTCTACATTTTTCCAGTCGAATGTGTGTTAACATTTGTCCACATGCATTGATATAAGTGAGGACATGTCATGTCGTTCAGAAGAACTATGAAAACTCCACGATCAAACCATCCAGTTCAGAGAACAAAACTCCATCAGAATCATCCACCTGAGCTACAAATCTTCTCCACCATCTCAATAAGACAGCAAATAGTAAGAAATATTATTTCCAACAATTTCACAATATAATTGAAGCTGTACAATTGAATTTAACGTAATTTAGAAATGGTAAAATGATTAAATTGTAAGTTTGTTGGATAATTTAAGTATAACAATAAGATTGAATAATATTCTGATGATTGAGGAAAATGGTAATATAGGGATACAGGATATCACGTTGACAACCTATAATCTTTCAAGGTGATTAGTTAGCAGCCAAACTTCAGTCTTCTTAAGTTTGCTGAAGCCATTGCTATCAGGCGTCAAAAACCTGACAACTATCTTATTTTAGTAACTGAGCTTTACTTATTTTATTCCAATCAGCGTTTACTCATTATGTAATCACTTGTTTCTGGTCTTATGAACTGCTGTCACAATCAAAGTTGTAGAATATTCTTTTGCGTAAGGTATATATTTACAATATTCAGTCTATTAGATTTATTTACATCTTTTCTATGCTATACTAATGTGTCTTCAATATAACATCTAACCAAACACGTTCATGTATGTAATTTAAACCCATTATGACTTTTAAATATCACAGGTTGTCAGAAAGTGACGAGAACCAAACGAAATAAAATGAATTCACGCTATTCTGTTATCATCTTTATTCTTGCTCTTTCAAAATGATAAAAAGAACTATGCGTATGAAAGATGGGGATTGTTAACAAATCAGAAGTATGAAAGATAATTGTCCATTTAACTGATATAAAGAATAAGTGAAGAATGTGAATAGATGGAGTTTTATACTCTGAGCTGGATGGTTTGGTCGTGGGGCTTTCACCGTCCCTCTAGACAACATCATCAGAAAAAACCAACTAGCTTAGGGAACAAAACTTAATCGAAATCATCTACCTGAGCTACAAATCTTCACCATCTCAAAATGTGAACACAATTATAACAAGTGAATAATAAGTTTGAAAAACTTGACGATAATAACAACAACTGATTTAAGTTTATAAAATAACACGAGCTTATATGTGTCACTTTCTAATGAATACCACAAAGAACCATCAGTCAATGATTTGCTCCAAAAGTTTCATCGTAAATAAATTAAACAATTAAGGGTGTAATGCCACTTTAGTATCGATCTGTTTTTTATATTCATTTTGTTTAGATTTGTGAAACATAGTTAGTTATGATAAAGACTTTTGTGAAACAATGTAATTCATAACATGAAAAACACCTGAATATTTCAATTTACCATAGTTTAGTAAGCTTTATGTTTGATTAATTAGGTTGTTACAATCCAAGTGATATTCATCATCTAAATGGGTATTTTGACCCAATTAACTTGTTATGGTATGATTTATATGGTATTCGCCACTGAGGTTTGCCATCCAATATTTCAGTATAGTATAGAAATTCAACTAATATTTTCAAACATCGTAATCATCTGATGCATGATGCCAGGGAGTCTTTAAAAACTCAGATGAAACAACTATTCAGTACCGTTTAATTTGCATTGGTTATCTGATGACTCATTTAATCAGTACAAGTTTATGTACCCTGCTTTAATCCACACATCATTTATGAGGGCTAGTGGAACCATCAAATGAAGTCAGTGTGGTGAAACTCAAACCTATGGCTTAGTGTTTGAAAGTCCAACATCTTAACTACTAAGCCACCGATCATTCAGGAGAGCATCAGGAATCAAACCCATAATCTTTAGATCTCAGTGTAAGCGCTTAATCTTCAGACTCCTGATTTACTGGTTCTCTAGCAGTGAAACAATATATTCGTTAAGAACCATCCTAATAAAGAATAATCAACGACATAATACTTGTCAATTAACTTCTCAAACAACCAATTGAAGCTTTAAATTTTCAGCAGTAGAAGTTAGTAGATTAAAAGTAAACAACTGGTTTTAACTCTAAAATATAGTGTAAGTTAATCCAGCTATACTATTAATTTTTATTTGTTGTAAATGGAAAATACTAGTTAGTATGATTAATTTCATTACTTCATTTTTCAGAATAACTAAATAAGGAAAAACTTTGTTCAGTTATTCTGTCGTTAACCAGGTTGTTTATATCTAACAGTTTTGTACTTTTATAGTCCTGAATGTTGGCATTCTTTAGACCAATTAACTGTAATTATACTGTGGTGTATGCTACTGATGTCGACAGATATAAGTAGTATGTATCATCAATCGAAAGTGAAATGTCTGGTGGCAGAAAGTTAAGAAGATCGAGGGAGAGAGAACGAGAACAAAGAATGACTGGTGTAGAAACGAAGGAACAATCAAGTCTGGGACGATTGATTGGTATTTTGCAAATGAAGTATTTACTGTATGGTTCTCAGATTTTACAAAGAGATTCTGTAATTTTGTATTCCAATACATTTGGTTGTCCCCCACCGGTGTTCTCGTTCAATACAAAACGTTCCGTTATTCGAAAATAACACTCAGTAATGGTTTACAGTTCTATAATAAAAGATATCTTAGTTGTGTAATTACGGAGGTTGAAGAACTGTTGTGCATTATATTCTTAGATTTACCATATGCAGTCATGTAAGATATAATAAAGAATTGGAAATCCCCTGTAACCAATAATTTTCTCTTCAGCGGAACTAATTAAAAGGTTCTGAAAAGAGGATTTTTGTTGTGTATTGACGCCTTAAAAAGTACAGCAACTGAAGTAAACAAACGTAATAGAGGATTGATTCTGTAAATTTATTCAACCAAAATGAAAATCCGAGGTAGAGAGGGATGGAGGCAATGAATAATGATTAAAGACTAATAGTATATATAGGTAGTCATAAAGACCAACGAAGTGAACCCGTGTATTGTGACTCTAGTTATATAAGTAATCCGATTGCACATTGTAACTTAAATATGGTTTCCTTTGATTTCACATACAACCTGCATATATTGTGTGACATGTCATGTTCATGAGTCGAGTGAGGATATGAGTAACAATTAAAAATAAATAGAATAAGAGAATAGTGGTTCACATGTAAACTGGAATATATCCAACCAAAGATCATCTGGTATTCCATTGATTCTGTGAAGCAAAAGTAGTACAGCGTTTTGGGTAATTATTAATTTCAAAAGTGTAGAACTGAATGCATATATCAAGAAGCCCAACAATTGGTTCTGCAACTTCAGGATACAAAAGATATTGTTTCTATAACTAATGATTTCCCTACCATTTTCTTGAGTATAGAAATATATAATCACAGTCGACAACGGTTATGCGAAAGATATACCTCTGTGGTGGGATAACGCCAATGCTTCCTTTCTGCCAATGTTCAAATGGTATCTATGAGGATCAATAGCATCTTTTTTATATCTATTAATGTTTGTTTATTTATCTGAGCACAGGAATATTGGTACAAAGGGGCATATGCGCCACACATATTTCATTCGCGTTGTTTGAGAGCTGTGATATTGCTCAGGTGCCCAAACCGAAGCAGGTGGTTTTCTTAGAGGGCCACAAATGGAGCCTTTGACCTAAAGGTCTGTTCCACAAGGCAGTGGAGCGACGTAAGGCGATGCAGTCACACGGTATCCGGTGGCCAACAATAGGTTAATACGCTATTTGTTTCCGCAGGATACTGGAGCCCATGTGCACAATTAATTTGGAATCAGGGCTTTCCAACTCCCCTAGGTATATGCTCTATATTCATCAATATAGTAAAAGCACCTGACATTCGCTCTTCGTCCTCTCAATTTCGCAAACAACAGTAATACCGCGAGAAGTCAGTGAATATGACTTCCCTGACAGTAGCTGGATACGCATGGCTATGTGAGCATTTGGAGAGGGAAAGCTGAATCTCCACCCTCGGCCGTACTAGTGCCTGATCCTGTCATGTTTTTGCAGGATAATATCAAAATTCATTTAGTTTTTACTACTTCATTCCAATTTTTTCTAAACTAAATTTGATTATTTGAGAACAATAATCAACATGTTTTGTGGAATTCACGTTTGTTACTTGGAGATTTTACAATCAAATGTCTTATTTACAGTAATCCTACACAACTGCCCATCGTCCCTATCTCACATTTTTGTTCAGTTCAATACAAAAAAATAAATGAGAGTCCGTTCAATGGGAACCATAACATCTACAAAGAATATACGATGCCTTACTATTAGGTCTAACAGCCAGGTCCTAATTGATTGGAGAATCAGTGATGTATATGTTAATTTCTCCCAGTCTGCATAGACATCGCAGGACTAATCAATGGCATTACATCTTTTGTTCCGTTGGTGCATTCTCGAAATGACTAGAGATTCTGCCAGTGATCCCATTGATAAGCGACTGGAACGCTACCAGATACAACGTACTCAAGAACACATTATCCTCATCCCTGACAACATTCGAAACGATAGAGCTTGCAATTCGGACGTTATTTACATTCATAATTTGGAGAAAAAGTGATCAGTTGAGAAGTATTTACCTGTTAGATCGATTTCCAGAAATAAATAACCATTTATTATTATTTTAAAGCTAATTAGTTAATTGCACGAAACAAGATGACAAAATTTTTATTTAAAAATGGTACAAAAATCACCGTGCGTAAATGAAATTCCAACAGCAACAACCAAAAACTCCAGATACTGCCAGATATTTTCTGTCAACTGATGAACAGATATTACAGTGTCAAATAATAGATTACAATTTACTTCCAACCTTTCTTAACAGTTTTACTGTCAACAACCCATCATATAAATTCGTTCACTACCGTAGCATCCTCATTCGAATGGAAAACCAAAGCGATTTGATGAAACTTAAAATTAATGAGAGGAGGAACGCTCCTTGATGTTCCACAATTTGTCGTTAGTGCACAGAACTACACCAAGTGATTCACCACCAAATCAGAAATCGCCAGCTAAAATATTCATGAGCTTCAGATTGAGAGCAACTCACTCACCTGGTGTTACCAAAAACGATTGTTTGCAAAAAAAGGAATGGTACAAGTGAAAACCATGGGATTTGAAAATGGAGCTCGTGTATTCATCCGATATTAAAGACCGAGGTACAACACATGAATAAAGAGGTGTGTAACTCGGAGGTTGGGTCAGGTAATGTATGGTGTAGCGGTTGGAAAGACAAATGGATACAACGTTCCAGTCAACTACGAAGATATGTATCATAGGAGAGTACAACGACAATTTGACTCTGAGAACACTACTAGACACTTCCAGTCTACCGCAACCCCCGTTTGACACATTAGAAAGAAAGAAATGACACCTCCAGAACAAGTAGACCTATGACTCAAATGGTCGACCAGAAAACGGTGGAAGATAATTCAGTTTCAAGTGAACTCAAGAGAATCACGCTATTAAAATGAGAGATCATGGAGATGTCCGATTGCAAATTACAAATAATTAGATGTGGGTCAATATCTATTAGATTCGAATTCTGTTGCAGCTGATTATTTAGTGCGAACACTATTAGTGAAAATTACATACGTTTTTACGACGATCTATATGAATGACTACACTTTAAATATAATTATTTTCTACTCATAATTAATCAATAAACTTCATAAAGCTCGTTTGCGTTTTGCCAATCTACGTCACCGATGGCGTAGGCAAGAGATCCAACTACCCATTAAGGGGCGAGTATACTGCACAGCAGTTCGCTCTGTTCTATTTTACGGCTGAGAAACGTAGACATTAGGAGTAGAAGATATGCGTAAGTTAGTAGTATTTGATCACAGATGTCTTAGAAATATGGCTTGCAATTGCTGGGATCACTGGGTAAGTAATAGTGAGGTTAGACGCAGAGTATTGGGGAACGGTGGTGAATCAGTAGATGAGGTTATAAATCTTCGTCGACTGAGATGGTTAGTCCGTGTTACGTATGCCTGAACACCGATTACCACGACGCGCAATGCTGACTAGTGTAGGGAATGGTTGGAAGAAAGTTAGGGGCGACCAAGCCAAAACGTCGTATGAGTGCTTGAGTCACTAACTTCTATTATTAGCCATGTTGGTAGATGCAAACTACTTGGTTGGGGTCCGCGTGACTATCGTAACCAATGGTTGGAGACTCTGAATGACATGTCTTAGAATCGATCACAATGGCGTCGATGTATGCACTCTTTATCTTCCCTTGAACTGTGGAATTAAAATTGCTTTATACTTTTTTCCATGAACTAATTCTTTCTTCCTGTACTATATCTTTATAAACAGTCTTTCTTATATATGGTACTACCATTGAAGTAACTACTTCTATGAATTTGGTGTTCATCCTGTTGTGCTGATGAGGTATGGCAACTCGGACCGATGAATATATGTGCGTGGGCCTATGTTGTAACTGATTGACTGACTAAATCAATAAACTTAATATAATTTAGTTGGTTTTCAACTGATCAGCTTTAAAAAGTTTCAACCGCAAAACTGGTGTTTTTATTCTAGTTAATGGGGTAAGTTAGAGTGATGAATTATTAGCAAAGTGCATGAACGCACCAGCAAAACGTGGTACAGATGGTGTAAAGCAACATTGATATAGAATAAATAATTATCATTAAAAACGATCATCTGATGGAGAGGATGTTGAGATCGACTATATAAATCAATCAGTCAAAGTTAAAATAGAATCTGGTACACGTGTGTATTGGTTGAAGTTGCTAAACAATATCTGCATAGCGAGATGAATCTATCAAAATAGATCCAGATTAGTAGAAGTATTAACAATGCCAGTATTAGTAGTGATAGAAAATATGGGGTATGGAAGATGAAATTTGGAAAGACATAATGAACTTGTGAAATAAAAAAGCATAAGTCTTAACACTTTAAATCCAAGAGAGGACAAAGAGTGTAAGCATATGACACACTTCGATTGATTCCGAGCCACGTCACTTAAATTCTCCAACAATTGATTGTAGTAATCGCATGGACCTCAACCAAATAGTCTGTACCCAACTACAAAGCTGGTTCAACAGTCAATAATTTCGTGGACTGAGGCTACGTCTTGGTTTGGTTGCTTCCAGTTTTCCTCTAATCTACTATTCCACATCAGCCAACACAGTTAGTAAAGAAAGTGATGGTTAGTGTACATAATACATATCTCAACTACCCCAGTCAATAAGATTCACTATTTCACCAACCGATTTGTAATCTTGACATAATACCCTGCGCCTAAACCTCATTATTGCTCACTTGATAATTTTAACATATGCAAGCAATACTTTGAAGTTATCTATAGTCAAATAATGGTAACCTGCGAATATTCCGTACATTTAAAGACTATGTTTAAAAACCTTAAAGTAGAGCAGAACGAGTTGGTTTTTTAGTGTACTCGACCCTATGCTATCAGGAGGACATCTCATCTACGCCCCAAGATCTGTTACAACCTTAAATCAATTAGTTATTAGAAATCGATTGAAACTGACTGCGAAAAAAAGAACACATAATCATTTTATTTTGTAGACTATCTTTCTGACAAACAGTCACCAAGTTTAACTGTTAATACATAATTATTACACGTGTTACTATCTACAAAAGCGTGAAAACAAACTAATAAGTAGAGTTATTTTGCCATTTATGTTTGAATAAACCACATATAACAACCTTTTAATAATTAACCGAAATAACTGAGCATTCAAATATACTTTGATGTACAGTAATAAGTATGAATAAAAAAACAAAGCTAGATAATAATGAGCTTCAGTTTTACAATGGTACACTATTTGTATGCACAAAAAGTGGAAAAAAACATAATTCTAGCATTTATTCAACACAAATACTTAAACTGAGAAATGGTTTATGAATTGAAGTTACGTAGCTGAAAGCATTAAATTAAGTAGTCTGATACTAAGACGTTAGTTAGTCAAAATTTTGGAGTAGATAATAATAATACTAATTTAAAGTAAATAAAAATTATATTTACATTGAGCATTGAACCAAAGTCTACTAACAAAACTATACAAATTATATAAAACAGAAATGAAATTTAATGGTAGTTAATTTTTTCATGTGTCATTTTTGTTGTCAAATATCATGAATTGAGCTTTTAAACGAGAATTTAATTGTTCCCAATTCTGTGTTAATAACCATTGAGTGTGATTTATAGAGGACGATATGGTTTGATTTAATAAACCATTGGAACTACTGGATGGACACAATTTGCGTGATTGACTATTGAACCCAGTAGGATCGATATCGTAACTAGTGCAAGTAACACTATTACTTTTATTAAACGGATTCGAACGTCTAGAAAATATTGAGGACTTAACAGCTGAAACAGTTGAATTATTATTACTATTTCCAATTAATGTAGATGGTGACGATTTCTGATCTGTATTTGTTTGTTTTACCGTAGTCAGTGCTTTGTAGTGATCCTCTAAATCTTCAAGAGTTAAAGTAATAAATTCAATACTACATCTACTGATAGCACGCATCCAATCCTTGAAAAAGTATAAAGTGTACAAAATAAAGAAAAACATATTGAAATAAAGCAAACGTAAGTAAATCAACACAGAGAAATTGAGATAATGACTTGTTTGCACACAACTACCGAATGTGAACTAACATTAGTGAGCTTATTTTGAAGAATATGTCATGAATAACGATTTCCTAGTTTCATTAGTTGAATTCATATATTCTAATGCTTTAAATTCACTGTGGATACAGAAACTGTAAACCTTACAATCACCTCACACTTAACTTCCCACGTTATAAACAGAGGTAGATAGTGTCTAGCAGTGGAATCCGAAACTCGCGTTTAGTCGTAGTTGGGGCTCATTACCTGAATTTACCTACATTCCAGAGTTGACATTCACTCAGGGGCTCAAATCCAGTACTGATCGCTTCAAACATAATCGCGTCTTTCACTTAGCTATTAAGTACAGACAGTCAATGGCTTATGAAAGGGGGTGAAGTCTAATTCATTTGTATTAGTTGTTTTAAACCTTTCCAATGATATTGAGTACTGGAATGGATCAGTCTCTTAGATAAAATCATATTCAGCTGACAAATCCCACATAAAATGAAACGCGCATTCTATATTTCACTACTAGCTGCCATCCATCTCTGCTTATATTGCTAGTGACTTAATGGCAATATATGGACAATCCGCACAGGATGCACATATGCTGAAAGTGACTGGACAATTGCAACCCTAAATATCAACGGGAAGATTCAGACGACCAATACAAATGAATTAAACTCACATGTTAATTACCTAGTTTTCGTTCTAATTTCCAAGCTTCTTAAGTAACCATATAAACAGGCGTGTTATCTAATAGTATTAGCCTTTCGTGCAGAAAATAAAAGCTTTTGTAAATGGTCGGTGTTCATTATCTTGTTTAGTATAACCGAATTTATGAAGCTAAAACGTTATTAGATCTTAACCATTACTCAATAATTAGCGACAGAATATGTGCTCTAGTTTTCAGCATTAATCAAGCAATAGAATGTAAAAATGGAGTCAATTTGCACGAAAACGGAGTTGATAGGTAACCGATATAGAGCTACGTGTTATTTAAAAGTAAATTCTACCTAGAGGAAATTCAAACATTTTATACTACTTGAATGTGTTGGTGAACATATTTACTGGACCAAGTTAGATCGATATTGTAGACTCGTTTACCATTACTAGTTGATGCGTATAGTTTCATGTTTGTTGACTATATACTTAAGTAGCATCATATTTGATTGCTCTACTGTGAAGATGAATTATTCCAATAACCTCAAGTAAATACACCCGACAAATATTCTCTTTGGTGAAGTATTTCACTAAATTCGGTGAATAATGACATCAATGAACTTCCAAAGTTCGCATATTTTACAACACACTGATTAAACCACTCATTTGAGGTGAAATTTTATAAACGTTGAAGGAATGAAGAATTAAGTACATTTTGAAAACTTTGTTAACTTAATCGAAATTTGAGGTATTTTGAACAAAGGTTGAAATATACGCTAGTGAATAACTGGGAAATAACCAATATAAAGGTGTTTAATGCTAGTTGCTGATCAGGTTATATTTACAGACTTTGTAACAAACATATTAGAATGTGACTCAACATCGTAATGCACATTGTGTTGATGTTAAATGGTTGGAGGTAAATGACAAACTTAACGGACCGATTGAGTTCGATTGATATTAAGAATTGGACAAAAAGGAATACTCATTAAGTTTGAAAATATTTTAGTCTTACGAAAAATTAGTAGTGACTTAAACAGTTAAAAATTTAACGTCAAGGAGAGCGGAGGAATATATGATATGATATGTCGTTTTCTAATAACGGAGTCCAGACACATTATCTTGAAAAATGGATAAAATGTTGAAGCTGTGGTTGGAGACTCTTGGTGACATGGCTCAGAATCGATCACAATGGCGTCCGTGGATACACTCTTTGTCTTCCCTTAAACTAAGAGATTAAAATCGCTTCATATCTTTCTTTCTACGAACTAATTCTTTCTTTCTGTACTATATCCTTATATGGAATCTTTCTTTTATATATTACCACCTCTGAATTAACTACTTTTATGAATCCGGTGTTCATCTTGTGTTAATAAGGCATGGCAACTTCGACCGATGAATATATGTACCTGGTCCTACGTTACAGCTGACTGACTGAAGTTGTGGTTAGAAAAAACAGTAGATAAAATATGTAATAAAAAAACAATTCTAATGATTGCAAGAGAAACTCGATAAGTAGAATAACCAGATGAAATACCAACAAGTGGCATATATTCTATTTTCAAGACAGGACAGAAATGAATATTTATCAGGACTTGCGTGTATCGGATATGTTATGAAGTGATAAGTTAATAACAAAGGCTGCATATTTAATGTTAATAAGATCTACTTTATTTCCTTTCTCCAGTTTGACCCAGAAAACACAAAGGTCATATAATGGAACCTGGTTAACGAAGGCATACAAAAAAATGGCTTCCTTCGAAAGAAACTCACTTCAATATCCTCAGCTGTTTCACCCTTTAAAATATAACTGCGAGATAATTCGCCGGGTCCTCTGAATCGTATTGCCATTTTCAAATCATCCAACATTTCAACAATATGACAATCCAAAAATATAATACCCAATGGTTCCTTATCCAATTTCTTATCAAAATACGCTAAAATATTACCACACAATATAAAGTAACGTTTTTTATAAGATATTTTCTGTTCTGAACGCTTTTTCCATAGAAAGCCCACTTTTTCCTCTTTTTCATAAGTCAGGAAATTTGTAACTGTTTTAGGGTTGAAAATAGGCATTGACAAATGAGATTAAATCATGGAGTGTTCAATTTGGTCAAAATTAACTCATGCAACATAACCTCTCACTGAAAACCCAACACTACTTTAAAGCACAAATGAAGTTTTGAGGACTGGTTGTTCATTTAGAACTTTACGCACCTGTAGAGAAATCGAAAAAAGATATATTTTTAGAAAAGGCTGGTATAAGGACACTGGAAAAATTACTGTATGAATAACTAGCTAATAGCGATGAGACATATTGAATTGTTTGCTTTAAAAACAAATATATTTTGATAATTAATGAAGGATACACGCAATACGTCATGGTCAAAACATGTTTCGAATGAGTTAGAGATACTACTCGAAGGTCTTGACCGAAGCGGAGTGGGCTATGTTCTTGTAACTCAAGGTTTGGTCACAACTTGAGTACTTCATAGATTGCCCCCAAATGCCCTGGTATGGTCGAAAGTGGGGTGGGCCCGCCCTCCCTCCCTCTCGAAATGATCTCACATGGTCACGGGTATACAGCCTCTGCCAGGGAAGTCCTACTAACTGCCTTCTCGTGGAGGGGGTGTTGTTTACGAAATTGAGAGGACGAAAAGCGAATGTCCGGCGCATTAACCAGATCTCAAACCAATGGTGCACATGGGCTCCAGTATCCTGAGGGAACAAATGGCGTACGAATCAATTGTTGGTCACCGGCTTCCATGGGACTGCATCTCCTTACGATGCTCCACTGCCTTGTGGATCAGACCTTTAGGTCGAAGGCTCGGGGTGTGGCCCCCTAAGAAAACCACCTGCTTCGGTCTGGGCAACCGAACAGTATCACAGCCCACACACACACAAATATGGTGTGGCGCATGTATATTTGGTGCCCTCTTGTACCAATATTTATGTGTTGAAATAAATAATAAATTATATCTGAAACCATGAAAATCGAGAGACGTTTGAAAATGATCACTAGGAATCCATCCAGATAGTTTCCTCGACTATATTCGTCCAAGTATCTTGACTTTCGACCAGAGAATGAAATTTACAAATCAGCATCAAAATGCAGCTGGATGGTTTCCGAACCCTCACACAGAGTGTGGTTCAACTTTGAGTATATAAAAGTGGATCTGATGGTCCGCTAATACATCAATTCTGTCATATAGATACACTAAGTAGCATAGTTTAGAACTGATAATAATAAGCCCTTTGATGCTAACATCCATAAAATGTACATGTTTTTGTACTGTTAAAAGTCACATCGTCTGTGTGGAGGCTGACGATGCTACCCAGCTGATAAAACTCAGATGAACCAAAGTTAAAATCCACAATCTGCCGAACCGCGCTCTATTTAAAAGGACAGTGGTAGTTTCTCGTTGAGCTAATTAACCGTTTTGATCGTAAATTACGCATCAAAACTACTGTTTACACTTTAATTGCATCTACCCCAGTTAAAGTGATATTGTATTAAGTGTTTCGATTTTGCTTTTGTGTATTTATTGCATCGAAGCATACTTGATCGAATTTTACTTGATTTATTCAGTTAAGGTTTGAGAATCCTTTTACATATCCTATTTGTGTCACGTTTGCAGTTGATTTTCAAGATGGCTAGATCTGCTCATAAATGTGGACAACCATATTGCTTATTTCCCGTGGAGGAAGGGATGCAATGTGATGAGTGTAATAAGTGGTTCCATAAGATGTGCACTTGATTAGACCCCACTGCATATAAAAGGTGCTCAAAGCCCAACTCTCATTGGCTTTGTAGTTTTTGTTGCTTGAGCAAAAAATTACTCATCCAGGAAGCAATTAGCCTCCTGATGTTGGCTAATAAGAAGGTTGATGAGGGCCGTACTGGTAACATTGGTACTGATGGCGAAGATTGCGTTAGTGTCGTAAGTGCTGTCAGACATCTACCTGTGCAACCCGTAGTTAAACGTTCTCCTTCGAAACGATCAGTGAGTGACACCTCATTAAACGTTGGTGGCCATATTGTTACAGATGCGACTAGTGGTCCAGATAAGACAATTATTGTCCCGATTTGTTCTAATGTAGATGTTTCGACTGATGGAAAATGGATTACGCGAAAACGCAGAAGAGTAGGAAAGACAGCTAAAACTAATGACTATTTACTTGATAAGTCCTTGGTGGACTCTCAAACCAATCCGCCAAAGTCCCAAAGTAAAGCTTCGTCTAACATTGTTGTCAGTCACTCGCTCGATTCCCAAGACTCTGTTACAATAAAAACTAATCGTAAGATACCAGTAGTTAATATACAGGATCTAACGTCACGGTCGAAAGCTGTTAACACAATTTTAAAGGAAGCTAAACCCCTTCCTAGTTAAATTGTTTAGAATCTAGAGGAGTCGAAAGACAACGACCCTGATAGAAGACATGCACATGACCTGCGGTTAGTGGAGTCTGTGGTAAGAAATGTACTACCTGGAGAGGTTTCAGGGGTATATATTACAAAAGTAATACGACTTGGTAAATGGGTTGGAGGCGAGACCCGACCAAGAAGAATGCTGAAGCTGATTCTCGGGAGTTTTGAAGAAAGAGACATATTATTGAAAAACGCACTAAAACTCGTTACTCAAATATCTGTATTCGACCATATTGGCCGCTTGAGGATCTAATCAAGTGGAAGAATGCTCTAACAGAATTGAGAACTCGCAAGTTAAATGGCGAAAATAACATTACCATTAAGGGTTTTCGGGTAGTCAGGTCTTGGAAGCCAATGCTTCCTAAACCTAACCCAAAACACGAACGCTCGTAGTCTTAGAAATAAAACGTCCGAGCTAAGTCTGATGGTGGAAGAGTTATGTCCTGATATAATCGTTGTTACAGAAACTTGGTTCACCGTAGAGAGAGACTGTTCTCCCACCATTGCAGGCTATATCTTTATTAGAAGTGATAGTTTCAAGTCGCAGAGGGGGGGTATAATATTATACGTTAGGGATCACTTTTGTATACAATCAACCATATCGGAGGCTCTTGGTGGAGTTTTGTTCTCTGAGCTGGATGGTTTGGTCGTGGAGCTTTCATCATTCTTCTGAACGACATCATCAGCACAAACTTCAAATAGACTGCTAATTAGCAGTCAAACGGCATGATATCTCTTCACCTATATCAATACACGTGGACAACTACGGACACTCATTCGATTGGAAAAATGTGGAAATCTTAGACAAAAGAAACTCCAAAAACACCAGAGAATTTTTAGAAGCCTGGTACTCAGGTCAATCAGCAATCAACAAGCATATTGAAATCAATCCAATTTATCAACCAATCAGAAAAATCATGCACAAACATAAGAACAAAAATCAAAACAATGGGAGACACAACCAAAACAAAGAAGTAAACAATGACAAATTTAAGGTCAATAAGAACCAATCAACATCGAGGTGCACAGAACAAGCTTTGAAACACATATGGAGAAATTCAAATACTTCACTTGTGTTTGAAGTTTGTGCTGATGATGTCGTTCAGAAGAAAGATGAAAGCCCCACGACTAAACAATCCAGCTCAGAGAACAAAACTCCACCAAAATCACCCACCTGAGCTACAAATCTTCTCCACCATCTTAATATCGGAGGCTCATATCAGTGGCACATGTGAGGTTGCATGTTGTAAGATTAAATCTAGAAATGGGTTAGTGACTATACGGGGAATATACCGTAGTCCGTTTTGTCCTGCTGACGACTTTATCCTAAGACACATCTGTTCTTGGAGTATGGCAGAATGTTGTCCCATCATTGCGGACTTCAACGTACCGCATATTAAATGGATAGAGCTTACAGCTCCAGGTAGTGGTTTCGATAGCGACTTTTTATCTACCGTTATTCAGTGTGCACTTGTACAATGTATCACAAAACCGACACATATTGATTTCAATTAAGATCTGTCACTGCTGGACCTCGTCCTCACTCACCACCGTGAGGATGTCTTCGATATTCAGCACCTTCCCTCACTAGTGAACAGTGATCACGTTGTAATTCAATTTAAGTTTAGGACACATGGTATACAATTGGTATCTGCTCCACCCCGTCCCAATATCTGGTGAGCCAATATTCCGGCAATCAGAAGATTAATGGAATAAGTTTAAGGCTACATTTGAGTTCGTAACGTCGCCGTTTATCCCATGGTCAGCACGTAAGCTATCACGTTGCCCTCCATGGATTAATAAGGAAACCCAGAAGCTGTTAAAGCGTAGGAAACATTTCTGCGACATATTCTTGTTGACAGGTCATGCACGATTTAAGCGTGAGTACCAAAAATTCCGGAATATTTGTAGGAAAACCATAGCCAAGTCCCGTACCACTTACGAACGACAGTTAGTACATGATAGCCGTATACTTGTTCGAAACGATTGTTTTCGTATGTTAAACGGCGAATGAAACGTAGTGATGGTATTCCCCCGCTACTGTTACACGAAAATTCAGATTTACTAGCTGAATCAGATCGAGCAAAAGCTGAGACTTTCAAATTATTTTAGCGAAGTCTGCTCTACGTTGACTGTTACAAATACTTGTCCCACTCACACCGAGATACCAGCCATCGAACCTGTACAGGTGACTGAGGAAACTATCCTTCCGTTGATAGCTAACCTCAAACCTGGTAAGACACCGGTCCCTGACGGGTTACATCCGCGGTTGCTGTCAACTCTTGCGAGCATTATTTCAATACCGCTCGCGACACTTTTCAACATGTCCCTTTCACTCGCTCAACTCCCTAGAGATTGGAAGGACGAGATAGTCAGTCCTATATTTAAGGATGGTCAGAGACAGATAGTATCTAACTACCGGCCTGTCAGTCTAACTAACATGGTCGTTAAGTTACTTGAAAAGATAATTCGGGTTAGGTTGCTAAGCCACATAGATTTACACAATCTGTTAGCTCCTCAGCAACACAGATTTCGTAACAAGCGTTCATGCTTGACTAACTTGTTTATTGCGAGAGAGGATTGGACAGCAGCCCTAGATAACGGTCTGTCTGTCGATGTGATATTCATAGATTTTAGCAAAGCGTTTGACAAGGTTTCACACGTAGGTCTTATGCAGAAGCTCACGAGCTTCGGAATAATAGGTACTGTACATGAGTGGATAGGAAACTTCTTATGTGACCGCAGACAGAGAGTGAAGGTCAACGGAACGCTATCAGATTGGAAGCCGGTCGAAAGTGGTGTATCCAAAGTACCATCTCAGGCCTTCTGCTCTTCCTTCTCTACGTTAATGAGTTACCGCTGTTGCTTAGGTCGTCGACATTATTGTTTGCGGATGATGTAAAAATCTGGGGAACAATAAAAAGTGCGGCTGATCATCTGGATCTTCAAGCTGACTTAGACGATTTAGTTAGATGGGCTCGAGAGTGGGGCTTAGAAATCAATGCTAGGACGAGTGTGCTAATGCACATCGGTCACGATAATAGTTACCGTTATACTATTGATGGTAAACCCCCAAATGTATTGGTACGACCGAGAGTGGGGAGAGTTCGCTCTACCTCTCGAAATGATCTCACATGGTCACGGGTATACAGCCTCTGCCAGGGAAGTCCTACTAACTGCCTTCTCGTGGAGGGGGTGTTGTTTACGAAATTGAGAGGACGAAAAGCGAATGTCCGGCGCATTAACCAGATCTCAAACCAATGGTGCACATGGGCTCCAGTATCCTGAGGGAACAAATGGCGTACGAATCAATTGTTGGTCACCGGCTTCCATGGGACTGCATCTCCTTACGATGCTCCACTGCCTTGTGGATCAGACCTTCAGGTCGAAGGCTCGGGGTGTGGCCCCCTAAGAAAACCACCTGTTTCGGTTTGGGCACCCGAGCAGTATCACAGCCCTCACACATATCGAATGAGATTTGTGTGGCGCATATGTATTTGGTGCCTCTTTGTACCGATATCTATGTGTTAAAATAATAAATAATAATAAACCTCTTCCATGTGCTCAAGAACATAAATACTTAGGAGTAGTAATAAGTCATGATTTAAAAACAACTACGCATTGCAAAGCAGCCGCTGTCAAAGGTTTTCGCACGTTATGGGCACTTCGCCGAGCGTTTAAATCTTTTGACGAGGAAGCGTTTCGAATTTTATATCCCATATATGTAAGACCACATCTAGAGTACTGTATTCAAGCAGATAGCCCGTGTTTGGTAAAGGATACTAACTCTCTTGAGCGTGTCCAGCATGTGGGAACGAAATTAGTGAAGGGTCTTTCAAGACTCCCTTACGATGAGCGTTAAAAACGCCCAAACCTTTTCCCCTTGTCGTATCGTAGGACACGAAGTGTCTTTATACTGGCATTTCGTATCTTTAATTATGATTCGTGTGTTAATGTCTTATCTTTTTGCTTTTTCCAGCACTAATAATCTCCGAGATCATAGCAAGAAGGTTCATAAACAACGATCTAATAAACTTAAAGTGGGGTCCCGTTCTTCTCATCGAGTAGTCAATGATTGGAACGCCTTACCCGAACAAGTAGTATCAGCCCCATCAGTGAATACTTTCAAGAAGAAGCTGGACCTTCGTTGGAAAGCAATATGTCAAGATGATTGCAGGTTCACCAACCTACTATCCTTATCACTGAAGACTGGAGTGAAGACGCTCTAATAATTAAGATATACTTATGGACCTATCGATTATTATTTTCACTTGTAATTTAAACGAACGACATATGATAAGAGGCTCATTTTTCTAAATCTCCATTTTGTTTCATGTAAGTAGTTTCATTGAACACTAGGATAAAGTGACCATAACTGTAAAATCACACACAGATATGTGGATTTATTTTATACGCATAATTTTATCGGTAGTTTATAATCTGTGGTTACTTTAACATGAAAATACTCAGTTTCAACGGACTGAGAAATATGGATCGGTTGTAGGTAACGTCGATATGTTGCATGTTAAAGTTGTTCCAATTTAATAAATAACCAGTCATTAGTAAACCTTTGATTGCAGAATGGTTAGATAAGTCCCCAGAACAAGTGTCCCTAGAATGTTGTATTAATTCTGGATTAATTTCATTCGTAATCCTACTCGTTATTAGAACATCCAAAGTGTTCAATTTAGTAGTGTGAAGCGTTAAGCACGTGATTCCAGTTAAGAAGGATAAATAGGGACCACCACAACATAAGTGAATATAGCGGTGCCTAAAGCTAATGAATTCACTCGAGAGAAAAAAAGCATTGGAAACATATTCCTTGAAAGTGTACACAACTCCACATTCCATCATTACTTACGTAAGCAGATCACGTCGTGGCAAATCTCACCATTACAAACCGAAGTGAATCAGAACTTAACGTTACAATCTCAACGCCCGAAATAAATTGTATTGGTGAATACTGCAACCTTCAAAAGAGAATATGAACTTGTGTAAAATTCTGAGGTTGACATAACTGTTTAAATATATCTGACAGGTAAACTACTGTACTCTGATTGTGTGAAACTAAGTAAAATGCTTGCTTTCTTAAGCGCATGAACAATTCATTTGAGAATATACAGAAACATACTATACCAAGAAACTTACGTCAAGGAAACACCCACAGCTCAGTTACGCACACACTGGAAAACAGCGCTTCAGACTACAATTTACAATATATCCTCTGCTCTTGATCATAAGCCTCAAAAACCGATTGATCTTTGCGCTCGGTTTTTGTTGCTTCGGTAGGGTTCTAATTCCTAAGTAATGTCCAATGACAGTCTCGCCACACGACATATGATTTATAAATATAAATGTCAAACGACCTGGTAATTCCCGAGAACTGTGGTAATGTCGAGAGTTGGTGTTACTAAGAATTTATCAATATAGGGCGCTGATCGCTCGATAAGGTAGATAAATTTACAGTGGATGTAATGTTTGTGGATGGAATGGAAGCTTTCACTTTACGGGCTTCTATGACTGCTGACGCCTTCAAGTGAAAGATCGGGGTATATTTAGAGGAAATTTGTAGTTAATCACTGTTCAAAGTCTTTGAGAATACGTCAAACTTCTTATCAAAGGACTCCTGGGACTTCACTCGGATCGCATCAGACGTCAGCGAATCTCAGAATTTGACTAGTAAACAGTAAAAGATGTGCATATAGTCTGTACTGCTATATTGTGCTTCCAACTTTTGGTGCTAACCCTGAGATTCCTGTTTAAACTGAGCCTGAGTAAGTACTTTAAAAAATGTCTATGAGTGCTATCACAAGGTTTAAACTTGAGTTCCCGACCCAATTTCACGGCTCACCTTTGTATACGTTCCGGTGTACTTTAGTCCTTTTGGGAACTGACACTATATATTCGTACTCTGAGTAAAGTCAAATAAAACCGTTGAACCTAGGTAAAACTTCGTACTACTAAACTGACAGAAAATGAGACCTGGCGTTACTAGTCCAAGGTTCATTTGAGAGGCACCTTTTTCACAGTTAGCGTAAGACTTAATATCGTAGGATACCAATACTCCTAGATCTTCTTTAACTTTAAACACATCTAGAGGGGAGTTGCCTACGATGTATGCATGGTGTGCAACACGTCTCAGATGAACTACTCTACACTGTGAAGTGTTGATTGCAACTACGTTATGATCTGCCAAACTTTGAAGTCGAATCAGATCCTTCTGAAGTACTAGCTTATAATTTTGCCTGGTAAATTCTCCTCGTAGTTTAAAATAACCAGCGAAAGGTAATAAATTGGATTACACTATCTGCGGAAGATCATCCGTTTCCACCAAAAAATGAGGGGGTCATGGTACGGAACCACAGGAAACCTCACTAGGACATTTATTAGTCCGATGAAAGGTAAAGGTATTATCTATTCATAAAGTTATTCGGTCCATAAATGGTCATTTAATACATAAAATTTTGTGCCGGATGTAAACGATTCAACATGTATACAAAATATCTATGACTTCCATGATTTAAATAGTGGGTATTCATGTTCGACGGTTACAGAGTTAGGAAAAACACATCAATATACTCCCTGTTAAACATGATCTCTCAAACACTGGCACTCGATGACCGCGTAGATTTTCTTCATCGGATTAAGTCATGTTCGGATTTTCCGAACAACGTAATTCACTGAGGGATATGGTTAATCTAAACCTCATATAATAACCAGATGAACGAACGGTTATATTTTCGAAAACCCTCTTATTTTTGTGTTGTCACAAAAAATTCGTGACAAAAGATTTTATACCTGTACTACCCAGTATAATGCGCACTGCTATTAAATGACCTTCTATTCTCGTGTTGCTAAACGCGTACAATGTCAAGTGATTGAGTCAACCTTTGTAAGGATTTTTGATTGATAATATGACCATTTTCATCCCACACTTCTGTACTTCTTCTTAAAGACTCACTTCTCTTCCAAAATAGTGAGGATGAGATGTCATTGGGGTTCTCGAGATACGAGGGGATGTGGTTTCGAGTAGAGGTGTGACAAGATCACAAGTGATCATTCCCACCTTATTTCAATCAAAGTGGGAAGATGAACAGACGCTAACTGGATTCCCATGATGATTTTTGGCAGTATTCAAGATTTCTGTTATCAACGACCCTGTATCGATTATCGACGAAGTTTCAGAGGCGGTGACTATGATGGAAGTCGGCCTGGCGCAGGCCTCCATCTCGAAATTGCATCGCCTGACTCTTTTTTACATTGAATATCTATCAGTTTTGTCTCCATTCCTTTCGTTAAACTGTGTCTTATCGGGATTCTTATGAATCAACCATTGGCTTATAGCCTTTAACAGTTTTATATTGTCCGGTCAGGTGAGAAAACTCCTCCTGTAGCTCTTCTGGGGTAACTGTCTGTCCAAAAACTGAGTAAAGGAGGAGGGTGGGGCATGACGTCAGCAACCTCATATCTTAGAATACAGTCTTGCTAAAACAACGCTAACCAGAATAAACAATTTGAACTTCGTCCTCCGAGTTGAAGGAGGAAATCTGACGTTGTTCGCTAATCACGATGCCGACGACCCATTCGGAAACTAGAGCAACAATTATTACAAATACATGGAATGTCCGGAGAATGTCGGATATTGGGAGGACAGGTCAAATGACTAAAGAAATGGGGAGATTAAACTTGATGGTTCTCGGAATAAGTGAAATCCGCTAGACCCGGAAAACATTGATTTTTGGGAAGCTTCCGTTGTTTCGCACATAAAAGCAGTTGCTGCCCAAGAAAAAAATGAAAGTGCCATCATCAAAGATGGGTAGCAGTCAAAAACGCATGCAGGATTCAAGAAAGGAAGAAAAAAGACAGCAATTATAAACAGTAGGACAAGAAGAGAGAAAGTCAGAGCACGGGCCGAATACACATAAGCAAACAAGAGAGTGAAGTGAAGCGTTATATCTGAAAAGCAGGAATACGTAGCAGATTCGATAATCACATTGGGAGACGTTTCAAGGAACGAATATATGAGAAAACTAAATGATACAATGAAGAATTTGACAGAGAATTATAATAAATCAGAGCAAATATTCATGAACTAAGAGAGTGAATCAACCACTGAGATTCATGAACAGAGGAAAGCATGGATAGAACACTTTGAGGAATTCTTGAATAGGCCAGCCCCATTGAATCTGTAGAATCATGGTTTACCCTGATATTAGTACTGCTCTAATAATAGAATTTATCCTAAAATTGTAGACTTGTCATGATATAACTAATCTATAAGATCTTACGTGGAAGTCACATCATCGTCTACACCAACTCACTGTATCATAACAATTACCAATACATGATGGAGAACAATCGTAGGCTAGAGAAAGAGCAGTATATTTAATATGAATAAAAGATATAGGGTAACGTTCCACAGGCACCATGATTGCATGGCCGAGCCATGCCATCCGATCAACTCCAATTAATTCAACCCAATGTTCCTGCTTTTTCCGTCGTTAGGTATTTATCCGAGTTAAATATTGAGCGTCTATTTTCCGAGCAGTCTCGTATTAAGCTTTGAGGATTGTGTGGTTGTGGTCCAATGCCACTACAAATCCACTGAACGTCGAAGTAGCACACAAAACACCTCCCTGTATAATGCGCCCCACGAACAGTCGAAGAAACCAAGGTGGCCTTCAGACAAACCAGGAGTTGGAAAACCGTAGGACCTGACAACACACCGTCTGAAGCATTGCAGTTAGGCAGAAGTAACTGCAGGCATTCTTCACACTGTATTCAGGAAGATTTGAGAGTAAAAACAGGTGTCGACAAACTGGAAAGAAAGACACCTCATCAACATACCAAAAAGAGATCCGAGCGAATGTGAAGACTACAGAGGCATCACGCTACAATCTATATCCGCAAACGTTTTCATCAAATTTTTCGCTGAACTTGATGAAAGACTTAGTAGATGCTCAACTACGATATTATTTGACAGGATTCCAAAAGGATCTGTTGTGTACTGACCAATCAAGACAGTACGAAACATTGTTGAACAAAGGAGAAAACATGGTGTTCACCACCAATAATAATGATCACGGAGAGATAACCTCATATCTGGAGGGCAGAACTTTTCGTTAACTCACGGTCTAGCGGGATGCAACTGACCAATTGTACTGATGTCAGTTTTCCGTGTCGAATACCTGGAATTGTTTTTACTTCTACTGCAAGTAAATCCAGACTGTTGCACTAATCTAAAGTCCGCTCACTTCTCCATAATTTTGTGGGTTTAAAACAATAATAGACATGAAAAGAGGCATTTTTGTACCTACACATTGTGTTCTTATTACGTATTTGAAATATGGATATTCTTACATTTTGAGCTGTTTTTAATCCCCTCCATTCACATGGTCTCTTACCCATTCGCCACCATACGTTTGTTCTATCTTCTTCAACAAAGCGAAATGCACATGCGTGAAAATGGACCTATTAAATGTAAACAAGACCAAGTATTCATGCCTTCACATCTCCATCACAAATCAGCCGACTTCGTCGATAATAACCATATCCTGTTTTACTTGATATTGCTTTACTTGAATCTTCCCATTGATGTTTTTTGGACTGAAATTGATCAGTCTCTTATTGGCATATGTGCATATTGTGCGTATGCCTCAATATTGCCTTAATTTACAAGCATTATAATCGAAGATGAATAGTGGCTAGCATTGGAATCTAGGACGCGCGTTTCGTCCTGTTTGGGACTCGTCAGTTGGATGTAACTTCATCTCAGAGTTGATGTTCACTCTGGCACTCGAAGTAAGTACCGTTCGCTTCAAACGCCATCGCGTTATCCACTTAGCTACTGAGTCCTGATAGCCACTGCTAGCCACTATTCATCTTCGCTTATAATGCCTGTAAATCAAGGCAATATCGAGGCATACACACAGTATGCACATATGCCAACAAGAGACTGATCGATTTCAGTCCTAAAAACATCAATGGGAAGATTCAAGTAAAACAACACCAAGTGAATTTAAACTTCATCCCATTGCACAAGCAAGGGGCTATCAGAACTCATTAGCTCAGTGGATAACACGATGGCATTTGAAGCGAACGGTACTGATTTCGAGTGCCATGGTGAACATCAACTCTGAGATGAAGTTACATCCAACTGACGAGTCCCAAACAGGACGAAACGCGCGTTTTGGATTCCACTGCTAGCCACTATCCATCTTTGCTCATATCTTGTTTTGTTCTCGCCTTTTGTTCTCTAATCTTTTTCTCAGCACGCTCCGATATACTAGCAAAAAAACATTTCCGGAACACATGACTTCATCCAGAGCTTTCATCAATACCTCCAGTGATTCAATTGTGCTCAATATGAGCCTGGTAAATGTACTGCCTGTGTACACTATCAAGAGGCATGGAGTAATACGGTAATGTCTTCGTTCTAAATTGACCGATTTCGCATTAAACGCGGTATTTCTTGTTAGAAAGAGCTTTGGACTTTACCTGCATTCATTTCGACCACCAGTTGCTTATTACAACAAAACGTCCATAAAGTGAGTCAGCTTCCACATTGAACTTACTCATTTCACCAACATTATTCATTTACTAATGTAAGAAAATTTGCCTAATTGTTTCTGTCACCATAGTGTCTTACAAAATATCAACCTAGCTTAATAACAAATTACCATATATCCCGTAACATTTATAAAAATTTAATCTTGACTGTAAACTAGCATGCTTCATATAACACATTGTTGTTTGAGAATGAGCTAATGTGGTTATTATTGATCAGTTGAATGGAACTCGTCACTATACACCAACTTTCCTGACTATGGACAGGAGTTTGACAAAACAGACAGGAAACCTGCACCGACATTATGATGTACCTTTAAAGAATTTATCTCAAAAAAACTCTAGTTAACAGAAAGTCTATCCATCAGTTATTATGCACACACCGCTTCCATTTCAACCAGGATATATGAATAATTGCCAGTGAGTGGAACGTTGATTTCAACCGATCTAACTAAACTCCCGTATCAGAGCCAAAAGATATTAGTATTTCCATCTTTAGTAATAAGGGTAAAGGTCTATCAACCTATATTAATCCTTGCAGTTTGTAATACCATGGAGGCTCAATCTCGTTCGGAATATATTAACAGAAGGTGTTGATATTACATGTTCCGGTAGCGAATTCCAATAATTCATTACTCGATGCGAGAAACGAAACCCCAGACGTAGACGATTTGATCCCGATTTTTGGACTTTCTTCGGATGTACTCGCAAATGATCAGTCCTAGGCGGAAGTAAGAGATAAGACAAAATAATAATGATCATATGGTATTCATCCTAGGATTATGAAAGCCATATCAGATGTAATTGCTGAAACATTAGCGATACCGTCTGACATGTCTCTATGGCAGTCCAGACCACCCAGAGGCTGGAAAGACGCTATAATAATTTCGGTGTATAAAGTTGGGAGTAGGGATTTAGTTAGCAACTATAGGCCTGTTAGCTTAACTAATGCAGTTGTAAAACTGATGGAAAAAATCATTCGGATATCTATCATAAACTATGTTGAAGGGCATAATCTTTTCTCCAGGGAATAACGTGGTTTTCGAAGAGGCCTATCATACTTGACAAATCTTCTCATCGTAAGAGAAGATTGGGCTGCTGCAAAAGATCGGAATATTCCTGTGGATGTGATCTACATAGATCTAAGTAAGGCCTTCGATAAGGTCTCCCACTCTGGTCTAAAATTCAGACTGGTGATACCACTAATACATATGAACTGTCATTCAGAAAAGCTCTTTTCACGCAGAATGCTGATTTTTTCATGACCTCCTGATCGACCAAACTAGCAGTAATTGTAGTACATGAGTACATTCAGAAAAGACGCACTTTAAAGGCAACGCTCATGGTCAGGACAACTAGACAGAAGTGTTAACGGAAAACGATAAACGGATGCAATAAATTGGATGCCGTTACTTATTTTATTTGCTTGCAGACATATTGAAGTCAAGAATCTTATCCTTGAGGCTGAACATTTTGTTTGAAATAACTTCTGTATCGTAGCAACGACAGCAGCTATTCAACATTGTTGTAAGTTCAGCACTTTAAATTAACATTATTGCAGCGAAACTTTACAACGTTTACAGGACGTCAATGATAGGAAGCTAATATTCTTCATGAAATAAGTATACAGCTTTGTATTTGTTTACTGTACGTACTGGAATAATTTTATCAGTATCTTTAAATTTATTAAATACGCCATGGAAAAGATTAAACATATGTCTCGCACCTTTAAATAGGTCTTACGTCTACAGTTTGTTTGAGATCATTAAATCGACCTTATTCAGTCTTTATACTCAGCCAACCCAATCTCTCAATTTCGGGGAATATTTGACTCATTTCACATTTGTGTAGGGAATGGCACCAAAACCTCAATATTTCCCCAAACCTTCTCCTAAACCTTGGTGAAGGTCGTTCGGCCTTCGTGATTTCCCCAAAATTTCTCCAAACTTTGGAAATTGGGAAGTAGATACCAAGTGAACTGTTTATCAAAAATATGTTCGAAAGGTGTTGTCGTAGTAATGAAATAATTAAATACCAAATATTTATATTAAGTAAGAAACATATTGAAAATAGTATACAAAGCTAATATCGGGTAGTTCGAACATTACGGTCGCAGAAATGGAGATCTAACTGCCCTGTAAATTGTTCTTTCGCTTGTCAAAAGTTATAAGACAAAAAAACAAAAATTATGATTCATAGTTTCACAAATAAATACATATTCAGAAAAGATTTTGAGTTTATATACTTGTTTTCTACTGGCTTTCCAAAGCTTCAGATTATCCATTTATCTAACCAACCGATCGGACTTTAATGAATTCAAAAAAAAGATAAACAGCTTCTCTTTAGGACTCCGTCTAAGATGTCGACGTAAGATTTTAAATATAGCAAAGTAAAGTTTCAAGCCAAGCGTCTTCTCACAGGGACTGACGGAACGGATTAAAAGTACAAAACAAAGGTCTAACCAAATGAGTCTGTATGTCAAAGTTGAGCCATCCTTTTTTGCATAGGATGACCGAGTAGTTTAACTGACCCTTATTGCTGCATATATTAGCAGGTTGGGTTTTCTCATCTTTAATATTCACCTAGCCTGACCAATTGCTCACGTTCAATATAATTTGGGCTTTGTAAATCAATTAAACTATACTATACTTCCGAATCCGTTTTTTCATAAACTTTGATTTCATTAAAGCAATTCAAACTTTGTTCCAAACTGATTTTTAGTCGTAGAATTTGGTGTTAGGTTTTTCTAGGTAAACTGTCAAACTGTCAGATTTTAAATGGCAACTGTAACAAAACCGGATACGAAAAGAACGTATCCTAGTTGGTTTGAAAATCTCCACACTGAAAGAAAGGCGGCTGAAGGTAATCGGGATATATCATATGATCATCGTCAATTGGTTAGAGCTACACGCATCGAAACAGATATAAATACAAAGTACGTTAAAATTAATGCGTTTGATCTAGTAATAAAGTTTAAAACACATAGAACATAACATTAGAGTGTCATTAGTAAATCTGTTTATATTCTTTCCATAATGTGCTTTTTAGTTATTTCGTTACACTTATATGATCATATTTCTGCGACCTAGAGGTAAATTATTTATCGTCTGACATTTATTCCTCATCCCACATTGACAAATTAAGTTTGAAAAAGTGCTTGTTATTATCGTTTTCTCTCGAATTTTACATCCTATTATTGTTTAGTTATAATGAGAAGTTAATTTAAAGGTTTTTTTACTTAGCTTATACCATTCACTTCAGTAAAATCCGCAGTAGATTGAGTGTTTTTTTAACCAATAGATTATAAACAATGAGAACTTGAGGAAGGATAAACATGAATCTGTATTATCGCACTTTACACCAACACAATGATATGAAACTATCAATTAATCCAGAATAATCATGGCATTAGAGTAATAAGATTAAAATGCACATAAGTAAGCTTGAAAAAATAACACCCTAGCATGAAAAGTATGAAGAATTTTAAAACTCGAGGTATAGAGGAAAATAATGAACAAACTATAGTACGTTATCACTATGGACGTTTCGTGAATATGAGCTACAGTTATTGTGCTAGAAGTCTGAAACCAATGAAACAGTTCAGACGAAGTCTCAATATGGCTATCGTTAACAACATTTCAGCTTACTCGTATGCCAATCATTGCGACATATAGATGTGAGAGGTGGGCGGTCATGATTCAGAGATTCAAAGTTCATGTTATTGAATGAAGTATCACAGCCTCAACTTCTTTATTAAATTTAACCGATACCATAAGCCTTAACCCAATAATACTTACTCAGTGTTTATATTTGATGGAGTCATTGCTTAAAACAACATTTGTAATCGAATACTAACAACGTAAATTGACTTTTACCTCAATGGCCTGCATCTGACAGTCATAATGCAGTGAGAATATTACCGACGATGGTGAATAGTTTTTTTAAATTACAGTTTTTGTAAACGAAAACGAACTACTGAAGTTTTAGTGTAAAGCTGTAAATAACAGAGAAAAACAAATGTTATTGATATTATTAAATGACGGTTATGCAGTATTGTGAATTAGGCGGAGTTTTGTTCTTTAAGCTGAATCATTTGATTGTGAAGCTTTCACTGTTTTTCTTAACATTTCATTTCTACCTGAAGTTTGTGCTGATGATGTTAACCAAAAGAGTAATGAAATATTCACGATAAAAACATCCAGTGCAAAGAACAAAACTCCAAACCATCAACTTGAGCAATAAATACTCCTCACCATCTCAAAATATTGTCGATTGACTAAATTTAAAAATGCTAGTCATATAATTCCTATCCAACCATTAAAAAGTGCCACGATTGTTGTCAGTCATGAACGTCTTAAAGGTACATGAAGGAGTTTTGAATGAATATAAAATAAATGTTCTTCGTTTTCTGGTCTATAATAGTACTTGAGTTGATATTGCTCATTGCTGAAAAATAATCACAAATTGGACATTGTTTATGATTTTTCATACTCATCATTGTTAATTTCAGTAAATATTTGTTTTAAGGTGTCGTACACTATATTAGTGATCATTCGTAGTTTTTTAAAAAAAGGAGATTATTGTGAAACAACATTGAATGGTTAGGTGTAAATTATTAAGGTGTGCAGAAATTTCGGCTAAGTAGTCATATATCCTATTAGAGTTCAACTAAATGGATTCATTAAGAGACTCATGTTCATGATTTTTATTTAGCATCCATTGGTTTACAGTTGCAAATTGAATGAATTTAGCAGTTTAGAAATATAAAGATTGAGCGCTCACCGAGAGACCCTATGGTCATGATTTCGATTATGTACACGAAATGTTGTAGAATATCATAACATGGCGAAAGACTGAGCCAATGCCTCTCGGTGTTCAATGGTTGTCTAAGATCAGTCTGTGATGCAAACTATGAAATTTAAAACTCTTGATCACCCATATTTATAGTAGCCACTACTGAATCATCAGTTGATAAAAATCTATTTTTATTCTCTTGTCATATCATATTTGTTTTATTTTAATAGATATGATCAACTCCAAAGAAATAATCAATTATCTGATCGTATATGGATTGTACGTCAATGGCGTGACAAATTAATTACTCAATTAAATAAACTCAAGCAAAAAGACACTCATTTAAAAGCTGGTAAACATAAAACACAAGAATTTATGATTAAATTAAATGATTCATTTGATGTCAACATTGAATCTCTAACACATTTGGATCGTAGACAAAATGATGAGAATATTATTGATCCTGTTTTTAAGGAATTAAACATGGTAACCTTTGTTGTGTAAATAGCCATAAATTTTATTATATAAAATATTGTAGTCATTAATTTACTCAAGCTTTTAGTTTGCTGACAAAACTAGTTCTGAAATCTAGGAAGTGAATAGGTTCGGATAACAGGATTATTAGCCAACTGAATAAACTTATCATTAAGGGATTAAGACTAACACCCATACTGGAAAGATAATCTTTGACTGGTGTATCAAGTTGCGTAGATTCAAATCTCACAAAGAGGATTAGTTGTCACGTGATTTTGAACACTTTGTAATGACAAATATTTAGTAACACAAAATGTAGGCCGATGTATTTTTGAATACACCCTTCAACCATCGAGCAACAAACAAACTGTACTTTAATATCAAGTTACTTAAAATAATAAGCAAGTAATATAGGAGATATCAGGTGTAATTCATTATAGTGACAGTTATTCGATTGATTTATAAAATCTGCAGTTTAGTCAAGGGTTAATTACATACTGAGCAATTGTCATTATTCCAAAATTAGTTATTTACAAAATATGGATACTGTAGTGATTAATAGTAAAGATACAGGCTGGCATAGCAATGTTTCAACATATACATAGTGTGAAATATACTGAAAAAAGTGCTAAAAGACAATATTTATAGGGAACATGAAGAAAGTTAATTATCAGATTATATTAATTAGTCAGAGATTTGTAATTAATTTCATGACTTCTAATTCTTAGTACCATTCGAATTATAATAATCTAATGGCAATATAACCACTAGTATAAATCATTCAATATCTTAGGCTCCTTTGCCTCTCGGTAGTTGGAGGCAATCGTCAGAATATATATATATATATATATATATATATATATATATATATATATAATTTTTTATCTTAAATGGTGTATGAGTACAGAAACGTGGTAAACCAATTGCCTCCTAGACTATCAGCTCTCCACTCAACGTTAAGATTTTGGGTCCGAATAGGTTTATGGAAGACACTAATGATGAGTTTTAATGTGAGTTTAGGGAATTATTCAATGCTCCCTATTTCCTAATGGTTTTCTGGTTGATGTAGTTCTATAAATAAAATTACCTGCAAACTGAACTGTTCTTCACAAGTTATCAAACTGAAAAGTAGGACGTTGAAGGATCTCCTATGTTTGTGTATGGCAGCATATATAGAGTTTCAGAACTAATGTAAAATTTAATCAAATAATAATTATTCATTTAGAACCAGTTCTTGATATCAATGTATCGAATAGAGAAAATAACAAAAGACAAAATTAACAATCAAGGAAAACGTTTCACTTTTTTTCTTGTAAGAAATTGAAATAATGAACTCAGGTGTACATGTTTTACTACTCATTAGACCAGAAATGAAAACAGAGCTGTCATATCCAATTCTTGCATGTCACATAACAATGTGAGCAATATAACATGACAGTATTAAATATCTCTGGTCATTCATGTAACATTTAGGCACTACATTTAAAAAAGTACAAGTATATATAAACGCTTGTCGACACAAAATACTCAATGTCCGTCGGTTGGATAACATCAGCAACAGCCCACTATGGGAGAGAACAAATCAGCTTTCTGACGAAGAGGAAATTAGAAAAAAACCCTCGAGGTGGATAGAACATACATCATGAAAATCATCAAACTGCATCATGAAGCAGGCCCATACTTGTAATCCTGAAGGAAACAGGAAAAAAGGAAGACCATAGAACACATTACGTCGGGGATTGGAAGCTGGCATCAAAAGGATGAATAGTAATTTGAAAGAACTGGAAAGGATTGTATAGGACAGAGTTGGATGGAGAATTTCTGTGGGTGGCCTACGCTTCTCCACAAGGTGTAACAGACATAAGATAATAAGTACGTAAAAGCATAGAGTAGTTAGTGACTTGGTCACGTTTCACAAAAGTAGAACTGTACAGTGCGAACTGTTGTACACTCTACTTGATCATTAATTAAAATTCATATAATTAATTGATAACATTTTAGTATTGAATAACTGAACGATTAAATAGGGAAAATTTCTTTGAAAATTTTCTTCACTGTATTCGACTAGCAAAATATTCATTTTTAATTCTATCAGGAACGTGATCTATTGAAAGAAATACAAACAGATCTTCAACGACAAATCGACGAAGCAATTCATTTATTAGTTGAAATGAATAATGTAGCAAAACCATTTTATTCAGATATTTTTAATAAAAATGAAGCTGTACATATCGATATTGATGTTTATAATTTGAATGAAAAGTCATCTTGTATTAGTCAAAAACCGTTCTGTGAACGTTTACCAGAAAGGTGAGTGAATAACCATCACTGATTGGAAACAGGATATTTATTCATCGAAACGTTTAATGAGTTGATACACTTTGATCCTCTGTCTATGTTGTCACGTCCATATCTTTAATAGTGTATTAATATAATCTCACCGACTGCCAACTTACGTCACCTATAGAGATGGTGAGATATTCATCTATCAATTAAAGGACAAGTATACTGAGCAGCAGTTCGCTCTGTTCTATTTTACGGCTGAGAAACGTAGACATTAGGAGTAGAAGATATGCGTAAGTTAGTAGTATTTGATCACAGATGTCTTAGAAATATGGCTTGCAATTGCTGGGATCACTGGGTAAGTAATAGTGTTTATATCTAACAGTTTTGTACTTTTATAGTCCTGAATGTTGGCATTCTTTAGACCAATTAACTGTAATTATACTGTGGTGTATGCTACTGATGTCGACAGATATAAGTAGTATGTATCATCAATCGAAAGTGAAATGTCTGGTGGCAGAAAGTTAAGAAGATCGAGGGAGAGAGAACGAGAACAAAGAATGACTGGTGTAGAAACGAAGGAACAATCAAGTCTGGGACGATTGATTGGTATTTTGCAAATGAAGTATTTACTGTATGGTTCTCAGATTTTACAAAGAGATTCTGTAATTTTGTATTCCAATACATTTGGTTGTCCCCCACCGGTGTTCTCGTTCAATACAAAACGTTCCGTTATTCGAAAATAACACTCAGTAATGGTTTACAGTTCTATAATAAAAGATATCTTAGTTGTGTAATTACGGAGGTTGAAGAACTGTTGTGCATTATATTCTTAGATTTACCATATGCAGTCATGTAAGATATAATAAAGAATTGGAAATCCCCTGTAACCAATAATTTTCTCTTCAGCGGAACTAATTAAAAGGTTCTGAAAAGAGGATTTTTGTTGTGTATTGACGCCTTAAAAAGTACAGCAACTGAAGTAAACAAACGTAATAGAGGATTGATTCTGTAAATTTATTCAACCAAAATGAAAATCCGAGGTAGAGAGGGATGGTGGCAATGAATAATGATTAAAGACTAATAGTATATATAGGTAGTCATAAAGACCAACGAAGTGAACCCGTGTATTGTGACTCTAGTTATATAAGTAATCCGATTGCACATTGTAACTTAAATAGGGTTTCCTTTGATTTCACATACAACCTGCATATATTGTGTGACATGTCATGTTCATGAGTCGAGTGAGGATATGAGTAACAATTAAAATAAAATAGAATAAGAGAATAGTGGTTCACATGTAAACTGGAATATATCCAACCAAAGATCATCTGGTATTCCATTGATTCTGTGAAGCAAAAGTAGTACAGCGTTTTGGGTAATTATTAATTTCAAAAGTGTAGAACTGAATGCATATATCAAGAAGCCCAACAATTGGTTCTGCAACTTCAGGATACAAAAGATATTGTTTCTATAACTAATGATTTCCCTACCATTTTCTTGAGTATAGAAATATATAATCACAGTCGACAACGGTTATGCGAAAGATATACCTCTGTGGTGGGATAACGCCAATGCTTCCTTTCTGCCAATGTTCAAATGGTTTCTATGAGGATCAATAGCATCTTTTTTATATCTATTAATGTTTGTTTATTTATCTGAGCACAAGAATATAGGAACAAAGGGGCATGTGCGCGACAGATATTTCATTTTCGTTTTTTAAGATCTGTGATATTGCTCAGGTGCCCAAACCGAAGCAGGTGGTTTTCTTAGAGGGCCACAAATGGAGCCTTTGACCTAAAGGTCTGTTCCACAAGGCAGTGGAGCGACGTAAGGCGATGCAGTCACACGGTATCCGGTGGCCAACAATAGGTTAATACGCTTATTGTTTCCGCAGGATACTGGAGCCCATGTGCACAATTAATTTGGAATCAGGGCTTTCCAACTCCCCTAGGTATATGCTCTATATTCATCAATATAGTAAAAGCACCTGACATTCGCTCTTCGTCCTCTCAATTTCGCAAACAACAGTAATACCGCGAGAAGTCAGTGAATATGACTTCCCTGACAGTAGCTGGATACGCATGGCTATGTGAGCATTTGGAGAGGGAAAGCTGAATCTCCACCCTCGGCCGTACTAGTGCCTGATCCTGTCATGTTTTTGCAGGATAATATCAAAATTCATTTAGTTTTTACTACTTCCTTCCAATTTTTTCTAAACTAAATTTGATTATTTGAGAACAATAATCAACATGTTTTGTGGAATTCACGTTTGTTACTTGGAGATTTTACAATCAAATGTCTTATTTACAGTAATCCTACACAACTGCCCATCGTCCCTATCTCACATTTTTGTTCAGTTCAATACAAAAAAATAAATGAGAGTCCGTTCAATGGGAACCATAACATCTACAAAGAATATACGATGCCTTACTATTAGGTCTAACAGCCAGGTCCTAATTGATTGGAGAATCAGTGATGTATATGTTAATTTCTCCCAGTCTGCATAGACATCGCAGGACTAATCAATGGCATTACATCTTTTGTTCAGTTGGTGCATTCTCGAAATGACTAGAGATTCTGCCAGTGATCCCATTGATAAGCGACTGGAACGCTACCAGATACAACGTACTCAAGAACACATTATCCTCATCCCTGACAACATTCGAAACGATAGAGCTTGCAATTCGGACGTTATTTACATTCATAATTTGGAGAAAAAGTGATCAGTTGAGAAGTATTTACCTGTTAGATCGATTTCCAGAAATAAATAACCATTTATTATTATTTTAAAGCTAATTAGTTAATTGCACGAAACAAGATGACAAAATTTTTATTTAAAAATGGTACAAAAATCACCGTGCGTAAATGAAATTCCAACAGCAACAACCAAAAACTCCAGATACTGCCAGATATTTTCTGTCAACTGATGAACAGATATTACAGTGTCAAATAATAGATTACAATTTACTTCCAACCTTTCTTAACAGTTTTACTGTCAACAACCCATCATATAAATTCGTTCACTACCGTAGCATCCTCATTCGAATGGAAAACCAAAGCGATTTGATGAAACTTAAAATTAATGAGAGGAGGAACGCTCCTTGATGTTCCACAATTTGTCGTTAGTGCACAGAACTACACCAAGTGATTCACCACCAAATCAGAAATCGCCAGCTAAAATATTCATGAGCTTCAGATTGAGAGCAACTCACTCACCTGGTGTTACCAAAAACGATTGTTTGCAAAAAAAGGAATGGTACAAGTGAAAACCATGGGATTTGAAAATGGAGCTCGTGTATTCATCCGATATTAAAGACCGAGGTACAACACATGAATAAAGAGGTGTGTAACTCGGAGGTTGGGTCAGGTAATGTATGGTGTAGCGGTTGGAAAGACAAATGGATACAACGTTCCAGTCAACTACGAAGATATGTATCATAGGAGAGTACAACGACAATTTGACTCTGAGAACACTACTAGACACTTCCAGTCTACCGCAACCCCCGTTTGACACATTAGAAAGAAAGAAATGACACCTCCAGAACAAGTAGACCTATGACTCAAATGGTCGACCAGAAAACGGTGGAAGATAATTCAGTTTCAAGTGAACTCAAGAGAATCACGCTATTAAAATGAGAGATCATGGAGATGTCCGATTGCAAATTACAAATAATTAGATGTGGGTCAATATCTATTAGATTCGAATTCTGTTGCAGCTGATTATTTAGTGCGAACACTATTAGTGAAAATTACATACGTTTTTACGACGATCTATATGAATGACTACACTTTAAATATAATTATTTTCTACTCATAATTAATCAATAAACTTCATAAAGCTCGTTTGCGTTTTGCCAATCTACGTCACCGATGGCGTAGGCAAGAGATCCAACTACCCATTAAGGGGCGAGTATACTGCACAGCAGTTCGCTCTGTTCTATTTTACGGCTGAGAAACGTAGACATTAGGAGTAGAAGATATGCGTAAGTTAGTAGTATTTGATCACAGATGTCTTAGAAATATGGCTTGCAATTGCTGGGATCACTGGGTAAGTAATAGTGAGGTTAGACGCAGAGTATTGGGGAACGGTGGTGAATCAGTAGATGAGGTTATAAATCTTCGTCGACTGAGATGGTTAGTCCGTGTTACGTATGCCTGAACACCGATTACCACGACGCGCAATGCTGACTAGTGTAGGGAATGGTTGGAAGAAAGTTAGGGGCGACCAAGCCAAAACGTCGTATGAGTGCTTGAGTCACTAACTTCTATTATTAGCCATGTTGGTAGATGCAAACTACTTGGTTGGGGTCCGCGTGACTATCGTAACCAATGGTTGGAGACTCTGAATGACATGTCTTAGAATCGATCACAATGGCGTCGATGTATGCACTCTTTATCTTCCCTTGAACTGTGGAATTAAAATTGCTTTATACTTTTTTCCATGAACTAATTCTTTCTTCCTGTACTATATCTTTATAAACAGTCTTTCTTATATATGGTACTACCATTGAAGTAACTACTTCTATGAATTTGGTGTTCATCCTGTTGTGCTGATGAGGTATGGCAACTCGGACCGATGAATATATGTGCGTGGGCCTATGTTGTAACTGATTGACTGACTAAATCAATAAACTTAATATAATTTAGTTGGTTTTCAACTGATCAGCTTTAAAAAGTTTCAACCGCAAAACTGGTGTTTTTATTCTAGTTAATGGGGTAAGTTAGAGTGATGAATTATTAGCAAAGTGCATGAACGCACCAGCAAAACGTGGTACAGATGGTGTAAAGCAACATTGATATAGAATAAATAATTATCATTAAAAACGATCATCTGATGGAGAGGATGTTGAGATCGACTATATAAATCAATCAGTCAAAGTTAAAATAGAATCTGGTACACGTGTGTATTGGTTGAAGTTGCTAAACAATATCTGCATAGCGAGATGAATCTATCAAAATAGATCCAGATTAGTAGAAGTATTAACAATGCCAGTATTAGTAGTGATAGAAAATATGGGGTATGGAAGATGAAATTTGGAAAGACATAATGAACTTGTGAAATAAAAAAGCATAAGTCTTAACACTTTAAATCCAAGAGAGGACAAAGAGTGTAAGCATATGACACACTTCGATTGATTCCGAGCCACGTCACTTAAATTCTCCAACAATTGATTGTAGTAATCGCATGGACCTCAACCAAATAGTCTGTACCCAACTACAAAGCTGGTTCAACAGTCAATAATTTCGTGGACTGAGGCTACGTCTTGGTTTGGTTGCTTCCAGTTTTCCTCTAATCTACTATTCCACATCAGCCAACACAGTTAGTAAAGAAAGTGATGGTTAGTGTACATAATACATATCTCAACTACCCCAGTCAATAAGATTCACTATTTCACCAACCGATTTGTAATCTTGACATAATACCCTGCGCCTAAACCTCATTATTGCTCACTTGATAATTTTAACATATGCAAGCAATACTTTGAAGTTATCTATAGTCAAATAATGGTAACCTGCGAATATTCCGTACATTTAAAGACTATGTTTAAAAACCTTAAAGTAGAGCAGAACGAGTTGGTTTTTTAGTGTACTCGACCCTATGCTATCAGGAGGACATCTCATCTACGCCCCAAGATCTGTTACAACCTTAAATCAATTAGTTATTAGAAATCGATTGAAACTGACTGCGAAAAAAAGAACACATAATCATTTTATTTTGTAGACTATCTTTCTGACAAACAGTCACCAAGTTTAACTGTTAATACATAATTATTACACGTGTTACTATCTACAAAAGCGTGAAAACAAACTAATAAGTAGAGTTATTTTGCCATTTATGTTTGAATAAACCACATATAACAACCTTTTAATAATTAACCGAAATAACTGAGCATTCAAATATACTTTGATGTACAGTAATAAGTATGAATAAAAAAACAAAGCTAGATAATAATGAGCTTCAGTTTTACAATGGTACACTATTTGTATGCACAAAAAGTGGAAAAAAACATAATTCTAGCATTTATTCAACACAAATACTTAAACTGAGAAATGGTTTATGAATTGAAGTTACGTAGCTGAAAGCATTAAATTAAGTAGTCTGATACTAAGACGTTAGTTAGTCAAAATTTTGGAGTAGATAATAATAATACTAATTTAAAGTAAATAAAAATTATATTTACATTGAGCATTGAACCAAAGTCTACTAACAAAACTATACAAATTATATAAAACAGAAATGAAATTTAATGGTAGTTAATTTTTTCATGTGTCATTTTTGTTGTCAAATATCATGAATTGAGCTTTTAAACGAGAATTTAATTGTTCCCAATTCTGTGTTAATAACCATTGAGTGTGATTTATAGAGGACGATATGGTTTGATTTAATAAACCATTGGAACTACTGGATGGACACAATTTGCGTGATTGACTATTGAACCCAGTAGGATCGATATCGTAACTAGTGCAAGTAACACTATTACTTTTATTAAACGGATTCGAACGTCTAGAAAATATTGAGGACTTAACAGCTGAAACAGTTGAATTATTATTACTATTTCCAATTAATGTAGATGGTGACGATTTCTGATCTGTATTTGTTTGTTTTACCGTAGTCAGTGCTTTGTAGTGATCCTCTAAATCTTCAAGAGTTAAAGTAATAAATTCAATACTACATCTACTGATAGCACGCATCCAATCCTTGAAAAAGTATAAAGTGTACAAAATAAAGAAAAACATATTGAAATAAAGCAAACGTAAGTAAATCAACACAGAGAAATTGAGATAATGACTTGTTTGCACACAACTACCGAATGTGAACTAACATTAGTGAGCTTATTTTGAAGAATATGTCATGAATAACGATTTCCTAGTTTCATTAGTTGAATTCATATATTCTAATGCTTTAAATTCACTGTGGATACAGAAACTGTAAACCTTACAATCACCTCACACTTAACTTCCCACGTTATAAACAGAGGTAGATAGTGTCTAGCAGTGGAATCCGAAACTCGCGTTTAGTCGTAGTTGGGGCTCATTACCTGAATTTACCTACATTCCAGAGTTGACATTCACTCAGGGGCTCAAATCCAGTACTGATCGCTTCAAACATAATCGCGTCTTTCACTTAGCTATTAAGTACAGACAGTCAATGGCTTATGAAAGGGGGTGAAGTCTAATTCATTTGTATTAGTTGTTTTAAACCTTTCCAATGATATTGAGTACTGGAATGGATCAGTCTCTTAGATAAAATCATATTCAGCTGACAAATCCCACATAAAATGAAACGCGCATTCTATATTTCACTACTAGCTGCCATCCATCTCTGCTTATATTGCTAGTGACTTAATGGCAATATATGGACAATCCGCACAGGATGCACATATGCTGAAAGTGACTGGACAATTGCAACCCTAAATATCAACGGGAAGATTCAGACGACCAATACAAATGAATTAAACTCACATGTTAATTACCTAGTTTTCGTTCTAATTTCCAAGCTTCTTAAGTAACCATATAAACAGGCGTGTTATCTAATAGTATTAGCCTTTCGTGCAGAAAATAAAAGCTTTTGTAAATGGTCGGTGTTCATTATCTTGTTTAGTATAACCGAATTTATGAAGCTAAAACGTTATTAGATCTTAACCATTACTCAATAATTAGCGACAGAATATGTGCTCTAGTTTTCAGCATTAATCAAGCAATAGAATGTAAAAATGGAGTCAATTTGCACGAAAACGGAGTTGATAGGTAACCGATATAGAGCTACGTGTTATTTAAAAGTAAATTCTACCTAGAGGAAATTCAAACATTTTATACTACTTGAATGTGTTGGTGAACATATTTACTGGACCAAGTTAGATCGATATTGTAGACTCGTTTACCATTACTAGTTGATGCGTATAGTTTCATGTTTGTTGACTATATACTTAAGTAGCATCATATTTGATTGCTCTACTGTGAAGATGAATTATTCCAATAACCTCAAGTAAATACACCCGACAAATATTCTCTTTGGTGAAGTATTTCACTAAATTCGGTGAATAATGACATCAATGAACTTCCAAAGTTCGCATATTTTACAACACACTGATTAAACCACTCATTTGAGGTGAAATTTTATAAACGTTGAAGGAATGAAGAATTAAGTACATTTTGAAAACTTTGTTAACTTAATCGAAATTTGAGGTATTTTGAACAAAGGTTGAAATATACGCTAGTGAATAACTGGGAAATAACCAATATAAAGGTGTTTAATGCTAGTTGCTGATCAGGTTATATTTACAGACTTTGTAACAAACATATTAGAATGTGACTCAACATCGTAATGCACATTGTGTTGATGTTAAATGGTTGGAGGTAAATGACAAACTTAACGGACCGATTGAGTTCGATTGATATTAAGAATTGGACAAAAAGGAATACTCATTAAGTTTGAAAATATTTTAGTCTTACGAAAAATTAGTAGTGACTTAAACAGTTAAAAATTTAACGTCAAGGAGAGCGGAGGAATATATGATATGATATGTCGTTTTCTAATAACGGAGTCCAGACACATTATCTTGAAAAATGGATAAAATGTTGAAGCTGTGGTTGGAGACTCTTGGTGACATGGCTCAGAATCGATCACAATGGCGTCCGTGGATACACTCTTTGTCTTCCCTTAAACTAAGAGATTAAAATCGCTTCATATCTTTCTTTCTACGAACTAATTCTTTCTTTCTGTACTATATCCTTATATGGAATCTTTCTTTTATATATTACCACCTCTGAATTAACTACTTTTATGAATCCGGTGTTCATCTTGTGTTAATAAGGCATGGCAACTTCGACCGATGAATATATGTACCTGGTCCTACGTTACAGCTGACTGACTGAAGTTGTGGTTAGAAAAAACAGTAGATAAAATATGTAATAAAAAAACAATTCTAATGATTGCAAGAGAAACTCGATAAGTAGAATAACCAGATGAAATACCAACAAGTGGCATATATTCTATTTTCAAGACAGGACAGAAATGAATATTTATCAGGACTTGCGTGTATCGGATATGTTATGAAGTGATAAGTTAATAACAAAGGCTGCATATTTAATGTTAATAAGATCTACTTTATTTCCTTTCTCCAGTTTGACCCAGAAAACACAAAGGTCATATAATGGAACCTGGTTAACGAAGGCATACAAAAAAATGGCTTCCTTCGAAAGAAACTCACTTCAATATCCTCAGCTGTTTCACCCTTTAAAATATAACTGCGAGATAATTCGCCGGGTCCTCTGAATCGTATTGCCATTTTCAAATCATCCAACATTTCAACAATATGACAATCCAAAAATATAATACCCAATGGTTCCTTATCCAATTTCTTATCAAAATACGCTAAAATATTACCACACAATATAAAGTAACGTTTTTTATAAGATATTTTCTGTTCTGAACGCTTTTTCCATAGAAAGCCCACTTTTTCCTCTTTTTCATAAGTCAGGAAATTTGTAACTGTTTTAGGGTTGAAAATAGGCATTGACAAATGAGATTAAATCATGGAGTGTTCAATTTGGTCAAAATTAACTCATGCAACATAACCTCTCACTGAAAACCCAACACTACTTTAAAGCACAAATGAAGTTTTGAGGACTGGTTGTTCATTTAGAACTTTACGCACCTGTAGAGAAATCGAAAAAAGATATATTTTTAGAAAAGGCTGGTATAAGGACACTGGAAAAATTACTGTATGAATAACTAGCTAATAGCGATGAGACATATTGAATTGTTTGCTTTAAAAACAAATATATTTTGATAATTAATGAAGGATACACGCAATACGTCATGGTCAAAACATGTTTCGAATGAGTTAGAGATACTACTCGAAGGTCTTGACCGAAGCGGAGTGGGCTATGTTCTTGTAACTCAAGGTTTGGTCACAACTTGAGTACTTCATAGATTGCCCCCAAATGCCCTGGTATGGTCGAAAGTGGGGTGGGCCCGCCCTCCCTCCCTCTCGAAATGATCTCACATGGTCACGGGTATACAGCCTCTGCCAGGGAAGTCCTACTAACTGCCTTCTCGTGGAGGGGGTGTTGTTTACGAAATTGAGAGGACGAAAAGCGAATGTCCGGCGCATTAACCAGATCTCAAACCAATGGTGCACATGGGCTCCAGTATCCTGAGGGAACAAATGGCGTACGAATCAATTGTTGGTCACCGGCTTCCATGGGACTGCATCTCCTTACGATGCTCCACTGCCTTGTGGATCAGACCTTTAGGTCGAAGGCTCGGGGTGTGGCCCCCTAAGAAAACCACCTGCTTCGGTCTGGGCAACCGAACAGTATCACAGCCCACACACACACAAATATGGTGTGGCGCATGTATATTTGGTGCCCTCTTGTACCAATATTTATGTGTTGAAATAAATAATAAATTATATCTGAAACCATGAAAATCGAGAGACGTTTGAAAATGATCACTAGGAATCCATCCAGATAGTTTCCTCGACTATATTCGTCCAAGTATCTTGACTTTCGACCAGAGAATGAAATTTACAAATCAGCATCAAAATGCAGCTGGATGGTTTCCGAACCCTCACACAGAGTGTGGTTCAACTTTGAGTATATAAAAGTGGATCTGATGGTCCGCTAATACATCAATTCTGTCATATAGATACACTAAGTAGCATAGTTTAGAACTGATAATAATAAGCCCTTTGATGCTAACATCCATAAAATGTACATGTTTTTGTACTGTTAAAAGTCACATCGTCTGTGTGGAGGCTGACGATGCTACCCAGCTGATAAAACTCAGATGAACCAAAGTTAAAATCCACAATCTGCCGAACCGCGCTCTATTTAAAAGGACAGTGGTAGTTTCTCGTTGAGCTAATTAACCGTTTTGATCGTAAATTACGCATCAAAACTACTGTTTACACTTTAATTGCATCTACCCCAGTTAAAGTGATATTGTATTAAGTGTTTCGATTTTGCTTTTGTGTATTTATTGCATCGAAGCATACTTGATCGAATTTTACTTGATTTATTCAGTTAAGGTTTGAGAATCCTTTTACATATCCTATTTGTGTCACGTTTGCAGTTGATTTTCAAGATGGCTAGATCTGCTCATAAATGTGGACAACCATATTGCTTATTTCCCGTGGAGGAAGGGATGCAATGTGATGAGTGTAATAAGTGGTTCCATAAGATGTGCACTTGATTAGACCCCACTGCATATAAAAGGTGCTCAAAGCCCAACTCTCATTGGCTTTGTAGTTTTTGTTGCTTGAGCAAAAAATTACTCATCCAGGAAGCAATTAGCCTCCTGATGTTGGCTAATAAGAAGGTTGATGAGGGCCGTACTGGTAACATTGGTACTGATGGCGAAGATTGCGTTAGTGTCGTAAGTGCTGTCAGACATCTACCTGTGCAACCCGTAGTTAAACGTTCTCCTTCGAAACGATCAGTGAGTGACACCTCATTAAACGTTGGTGGCCATATTGTTACAGATGCGACTAGTGGTCCAGATAAGACAATTATTGTCCCGATTTGTTCTAATGTAGATGTTTCGACTGATGGAAAATGGATTACGCGAAAACGCAGAAGAGTAGGAAAGACAGCTAAAACTAATGACTATTTACTTGATAAGTCCTTGGTGGACTCTCAAACCAATCCGCCAAAGTCCCAAAGTAAAGCTTCGTCTAACATTGTTGTCAGTCACTCGCTCGATTCCCAAGACTCTGTTACAATAAAAACTAATCGTAAGATACCAGTAGTTAATATACAGGATCTAACGTCACGGTCGAAAGCTGTTAACACAATTTTAAAGGAAGCTAAACCCCTTCCTAGTTAAATTGTTTAGAATCTAGAGGAGTCGAAAGACAACGACCCTGATAGAAGACATGCACATGACCTGCGGTTAGTGGAGTCTGTGGTAAGAAATGTACTACCTGGAGAGGTTTCAGGGGTATATATTACAAAAGTAATACGACTTGGTAAATGGGTTGGAGGCGAGACCCGACCAAGAAGAATGCTGAAGCTGATTCTCGGGAGTTTTGAAGAAAGAGACATATTATTGAAAAACGCACTAAAACTCGTTACTCAAATATCTGTATTCGACCATATTGGCCGCTTGAGGATCTAATCAAGTGGAAGAATGCTCTAACAGAATTGAGAACTCGCAAGTTAAATGGCGAAAATAACATTACCATTAAGGGTTTTCGGGTAGTCAGGTCTTGGAAGCCAATGCTTCCTAAACCTAACCCAAAACACGAACGCTCGTAGTCTTAGAAATAAAACGTCCGAGCTAAGTCTGATGGTGGAAGAGTTATGTCCTGATATAATCGTTGTTACAGAAACTTGGTTCACCGTAGAGAGAGACTGTTCTCCCACCATTGCAGGCTATATCTTTATTAGAAGTGATAGTTTCAAGTCGCAGAGGGGGGGTATAATATTATACGTTAGGGATCACTTTTGTATACAATCAACCATATCGGAGGCTCTTGGTGGAGTTTTGTTCTCTGAGCTGGATGGTTTGGTCGTGGAGCTTTCATCATTCTTCTGAACGACATCATCAGCACAAACTTCAAATAGACTGCTAATTAGCAGTCAAACGGCATGATATCTCTTCACCTATATCAATACACGTGGACAACTACGGACACTCATTCGATTGGAAAAATGTGGAAATCTTAGACAAAAGAAACTCCAAAAACACCAGAGAATTTTTAGAAGCCTGGTACTCAGGTCAATCAGCAATCAACAAGCATATTGAAATCAATCCAATTTATCAACCAATCAGAAAAATCATGCACAAACATAAGAACAAAAATCAAAACAATGGGAGACACAACCAAAACAAAGAAGTAAACAATGACAAATTTAAGGTCAATAAGAACCAATCAACATCGAGGTGCACAGAACAAGCTTTGAAACACATATGGAGAAATTCAAATACTTCACTTGTGTTTGAAGTTTGTGCTGATGATGTCGTTCAGAAGAAAGATGAAAGCCCCACGACTAAACAATCCAGCTCAGAGAACAAAACTCCACCAAAATCACCCACCTGAGCTACAAATCTTCTCCACCATCTTAATATCGGAGGCTCATATCAGTGGCACATGTGAGGTTGCATGTTGTAAGATTAAATCTAGAAATGGGTTAGTGACTATACGGGGAATATACCGTAGTCCGTTTTGTCCTGCTGACGACTTTATCCTAAGACACATCTGTTCTTGGAGTATGGCAGAATGTTGTCCCATCATTGCGGACTTCAACGTACCGCATATTAAATGGATAGAGCTTACAGCTCCAGGTAGTGGTTTCGATAGCGACTTTTTATCTACCGTTATTCAGTGTGCACTTGTACAATGTATCACAAAACCGACACATATTGATTTCAATTAAGATCTGTCACTGCTGGACCTCGTCCTCACTCACCACCGTGAGGATGTCTTCGATATTCAGCACCTTCCCTCACTAGTGAACAGTGATCACGTTGTAATTCAATTTAAGTTTAGGACACATGGTATACAATTGGTATCTGCTCCACCCCGTCCCAATATCTGGTGAGCCAATATTCCGGCAATCAGAAGATTAATGGAATAAGTTTAAGGCTACATTTGAGTTCGTAACGTCGCCGTTTATCCCATGGTCAGCACGTAAGCTATCACGTTGCCCTCCATGGATTAATAAGGAAACCCAGAAGCTGTTAAAGCGTAGGAAACATTTCTGCGACATATTCTTGTTGACAGGTCATGCACGATTTAAGCGTGAGTACCAAAAATTCCGGAATATTTGTAGGAAAACCATAGCCAAGTCCCGTACCACTTACGAACGACAGTTAGTACATGATAGCCGTATACTTGTTCGAAACGATTGTTTTCGTATGTTAAACGGCGAATGAAACGTAGTGATGGTATTCCCCCGCTACTGTTACACGAAAATTCAGATTTACTAGCTGAATCAGATCGAGCAAAAGCTGAGACTTTCAAATTATTTTAGCGAAGTCTGCTCTACGTTGACTGTTACAAATACTTGTCCCACTCACACCGAGATACCAGCCATCGAACCTGTACAGGTGACTGAGGAAACTATCCTTCCGTTGATAGCTAACCTCAAACCTGGTAAGACACCGGTCCCTGACGGGTTACATCCGCGGTTGCTGTCAACTCTTGCGAGCATTATTTCAATACCGCTCGCGACACTTTTCAACATGTCCCTTTCACTCGCTCAACTCCCTAGAGATTGGAAGGACGAGATAGTCAGTCCTATATTTAAGGATGGTCAGAGACAGATAGTATCTAACTACCGGCCTGTCAGTCTAACTAACATGGTCGTTAAGTTACTTGAAAAGATAATTCGGGTTAGGTTGCTAAGCCACATAGATTTACACAATCTGTTAGCTCCTCAGCAACACAGATTTCGTAACAAGCGTTCATGCTTGACTAACTTGTTTATTGCGAGAGAGGATTGGACAGCAGCCCTAGATAACGGTCTGTCTGTCGATGTGATATTCATAGATTTTAGCAAAGCGTTTGACAAGGTTTCACACGTAGGTCTTATGCAGAAGCTCACGAGCTTCGGAATAATAGGTACTGTACATGAGTGGATAGGAAACTTCTTATGTGACCGCAGACAGAGAGTGAAGGTCAACGGAACGCTATCAGATTGGAAGCCGGTCGAAAGTGGTGTATCCAAAGTACCATCTCAGGCCTTCTGCTCTTCCTTCTCTACGTTAATGAGTTACCGCTGTTGCTTAGGTCGTCGACATTATTGTTTGCGGATGATGTAAAAATCTGGGGAACAATAAAAAGTGCGGCTGATCATCTGGATCTTCAAGCTGACTTAGACGATTTAGTTAGATGGGCTCGAGAGTGGGGCTTAGAAATCAATGCTAGGACGAGTGTGCTAATGCACATCGGTCACGATAATAGTTACCGTTATACTATTGATGGTAAACCCCCAAATGTATTGGTACGACCGAGAGTGGGGAGAGTTCGCTCTACCTCTCGAAATGATCTCACATGGTCACGGGTATACAGCCTCTGCCAGGGAAGTCCTACTAACTGCCTTCTCGTGGAGGGGGTGTTGTTTACGAAATTGAGAGGACGAAAAGCGAATGTCCGGCGCATTAACCAGATCTCAAACCAATGGTGCACATGGGCTCCAGTATCCTGAGGGAACAAATGGCGTACGAATCAATTGTTGGTCACCGGCTTCCATGGGACTGCATCTCCTTACGATGCTCCACTGCCTTGTGGATCAGACCTTCAGGTCGAAGGCTCGGGGTGTGGCCCCCTAAGAAAACCACCTGTTTCGGTTTGGGCACCCGAGCAGTATCACAGCCCTCACACATATCGAATGAGATTTGTGTGGCGCATATGTATTTGGTGCCTCTTTGTACCGATATCTATGTGTTAAAATAATAAATAATAATAAACCTCTTCCATGTGCTCAAGAACATAAATACTTAGGAGTAGTAATAAGTCATGATTTAAAAACAACTACGCATTGCAAAGCAGCCGCTGTCAAAGGTTTTCGCACGTTATGGGCACTTCGCCGAGCGTTTAAATCTTTTGACGAGGAAGCGTTTCGAATTTTATATCCCATATATGTAAGACCACATCTAGAGTACTGTATTCAAGCAGATAGCCCGTGTTTGGTAAAGGATACTAACTCTCTTGAGCGTGTCCAGCATGTGGGAACGAAATTAGTGAAGGGTCTTTCAAGACTCCCTTACGATGAGCGTTAAAAACGCCCAAACCTTTTCCCCTTGTCGTATCGTAGGACACGAAGTGTCTTTATACTGGCATTTCGTATCTTTAATTATGATTCGTGTGTTAATGTCTTATCTTTTTGCTTTTTCCAGCACTAATAATCTCCGAGATCATAGCAAGAAGGTTCATAAACAACGATCTAATAAACTTAAAGTGGGGTCCCGTTCTTCTCATCGAGTAGTCAATGATTGGAACGCCTTACCCGAACAAGTAGTATCAGCCCCATCAGTGAATACTTTCAAGAAGAAGCTGGACCTTCGTTGGAAAGCAATATGTCAAGATGATTGCAGGTTCACCAACCTACTATCCTTATCACTGAAGACTGGAGTGAAGACGCTCTAATAATTAAGATATACTTATGGACCTATCGATTATTATTTTCACTTGTAATTTAAACGAACGACATATGATAAGAGGCTCATTTTTCTAAATCTCCATTTTGTTTCATGTAAGTAGTTTCATTGAACACTAGGATAAAGTGACCATAACTGTAAAATCACACACAGATATGTGGATTTATTTTATACGCATAATTTTATCGGTAGTTTATAATCTGTGGTTACTTTAACATGAAAATACTCAGTTTCAACGGACTGAGAAATATGGATCGGTTGTAGGTAACGTCGATATGTTGCATGTTAAAGTTGTTCCAATTTAATAAATAACCAGTCATTAGTAAACCTTTGATTGCAGAATGGTTAGATAAGTCCCCAGAACAAGTGTCCCTAGAATGTTGTATTAATTCTGGATTAATTTCATTCGTAATCCTACTCGTTATTAGAACATCCAAAGTGTTCAATTTAGTAGTGTGAAGCGTTAAGCACGTGATTCCAGTTAAGAAGGATAAATAGGGACCACCACAACATAAGTGAATATAGCGGTGCCTAAAGCTAATGAATTCACTCGAGAGAAAAAAAGCATTGGAAACATATTCCTTGAAAGTGTACACAACTCCACATTCCATCATTACTTACGTAAGCAGATCACGTCGTGGCAAATCTCACCATTACAAACCGAAGTGAATCAGAACTTAACGTTACAATCTCAACGCCCGAAATAAATTGTATTGGTGAATACTGCAACCTTCAAAAGAGAATATGAACTTGTGTAAAATTCTGAGGTTGACATAACTGTTTAAATATATCTGACAGGTAAACTACTGTACTCTGATTGTGTGAAACTAAGTAAAATGCTTGCTTTCTTAAGCGCATGAACAATTCATTTGAGAATATACAGAAACATACTATACCAAGAAACTTACGTCAAGGAAACACCCACAGCTCAGTTACGCACACACTGGAAAACAGCGCTTCAGACTACAATTTACAATATATCCTCTGCTCTTGATCATAAGCCTCAAAAACCGATTGATCTTTGCGCTCGGTTTTTGTTGCTTCGGTAGGGTTCTAATTCCTAAGTAATGTCCAATGACAGTCTCGCCACACGACATATGATTTATAAATATAAATGTCAAACGACCTGGTAATTCCCGAGAACTGTGGTAATGTCGAGAGTTGGTGTTACTAAGAATTTATCAATATAGGGCGCTGATCGCTCGATAAGGTAGATAAATTTACAGTGGATGTAATGTTTGTGGATGGAATGGAAGCTTTCACTTTACGGGCTTCTATGACTGCTGACGCCTTCAAGTGAAAGATCGGGGTATATTTAGAGGAAATTTGTAGTTAATCACTGTTCAAAGTCTTTGAGAATACGTCAAACTTCTTATCAAAGGACTCCTGGGACTTCACTCGGATCGCATCAGACGTCAGCGAATCTCAGAATTTGACTAGTAAACAGTAAAAGATGTGCATATAGTCTGTACTGCTATATTGTGCTTCCAACTTTTGGTGCTAACCCTGAGATTCCTGTTTAAACTGAGCCTGAGTAAGTACTTTAAAAAATGTCTATGAGTGCTATCACAAGGTTTAAACTTGAGTTCCCGACCCAATTTCACGGCTCACCTTTGTATACGTTCCGGTGTACTTTAGTCCTTTTGGGAACTGACACTATATATTCGTACTCTGAGTAAAGTCAAATAAAACCGTTGAACCTAGGTAAAACTTCGTACTACTAAACTGACAGAAAATGAGACCTGGCGTTACTAGTCCAAGGTTCATTTGAGAGGCACCTTTTTCACAGTTAGCGTAAGACTTAATATCGTAGGATACCAATACTCCTAGATCTTCTTTAACTTTAAACACATCTAGAGGGGAGTTGCCTACGATGTATGCATGGTGTGCAACACGTCTCAGATGAACTACTCTACACTGTGAAGTGTTGATTGCAACTACGTTATGATCTGCCAAACTTTGAAGTCGAATCAGATCCTTCTGAAGTACTAGCTTATAATTTTGCCTGGTAAATTCTCCTCGTAGTTTAAAATAACCAGCGAAAGGTAATAAATTGGATTACACTATCTGCGGAAGATCATCCGTTTCCACCAAAAAATGAGGGGGTCATGGTACGGAACCACAGGAAACCTCACTAGGACATTTATTAGTCCGATGAAAGGTAAAGGTATTATCTATTCATAAAGTTATTCGGTCCATAAATGGTCATTTAATACATAAAATTTTGTGCCGGATGTAAACGATTCAACATGTATACAAAATATCTATGACTTCCATGATTTAAATAGTGGGTATTCATGTTCGACGGTTACAGAGTTAGGAAAAACACATCAATATACTCCCTGTTAAACATGATCTCTCAAACACTGGCACTCGATGACCGCGTAGATTTTCTTCATCGGATTAAGTCATGTTCGGATTTTCCGAACAACGTAATTCACTGAGGGATATGGTTAATCTAAACCTCATATAATAACCAGATGAACGAACGGTTATATTTTCGAAAACCCTCTTATTTTTGTGTTGTCACAAAAAATTCGTGACAAAAGATTTTATACCTGTACTACCCAGTATAATGCGCACTGCTATTAAATGACCTTCTATTCTCGTGTTGCTAAACGCGTACAATGTCAAGTGATTGAGTCAACCTTTGTAAGGATTTTTGATTGATAATATGACCATTTTCATCCCACACTTCTGTACTTCTTCTTAAAGACTCACTTCTCTTCCAAAATAGTGAGGATGAGATGTCATTGGGGTTCTCGAGATACGAGGGGATGTGGTTTCGAGTAGAGGTGTGACAAGATCACAAGTGATCATTCCCACCTTATTTCAATCAAAGTGGGAAGATGAACAGACGCTAACTGGATTCCCATGATGATTTTTGGCAGTATTCAAGATTTCTGTTATCAACGACCCTGTATCGATTATCGACGAAGTTTCAGAGGCGGTGACTATGATGGAAGTCGGCCTGGCGCAGGCCTCCATCTCGAAATTGCATCGCCTGACTCTTTTTTACATTGAATATCTATCAGTTTTGTCTCCATTCCTTTCGTTAAACTGTGTCTTATCGGGATTCTTATGAATCAACCATTGGCTTATAGCCTTTAACAGTTTTATATTGTCCGGTCAGGTGAGAAAACTCCTCCTGTAGCTCTTCTGGGGTAACTGTCTGTCCAAAAACTGAGTAAAGGAGGAGGGTGGGGCATGACGTCAGCAACCTCATATCTTAGAATACAGTCTTGCTAAAACAACGCTAACCAGAATAAACAATTTGAACTTCGTCCTCCGAGTTGAAGGAGGAAATCTGACGTTGTTCGCTAATCACGATGCCGACGACCCATTCGGAAACTAGAGCAACAATTATTACAAATACATGGAATGTCCGGAGAATGTCGGATATTGGGAGGACAGGTCAAATGACTAAAGAAATGGGGAGATTAAACTTGATGGTTCTCGGAATAAGTGAAATCCGCTAGACCCGGAAAACATTGATTTTTGGGAAGCTTCCGTTGTTTCGCACATAAAAGCAGTTGCTGCCCAAGAAAAAAATGAAAGTGCCATCATCAAAGATGGGTAGCAGTCAAAAACGCATGCAGGATTCAAGAAAGGAAGAAAAAAGACAGCAATTATAAACAGTAGGACAAGAAGAGAGAAAGTCAGAGCACGGGCCGAATACACATAAGCAAACAAGAGAGTGAAGTGAAGCGTTATATCTGAAAAGCAGGAATACGTAGCAGATTCGATAATCACATTGGGAGACGTTTCAAGGAACGAATATATGAGAAAACTAAATGATACAATGAAGAATTTGACAGAGAATTATAATAAATCAGAGCAAATATTCATGAACTAAGAGAGTGAATCAACCACTGAGATTCATGAACAGAGGAAAGCATGGATAGAACACTTTGAGGAATTCTTGAATAGGCCAGCCCCATTGAATCTGTAGAATCATGGTTTACCCTGATATTAGTACTGCTCTAATAATAGAATTTATCCTAAAATTGTAGACTTGTCATGATATAACTAATCTATAAGATCTTACGTGGAAGTCACATCATCGTCTACACCAACTCACTGTATCATAACAATTACCAATACATGATGGAGAACAATCGTAGGCTAGAGAAAGAGCAGTATATTTAATATGAATAAAAGATATAGGGTAACGTTCCACAGGCACCATGATTGCATGGCCGAGCCATGCCATCCGATCAACTCCAATTAATTCAACCCAATGTTCCTGCTTTTTCCGTCGTTAGGTATTTATCCGAGTTAAATATTGAGCGTCTATTTTCCGAGCAGTCTCGTATTAAGCTTTGAGGATTGTGTGGTTGTGGTCCAATGCCACTACAAATCCACTGAACGTCGAAGTAGCACACAAAACACCTCCCTGTATAATGCGCCCCACGAACAGTCGAAGAAACCAAGGTGGCCTTCAGACAAACCAGGAGTTGGAAAACCGTAGGACCTGACAACACACCGTCTGAAGCATTGCAGTTAGGCAGAAGTAACTGCAGGCATTCTTCACACTGTATTCAGGAAGATTTGAGAGTAAAAACAGGTGTCGACAAACTGGAAAGAAAGACACCTCATCAACATACCAAAAAGAGATCCGAGCGAATGTGAAGACTACAGAGGCATCACGCTACAATCTATATCCGCAAACGTTTTCATCAAATTTTTCGCTGAACTTGATGAAAGACTTAGTAGATGCTCAACTACGATATTATTTGACAGGATTCCAAAAGGATCTGTTGTGTACTGACCAATCAAGACAGTACGAAACATTGTTGAACAAAGGAGAAAACATGGTGTTCACCACCAATAATAATGATCACGGAGAGATAACCTCATATCTGGAGGGCAGAACTTTTCGTTAACTCACGGTCTAGCGGGATGCAACTGACCAATTGTACTGATGTCAGTTTTCCGTGTCGAATACCTGGAATTGTTTTTACTTCTACTGCAAGTAAATCCAGACTGTTGCACTAATCTAAAGTCCGCTCACTTCTCCATAATTTTGTGGGTTTAAAACAATAATAGACATGAAAAGAGGCATTTTTGTACCTACACATTGTGTTCTTATTACGTATTTGAAATATGGATATTCTTACATTTTGAGCTGTTTTTAATCCCCTCCATTCACATGGTCTCTTACCCATTCGCCACCATACGTTTGTTCTATCTTCTTCAACAAAGCGAAATGCACATGCGTGAAAATGGACCTATTAAATGTAAACAAGACCAAGTATTCATGCCTTCACATCTCCATCACAAATCAGCCGACTTCGTCGATAATAACCATATCCTGTTTTACTTGATATTGCTTTACTTGAATCTTCCCATTGATGTTTTTTGGACTGAAATTGATCAGTCTCTTATTGGCATATGTGCATATTGTGCGTATGCCTCAATATTGCCTTAATTTACAAGCATTATAATCGAAGATGAATAGTGGCTAGCATTGGAATCTAGGACGCGCGTTTCGTCCTGTTTGGGACTCGTCAGTTGGATGTAACTTCATCTCAGAGTTGATGTTCACTCTGGCACTCGAAGTAAGTACCGTTCGCTTCAAACGCCATCGCGTTATCCACTTAGCTACTGAGTCCTGATAGCCACTGCTAGCCACTATTCATCTTCGCTTATAATGCCTGTAAATCAAGGCAATATCGAGGCATACACACAGTATGCACATATGCCAACAAGAGACTGATCGATTTCAGTCCTAAAAACATCAATGGGAAGATTCAAGTAAAACAACACCAAGTGAATTTAAACTTCATCCCATTGCACAAGCAAGGGGCTATCAGAACTCATTAGCTCAGTGGATAACACGATGGCATTTGAAGCGAACGGTACTGATTTCGAGTGCCATGGTGAACATCAACTCTGAGATGAAGTTACATCCAACTGACGAGTCCCAAACAGGACGAAACGCGCGTTTTGGATTCCACTGCTAGCCACTATCCATCTTTGCTCATATCTTGTTTTGTTCTCGCCTTTTGTTCTCTAATCTTTTTCTCAGCACGCTCCGATATACTAGCAAAAAAACATTTCCGGAACACATGACTTCATCCAGAGCTTTCATCAATACCTCCAGTGATTCAATTGTGCTCAATATGAGCCTGGTAAATGTACTGCCTGTGTACACTATCAAGAGGCATGGAGTAATACGGTAATGTCTTCGTTCTAAATTGACCGATTTCGCATTAAACGCGGTATTTCTTGTTAGAAAGAGCTTTGGACTTTACCTGCATTCATTTCGACCACCAGTTGCTTATTACAACAAAACGTCCATAAAGTGAGTCAGCTTCCACATTGAACTTACTCATTTCACCAACATTATTCATTTACTAATGTAAGAAAATTTGCCTAATTGTTTCTGTCACCATAGTGTCTTACAAAATATCAACCTAGCTTAATAACAAATTACCATATATCCCGTAACATTTATAAAAATTTAATCTTGACTGTAAACTAGCATGCTTCATATAACACATTGTTGTTTGAGAATGAGCTAATGTGGTTATTATTGATCAGTTGAATGGAACTCGTCACTATACACCAACTTTCCTGACTATGGACAGGAGTTTGACAAAACAGACAGGAAACCTGCACCGACATTATGATGTACCTTTAAAGAATTTATCTCAAAAAAACTCTAGTTAACAGAAAGTCTATCCATCAGTTATTATGCACACACCGCTTCCATTTCAACCAGGATATATGAATAATTGCCAGTGAGTGGAACGTTGATTTCAACCGATCTAACTAAACTCCCGTATCAGAGCCAAAAGATATTAGTATTTCCATCTTTAGTAATAAGGGTAAAGGTCTATCAACCTATATTAATCCTTGCAGTTTGTAATACCATGGAGGCTCAATCTCGTTCGGAATATATTAACAGAAGGTGTTGATATTACATGTTCCGGTAGCGAATTCCAATAATTCATTACTCGATGCGAGAAACGAAACCCCAGACGTAGACGATTTGATCCCGATTTTTGGACTTTCTTCGGATGTACTCGCAAATGATCAGTCCTAGGCGGAAGTAAGAGATAAGACAAAATAATAATGATCATATGGTATTCATCCTAGGATTATGAAAGCCATATCAGATGTAATTGCTGAAACATTAGCGATACCGTCTGACATGTCTCTATGGCAGTCCAGACCACCCAGAGGCTGGAAAGACGCTATAATAATTTCGGTGTATAAAGTTGGGAGTAGGGATTTAGTTAGCAACTATAGGCCTGTTAGCTTAACTAATGCAGTTGTAAAACTGATGGAAAAAATCATTCGGATATCTATCATAAACTATGTTGAAGGGCATAATCTTTTCTCCAGGGAATAACGTGGTTTTCGAAGAGGCCTATCATACTTGACAAATCTTCTCATCGTAAGAGAAGATTGGGCTGCTGCAAAAGATCGGAATATTCCTGTGGATGTGATCTACATAGATCTAAGTAAGGCCTTCGATAAGGTCTCCCACTCTGGTCTAAAATTCAGACTGGTGATACCACTAATACATATGAACTGTCATTCAGAAAAGCTCTTTTCACGCAGAATGCTGATTTTTTCATGACCTCCTGATCGACCAAACTAGCAGTAATTGTAGTACATGAGTACATTCAGAAAAGACGCACTTTAAAGGCAACGCTCATGGTCAGGACAACTAGACAGAAGTGTTAACGGAAAACGATAAACGGATGCAATAAATTGGATGCCGTTACTTATTTTATTTGCTTGCAGACATATTGAAGTCAAGAATCTTATCCTTGAGGCTGAACATTTTGTTTGAAATAACTTCTGTATCGTAGCAACGACAGCAGCTATTCAACATTGTTGTAAGTTCAGCACTTTAAATTAACATTATTGCAGCGAAACTTTACAACGTTTACAGGACGTCAATGATAGGAAGCTAATATTCTTCATGAAATAAGTATACAGCTTTGTATTTGTTTACTGTACGTACTGGAATAATTTTATCAGTATCTTTAAATTTATTAAATACGCCATGGAAAAGATTAAACATATGTCTCGCACCTTTAAATAGGTCTTACGTCTACAGTTTGTTTGAGATCATTAAATCGACCTTATTCAGTCTTTATACTCAGCCAACCCAATCTCTCAATTTCGGGGAATATTTGACTCATTTCACATTTGTGTAGGGAATGGCACCAAAACCTCAATATTTCCCCAAACCTTCTCCTAAACCTTGGTGAAGGTCGTTCGGCCTTCGTGATTTCCCCAAAATTTCTCCAAACTTTGGAAATTGGGAAGTAGATACCAAGTGAACTGTTTATCAAAAATATGTTCGAAAGGTGTTGTCGTAGTAATGAAATAATTAAATACCAAATATTTATATTAAGTAAGAAACATATTGAAAATAGTATACAAAGCTAATATCGGGTAGTTCGAACATTACGGTCGCAGAAATGGAGATCTAACTGCCCTGTAAATTGTTCTTTCGCTTGTCAAAAGTTATAAGACAAAAAAACAAAAATTATGATTCATAGTTTCACAAATAAATACATATTCAGAAAAGATTTTGAGTTTATATACTTGTTTTCTACTGGCTTTCCAAAGCTTCAGATTATCCATTTATCTAACCAACCGATCGGACTTTAATGAATTCAAAAAAAAGATAAACAGCTTCTCTTTAGGACTCCGTCTAAGATGTCGACGTAAGATTTTAAATATAGCAAAGTAAAGTTTCAAGCCAAGCGTCTTCTCACAGGGACTGACGGAACGGATTAAAAGTACAAAACAAAGGTCTAACCAAATGAGTCTGTATGTCAAAGTTGAGCCATCCTTTTTTGCATAGGATGACCGAGTAGTTTAACTGACCCTTATTGCTGCATATATTAGCAGGTTGGGTTTTCTCATCTTTAATATTCACCTAGCCTGACCAATTGCTCACGTTCAATATAATTTGGGCTTTGTAAATCAATTAAACTATACTATACTTCCGAATCCGTTTTTTCATAAACTTTGATTTCATTAAAGCAATTCAAACTTTGTTCCAAACTGATTTTTAGTCGTAGAATTTGGTGTTAGGTTTTTCTAGGTAAACTGTCAAACTGTCAGATTTTAAATGGCAACTGTAACAAAACCGGATACGAAAAGAACGTATCCTAGTTGGTTTGAAAATCTCCACACTGAAAGAAAGGCGGCTGAAGGTAATCGGGATATATCATATGATCATCGTCAATTGGTTAGAGCTACACGCATCGAAACAGATATAAATACAAAGTACGTTAAAATTAATGCGTTTGATCTAGTAATAAAGTTTAAAACACATAGAACATAACATTAGAGTGTCATTAGTAAATCTGTTTATATTCTTTCCATAATGTGCTTTTTAGTTATTTCGTTACACTTATATGATCATATTTCTGCGACCTAGAGGTAAATTATTTATCGTCTGACATTTATTCCTCATCCCACATTGACAAATTAAGTTTGAAAAAGTGCTTGTTATTATCGTTTTCTCTCGAATTTTACATCCTATTATTGTTTAGTTATAATGAGAAGTTAATTTAAAGGTTTTTTTACTTAGCTTATACCATTCACTTCAGTAAAATCCGCAGTAGATTGAGTGTTTTTTTAACCAATAGATTATAAACAATGAGAACTTGAGGAAGGATAAACATGAATCTGTATTATCGCACTTTACACCAACACAATGATATGAAACTATCAATTAATCCAGAATAATCATGGCATTAGAGTAATAAGATTAAAATGCACATAAGTAAGCTTGAAAAAATAACACCCTAGCATGAAAAGTATGAAGAATTTTAAAACTCGAGGTATAGAGGAAAATAATGAACAAACTATAGTACGTTATCACTATGGACGTTTCGTGAATATGAGCTACAGTTATTGTGCTAGAAGTCTGAAACCAATGAAACAGTTCAGACGAAGTCTCAATATGGCTATCGTTAACAACATTTCAGCTTACTCGTATGCCAATCATTGCGACATATAGATGTGAGAGGTGGGCGGTCATGATTCAGAGATTCAAAGTTCATGTTATTGAATGAAGTATCACAGCCTCAACTTCTTTATTAAATTTAACCGATACCATAAGCCTTAACCCAATAATACTTACTCAGTGTTTATATTTGATGGAGTCATTGCTTAAAACAACATTTGTAATCGAATACTAACAACGTAAATTGACTTTTACCTCAATGGCCTGCATCTGACAGTCATAATGCAGTGAGAATATTACCGACGATGGTGAATAGTTTTTTTAAATTACAGTTTTTGTAAACGAAAACGAACTACTGAAGTTTTAGTGTAAAGCTGTAAATAACAGAGAAAAACAAATGTTATTGATATTATTAAATGACGGTTATGCAGTATTGTGAATTAGGCGGAGTTTTGTTCTTTAAGCTGAATCATTTGATTGTGAAGCTTTCACTGTTTTTCTTAACATTTCATTTCTACCTGAAGTTTGTGCTGATGATGTTAACCAAAAGAGTAATGAAATATTCACGATAAAAACATCCAGTGCAAAGAACAAAACTCCAAACCATCAACTTGAGCAATAAATACTCCTCACCATCTCAAAATATTGTCGATTGACTAAATTTAAAAATGCTAGTCATATAATTCCTATCCAACCATTAAAAAGTGCCACGATTGTTGTCAGTCATGAACGTCTTAAAGGTACATGAAGGAGTTTTGAATGAATATAAAATAAATGTTCTTCGTTTTCTGGTCTATAATAGTACTTGAGTTGATATTGCTCATTGCTGAAAAATAATCACAAATTGGACATTGTTTATGATTTTTCATACTCATCATTGTTAATTTCAGTAAATATTTGTTTTAAGGTGTCGTACACTATATTAGTGATCATTCGTAGTTTTTTTAAAAAAGGAGATTATTGTGAAACAACATTGAATGGTTAGGTGTAAATTATTAAGGTGTGCAGAAATTTCGGCTAAGTAGTCATATATCCTATTAGAGTTCAACTAAATGGATTCATTAAGAGACTCATGTTCATGATTTTTATTTAGCATCCATTGGTTTACAGTTGCAAATTGAATGAATTTAGCAGTTTAGAAATATAAAGATTGAGCGCTCACCGAGAGACCCTATGGTCATGATTTCGATTATGTACACGAAATGTTGTAGAATATCATAACATGGCGAAAGACTGAGCCAATGCCTCTCGGTGTTCAATGGTTGTCTAAGATCAGTCTGTGATGCAAACTATGAAATTTAAAACTCTTGATCACCCATATTTATAGTAGCCACTACTGAATCATCAGTTGATAAAAATCTATTTTTATTCTCTTGTCATATCATATTTGTTTTATTTTAATAGATATGATCAACTCCAAAGAAATAATCAATTATCTGATCGTATATGGATTGTACGTCAATGGCGTGACAAATTAATTACTCAATTAAATAAACTCAAGCAAAAAGACACTCATTTAAAAGCTGGTAAACATAAAACACAAGAATTTATGATTAAATTAAATGATTCATTTGATGTCAACATTGAATCTCTAACACATTTGGATCGTAGACAAAATGATGAGAATATTATTGATCCTGTTTTTAAGGAATTAAACATGGTAACCTTTGTTGTGTAAATAGCCATAAATTTTATTATATAAAATATTGTAGTCATTAATTTACTCAAGCTTTTAGTTTGCTGACAAAACTAGTTCTGAAATCTAGGAAGTGAATAGGTTCGGATAACAGGATTATTAGCCAACTGAATAAACTTATCATTAAGGGATTAAGACTAACACCCATACTGGAAAGATAATCTTTGACTGGTGTATCAAGTTGCGTAGATTCAAATCTCACAAAGAGGATTAGTTGTCACGTGATTTTGAACACTTTGTAATGACAAATATTTAGTAACACAAAATGTAGGCCGATGTATTTTTGAATACACCCTTCAACCATCGAGCAACAAACAAACTGTACTTTAATATCAAGTTACTTAAAATAATAAGCAAGTAATATAGGAGATATCAGGTGTAATTCATTATAGTGACAGTTATTCGATTGATTTATAAAATCTGCAGTTTAGTCAAGGGTTAATTACATACTGAGCAATTGTCATTATTCCAAAATTAGTTATTTACAAAATATGGATACTGTAGTGATTAATAGTAAAGATACAGGCTGGCATAGCAATGTTTCAACATATACATAGTGTGAAATATACTGAAAAAAGTGCTAAAAGACAATATTTATAGGGAACATGAAGAAAGTTAATTATCAGATTATATTAATTAGTCAGAGATTTGTAATTAATTTCATGACTTCTAATTCTTAGTACCATTCGAATTATAATAATCTAATGGCAATATAACCACTAGTATAAATCATTCAATATCTTAGGCTCCTTTGCCTCTCGGTAGTTGGAGGCAATCGTCAGAATATATATATATATATATATATATATATATATATATATATATATATATATATAATTTTTTATCTTAAATGGTGTATGAGTACAGAAACGTGGTAAACCAATTGCCTCCTAGACTATCAGCTCTCCACTCAACGTTAAGATTTTGGGTCCGAATAGGTTTATGGAAGACACTAATGATGAGTTTTAATGTGAGTTTAGGGAATTATTCAATGCTCCCTATTTCCTAATGGTTTTCTGGTTGATGTAGTTCTATAAATAAAATTACCTGCAAACTGAACTGTTCTTCACAAGTTATCAAACTGAAAAGTAGGACGTTGAAGGATCTCCTATGTTTGTGTATGGCAGCATATATAGAGTTTCAGAACTAATGTAAAATTTAATCAAATAATAATTATTCATTTAGAACCAGTTCTTGATATCAATGTATCGAATAGAGAAAATAACAAAAGACAAAATTAACAATCAAGGAAAACGTTTCACTTTTTTTCTTGTAAGAAATTGAAATAATGAACTCAGGTGTACATGTTTTACTACTCATTAGACCAGAAATGAAAACAGAGCTGTCATATCCAATTCTTGCATGTCACATAACAATGTGAGCAATATAACATGACAGTATTAAATATCTCTGGTCATTCATGTAACATTTAGGCACTACATTTAAAAAAGTACAAGTATATATAAACGCTTGTCGACACAAAATACTCAATGTCCGTCGGTTGGATAACATCAGCAACAGCCCACTATGGGAGAGAACAAATCAGCTTTCTGACGAAGAGGAAATTAGAAAAAAACCCTCGAGGTGGATAGAACATACATCATGAAAATCATCAAACTGCATCATGAAGCAGGCCCATACTTGTAATCCTGAAGGAAACAGGAAAAAAGGAAGACCATAGAACACATTACGTCGGGGATTGGAAGCTGGCATCAAAAGGATGAATAGTAATTTGAAAGAACTGGAAAGGATTGTATAGGACAGAGTTGGATGGAGAATTTCTGTGGGTGGCCTACGCTTCTCCACAAGGTGTAACAGACATAAGATAATAAGTACGTAAAAGCATAGAGTAGTTAGTGACTTGGTCACGTTTCACAAAAGTAGAACTGTACAGTGCGAACTGTTGTACACTCTACTTGATCATTAATTAAAATTCATATAATTAATTGATAACATTTTAGTATTGAATAACTGAACGATTAAATAGGGAAAATTTCTTTGAAAATTTTCTTCACTGTATTCGACTAGCAAAATATTCATTTTTAATTCTATCAGGAACGTGATCTATTGAAAGAAATACAAACAGATCTTCAACGACAAATCGACGAAGCAATTCATTTATTAGTTGAAATGAATAATGTAGCAAAACCATTTTATTCAGATATTTTTAATAAAAATGAAGCTGTACATATCGATATTGATGTTTATAATTTGAATGAAAAGTCATCTTGTATTAGTCAAAAACCGTTCTGTGAACGTTTACCAGAAAGGTGAGTGAATAACCATCACTGATTGGAAACAGGATATTTATTCATCGAAACGTTTAATGAGTTGATACACTTTGATCCTCTGTCTATGTTGTCACGTCCATATCTTTAATAGTGTATTAATATAATCTCACCGACTGCCAACTTACGTCACCTATAGAGATGGTGAGATATTCATCTATCAATTAAAGGACAAGTATACTGAGCAGCAGTTCGCTCTGTTCTATTTTACGGCTGAGAAACGTAGACATTAGGAGTAGAAGATATGCGTAAGTTAGTAGTATTTGATCACAGATGTCTTAGAAATATGGCTTGCAATTGCTGGGATCACTGGGTAAGTAATAGTGTTTATATCTAACAGTTTTGTACTTTTATAGTCCTGAATGTTGGCATTCTTTAGACCAATTAACTGTAATTATACTGTGGTGTATGCTACTGATGTCGACAGATATAAGTAGTATGTATCATCAATCGAAAGTGAAATGTCTGGTGGCAGAAAGTTAAGAAGATCGAGGGAGAGAGAACGAGAACAAAGAATGACTGGTGTAGAAACGAAGGAACAATCAAGTCTGGGACGATTGATTGGTATTTTGCAAATGAAGTATTTACTGTATGGTTCTCAGATTTTACAAAGAGATTCTGTAATTTTGTATTCCAATACATTTGGTTGTCCCCCACCGGTGTTCTCGTTCAATACAAAACGTTCCGTTATTCGAAAATAACACTCAGTAATGGTTTACAGTTCTATAATAAAAGATATCTTAGTTGTGTAATTACGGAGGTTGAAGAACTGTTGTGCATTATATTCTTAGATTTACCATATGCAGTCATGTAAGATATAATAAAGAATTGGAAATCCCCTGTAACCAATAATTTTCTCTTCAGCGGAACTAATTAAAAGGTTCTGAAAAGAGGATTTTTGTTGTGTATTGACGCCTTAAAAAGTACAGCAACTGAAGTAAACAAACGTAATAGAGGATTGATTCTGTAAATTTATTCAACCAAAATGAAAATCCGAGGTAGAGAGGGATGGAGGCAATGAATAATGATTAAAGACTAATAGTATATATAGGTAGTCATAAAGACCAACGAAGTGAACCCGTGTATTGTGACTCTAGTTATATAAGTAATCCGATTGCACATTGTAACTTAAATATGGTTTCCTTTGATTTCACATACAACCTGCATATATTGTGTGACATGTCATGTTCATGAGTCGAGTGAGGATATGAGTAACAATTAAAAATAAATAGAATAAGAGAATAGTGGTTCACATGTAAACTGGAATATATCCAACCAAAGATCATCTGGTATTCCATTGATTCTGTGAAGCAAAAGTAGTACAGCGTTTTGGGTAATTATTAATTTCAAAAGTGTAGAACTGAATGCATATATCAAGAAGCCCAACAATTGGTTCTGCAACTTCAGGATACAAAAGATATTGTTTCTATAACTAATGATTTCCCTACCATTTTCTTGAGTATAGAAATATATAATCACAGTCGACAACGGTTATGCGAAAGATATACCTCTGTGGTGGGATAACGCCAATGCTTCCTTTCTGCCAATGTTCAAATGGTATCTATGAGGATCAATAGCATCTTTTTTATATCTATTAATGTTTGTTTATTTATCTGAGCACAGGAATATTGGTACAAAGGGGCATATGCGCCACACATATTTCATTCGCGTTGTTTGAGAGCTGTGATATTGCTCAGGTGCCCAAACCGAAGCAGGTGGTTTTCTTAGAGGGCCACAAATGGAGCCTTTGACCTAAAGGTCTGTTCCACAAGGCAGTGGAGCGACGTAAGGCGATGCAGTCACACGGTATCCGGTGGCCAACAATAGGTTAATACGCTATTTGTTTCCGCAGGATACTGGAGCCCATGTGCACAATTAATTTGGAATCAGGGCTTTCCAACTCCCCTAGGTATATGCTCTATATTCATCAATATAGTAAAAGCACCTGACATTCGCTCTTCGTCCTCTCAATTTCGCAAACAACAGTAATACCGCGAGAAGTCAGTGAATATGACTTCCCTGACAGTAGCTGGATACGCATGGCTATGTGAGCATTTGGAGAGGGAAAGCTGAATCTCCACCCTCGGCCGTACTAGTGCCTGATCCTGTCATGTTTTTGCAGGATAATATCAAAATTCATTTAGTTTTTACTACTTCATTCCAATTTTTTCTAAACTAAATTTGATTATTTGAGAACAATAATCAACATGTTTTGTGGAATTCACGTTTGTTACTTGGAGATTTTACAATCAAATGTCTTATTTACAGTAATCCTACACAACTGCCCATCGTCCCTATCTCACATTTTTGTTCAGTTCAATACAAAAAAATAAATGAGAGTCCGTTCAATGGGAACCATAACATCTACAAAGAATATACGATGCCTTACTATTAGGTCTAACAGCCAGGTCCTAATTGATTGGAGAATCAGTGATGTATATGTTAATTTCTCCCAGTCTGCATAGACATCGCAGGACTAATCAATGGCATTACATCTTTTGTTCCGTTGGTGCATTCTCGAAATGACTAGAGATTCTGCCAGTGATCCCATTGATAAGCGACTGGAACGCTACCAGATACAACGTACTCAAGAACACATTATCCTCATCCCTGACAACATTCGAAACGATAGAGCTTGCAATTCGGACGTTATTTACATTCATAATTTGGAGAAAAAGTGATCAGTTGAGAAGTATTTACCTGTTAGATCGATTTCCAGAAATAAATAACCATTTATTATTATTTTAAAGCTAATTAGTTAATTGCACGAAACAAGATGACAAAATTTTTATTTAAAAATGGTACAAAAATCACCGTGCGTAAATGAAATTCCAACAGCAACAACCAAAAACTCCAGATACTGCCAGATATTTTCTGTCAACTGATGAACAGATATTACAGTGTCAAATAATAGATTACAATTTACTTCCAACCTTTCTTAACAGTTTTACTGTCAACAACCCATCATATAAATTCGTTCACTACCGTAGCATCCTCATTCGAATGGAAAACCAAAGCGATTTGATGAAACTTAAAATTAATGAGAGGAGGAACGCTCCTTGATGTTCCACAATTTGTCGTTAGTGCACAGAACTACACCAAGTGATTCACCACCAAATCAGAAATCGCCAGCTAAAATATTCATGAGCTTCAGATTGAGAGCAACTCACTCACCTGGTGTTACCAAAAACGATTGTTTGCAAAAAAAGGAATGGTACAAGTGAAAACCATGGGATTTGAAAATGGAGCTCGTGTATTCATCCGATATTAAAGACCGAGGTACAACACATGAATAAAGAGGTGTGTAACTCGGAGGTTGGGTCAGGTAATGTATGGTGTAGCGGTTGGAAAGACAAATGGATACAACGTTCCAGTCAACTACGAAGATATGTATCATAGGAGAGTACAACGACAATTTGACTCTGAGAACACTACTAGACACTTCCAGTCTACCGCAACCCCCGTTTGACACATTAGAAAGAAAGAAATGACACCTCCAGAACAAGTAGACCTATGACTCAAATGGTCGACCAGAAAACGGTGGAAGATAATTCAGTTTCAAGTGAACTCAAGAGAATCACGCTATTAAAATGAGAGATCATGGAGATGTCCGATTGCAAATTACAAATAATTAGATGTGGGTCAATATCTATTAGATTCGAATTCTGTTGCAGCTGATTATTTAGTGCGAACACTATTAGTGAAAATTACATACGTTTTTACGACGATCTATATGAATGACTACACTTTAAATATAATTATTTTCTACTCATAATTAATCAATAAACTTCATAAAGCTCGTTTGCGTTTTGCCAATCTACGTCACCGATGGCGTAGGCAAGAGATCCAACTACCCATTAAGGGGCGAGTATACTGCACAGCAGTTCGCTCTGTTCTATTTTACGGCTGAGAAACGTAGACATTAGGAGTAGAAGATATGCGTAAGTTAGTAGTATTTGATCACAGATGTCTTAGAAATATGGCTTGCAATTGCTGGGATCACTGGGTAAGTAATAGTGAGGTTAGACGCAGAGTATTGGGGAACGGTGGTGAATCAGTAGATGAGGTTATAAATCTTCGTCGACTGAGATGGTTAGTCCGTGTTACGTATGCCTGAACACCGATTACCACGACGCGCAATGCTGACTAGTGTAGGGAATGGTTGGAAGAAAGTTAGGGGCGACCAAGCCAAAACGTCGTATGAGTGCTTGAGTCACTAACTTCTATTATTAGCCATGTTGGTAGATGCAAACTACTTGGTTGGGGTCCGCGTGACTATCGTAACCAATGGTTGGAGACTCTGAATGACATGTCTTAGAATCGATCACAATGGCGTCGATGTATGCACTCTTTATCTTCCCTTGAACTGTGGAATTAAAATTGCTTTATACTTTTTTCCATGAACTAATTCTTTCTTCCTGTACTATATCTTTATAAACAGTCTTTCTTATATATGGTACTACCATTGAAGTAACTACTTCTATGAATTTGGTGTTCATCCTGTTGTGCTGATGAGGTATGGCAACTCGGACCGATGAATATATGTGCGTGGGCCTATGTTGTAACTGATTGACTGACTAAATCAATAAACTTAATATAATTTAGTTGGTTTTCAACTGATCAGCTTTAAAAAGTTTCAACCGCAAAACTGGTGTTTTTATTCTAGTTAATGGGGTAAGTTAGAGTGATGAATTATTAGCAAAGTGCATGAACGCACCAGCAAAACGTGGTACAGATGGTGTAAAGCAACATTGATATAGAATAAATAATTATCATTAAAAACGATCATCTGATGGAGAGGATGTTGAGATCGACTATATAAATCAATCAGTCAAAGTTAAAATAGAATCTGGTACACGTGTGTATTGGTTGAAGTTGCTAAACAATATCTGCATAGCGAGATGAATCTATCAAAATAGATCCAGATTAGTAGAAGTATTAACAATGCCAGTATTAGTAGTGATAGAAAATATGGGGTATGGAAGATGAAATTTGGAAAGACATAATGAACTTGTGAAATAAAAAAGCATAAGTCTTAACACTTTAAATCCAAGAGAGGACAAAGAGTGTAAGCATATGACACACTTCGATTGATTCCGAGCCACGTCACTTAAATTCTCCAACAATTGATTGTAGTAATCGCATGGACCTCAACCAAATAGTCTGTACCCAACTACAAAGCTGGTTCAACAGTCAATAATTTCGTGGACTGAGGCTACGTCTTGGTTTGGTTGCTTCCAGTTTTCCTCTAATCTACTATTCCACATCAGCCAACACAGTTAGTAAAGAAAGTGATGGTTAGTGTACATAATACATATCTCAACTACCCCAGTCAATAAGATTCACTATTTCACCAACCGATTTGTAATCTTGACATAATACCCTGCGCCTAAACCTCATTATTGCTCACTTGATAATTTTAACATATGCAAGCAATACTTTGAAGTTATCTATAGTCAAATAATGGTAACCTGCGAATATTCCGTACATTTAAAGACTATGTTTAAAAACCTTAAAGTAGAGCAGAACGAGTTGGTTTTTTAGTGTACTCGACCCTATGCTATCAGGAGGACATCTCATCTACGCCCCAAGATCTGTTACAACCTTAAATCAATTAGTTATTAGAAATCGATTGAAACTGACTGCGAAAAAAAGAACACATAATCATTTTATTTTGTAGACTATCTTTCTGACAAACAGTCACCAAGTTTAACTGTTAATACATAATTATTACACGTGTTACTATCTACAAAAGCGTGAAAACAAACTAATAAGTAGAGTTATTTTGCCATTTATGTTTGAATAAACCACATATAACAACCTTTTAATAATTAACCGAAATAACTGAGCATTCAAATATACTTTGATGTACAGTAATAAGTATGAATAAAAAAACAAAGCTAGATAATAATGAGCTTCAGTTTTACAATGGTACACTATTTGTATGCACAAAAAGTGGAAAAAAACATAATTCTAGCATTTATTCAACACAAATACTTAAACTGAGAAATGGTTTATGAATTGAAGTTACGTAGCTGAAAGCATTAAATTAAGTAGTCTGATACTAAGACGTTAGTTAGTCAAAATTTTGGAGTAGATAATAATAATACTAATTTAAAGTAAATAAAAATTATATTTACATTGAGCATTGAACCAAAGTCTACTAACAAAACTATACAAATTATATAAAACAGAAATGAAATTTAATGGTAGTTAATTTTTTCATGTGTCATTTTTGTTGTCAAATATCATGAATTGAGCTTTTAAACGAGAATTTAATTGTTCCCAATTCTGTGTTAATAACCATTGAGTGTGATTTATAGAGGACGATATGGTTTGATTTAATAAACCATTGGAACTACTGGATGGACACAATTTGCGTGATTGACTATTGAACCCAGTAGGATCGATATCGTAACTAGTGCAAGTAACACTATTACTTTTATTAAACGGATTCGAACGTCTAGAAAATATTGAGGACTTAACAGCTGAAACAGTTGAATTATTATTACTATTTCCAATTAATGTAGATGGTGACGATTTCTGATCTGTATTTGTTTGTTTTACCGTAGTCAGTGCTTTGTAGTGATCCTCTAAATCTTCAAGAGTTAAAGTAATAAATTCAATACTACATCTACTGATAGCACGCATCCAATCCTTGAAAAAGTATAAAGTGTACAAAATAAAGAAAAACATATTGAAATAAAGCAAACGTAAGTAAATCAACACAGAGAAATTGAGATAATGACTTGTTTGCACACAACTACCGAATGTGAACTAACATTAGTGAGCTTATTTTGAAGAATATGTCATGAATAACGATTTCCTAGTTTCATTAGTTGAATTCATATATTCTAATGCTTTAAATTCACTGTGGATACAGAAACTGTAAACCTTACAATCACCTCACACTTAACTTCCCACGTTATAAACAGAGGTAGATAGTGTCTAGCAGTGGAATCCGAAACTCGCGTTTAGTCGTAGTTGGGGCTCATTACCTGAATTTACCTACATTCCAGAGTTGACATTCACTCAGGGGCTCAAATCCAGTACTGATCGCTTCAAACATAATCGCGTCTTTCACTTAGCTATTAAGTACAGACAGTCAATGGCTTATGAAAGGGGGTGAAGTCTAATTCATTTGTATTAGTTGTTTTAAACCTTTCCAATGATATTGAGTACTGGAATGGATCAGTCTCTTAGATAAAATCATATTCAGCTGACAAATCCCACATAAAATGAAACGCGCATTCTATATTTCACTACTAGCTGCCATCCATCTCTGCTTATATTGCTAGTGACTTAATGGCAATATATGGACAATCCGCACAGGATGCACATATGCTGAAAGTGACTGGACAATTGCAACCCTAAATATCAACGGGAAGATTCAGACGACCAATACAAATGAATTAAACTCACATGTTAATTACCTAGTTTTCGTTCTAATTTCCAAGCTTCTTAAGTAACCATATAAACAGGCGTGTTATCTAATAGTATTAGCCTTTCGTGCAGAAAATAAAAGCTTTTGTAAATGGTCGGTGTTCATTATCTTGTTTAGTATAACCGAATTTATGAAGCTAAAACGTTATTAGATCTTAACCATTACTCAATAATTAGCGACAGAATATGTGCTCTAGTTTTCAGCATTAATCAAGCAATAGAATGTAAAAATGGAGTCAATTTGCACGAAAACGGAGTTGATAGGTAACCGATATAGAGCTACGTGTTATTTAAAAGTAAATTCTACCTAGAGGAAATTCAAACATTTTATACTACTTGAATGTGTTGGTGAACATATTTACTGGACCAAGTTAGATCGATATTGTAGACTCGTTTACCATTACTAGTTGATGCGTATAGTTTCATGTTTGTTGACTATATACTTAAGTAGCATCATATTTGATTGCTCTACTGTGAAGATGAATTATTCCAATAACCTCAAGTAAATACACCCGACAAATATTCTCTTTGGTGAAGTATTTCACTAAATTCGGTGAATAATGACATCAATGAACTTCCAAAGTTCGCATATTTTACAACACACTGATTAAACCACTCATTTGAGGTGAAATTTTATAAACGTTGAAGGAATGAAGAATTAAGTACATTTTGAAAACTTTGTTAACTTAATCGAAATTTGAGGTATTTTGAACAAAGGTTGAAATATACGCTAGTGAATAACTGGGAAATAACCAATATAAAGGTGTTTAATGCTAGTTGCTGATCAGGTTATATTTACAGACTTTGTAACAAACATATTAGAATGTGACTCAACATCGTAATGCACATTGTGTTGATGTTAAATGGTTGGAGGTAAATGACAAACTTAACGGACCGATTGAGTTCGATTGATATTAAGAATTGGACAAAAAGGAATACTCATTAAGTTTGAAAATATTTTAGTCTTACGAAAAATTAGTAGTGACTTAAACAGTTAAAAATTTAACGTCAAGGAGAGCGGAGGAATATATGATATGATATGTCGTTTTCTAATAACGGAGTCCAGACACATTATCTTGAAAAATGGATAAAATGTTGAAGCTGTGGTTGGAGACTCTTGGTGACATGGCTCAGAATCGATCACAATGGCGTCCGTGGATACACTCTTTGTCTTCCCTTAAACTAAGAGATTAAAATCGCTTCATATCTTTCTTTCTACGAACTAATTCTTTCTTTCTGTACTATATCCTTATATGGAATCTTTCTTTTATATATTACCACCTCTGAATTAACTACTTTTATGAATCCGGTGTTCATCTTGTGTTAATAAGGCATGGCAACTTCGACCGATGAATATATGTACCTGGTCCTACGTTACAGCTGACTGACTGAAGTTGTGGTTAGAAAAAACAGTAGATAAAATATGTAATAAAAAAACAATTCTAATGATTGCAAGAGAAACTCGATAAGTAGAATAACCAGATGAAATACCAACAAGTGGCATATATTCTATTTTCAAGACAGGACAGAAATGAATATTTATCAGGACTTGCGTGTATCGGATATGTTATGAAGTGATAAGTTAATAACAAAGGCTGCATATTTAATGTTAATAAGATCTACTTTATTTCCTTTCTCCAGTTTGACCCAGAAAACACAAAGGTCATATAATGGAACCTGGTTAACGAAGGCATACAAAAAAATGGCTTCCTTCGAAAGAAACTCACTTCAATATCCTCAGCTGTTTCACCCTTTAAAATATAACTGCGAGATAATTCGCCGGGTCCTCTGAATCGTATTGCCATTTTCAAATCATCCAACATTTCAACAATATGACAATCCAAAAATATAATACCCAATGGTTCCTTATCCAATTTCTTATCAAAATACGCTAAAATATTACCACACAATATAAAGTAACGTTTTTTATAAGATATTTTCTGTTCTGAACGCTTTTTCCATAGAAAGCCCACTTTTTCCTCTTTTTCATAAGTCAGGAAATTTGTAACTGTTTTAGGGTTGAAAATAGGCATTGACAAATGAGATTAAATCATGGAGTGTTCAATTTGGTCAAAATTAACTCATGCAACATAACCTCTCACTGAAAACCCAACACTACTTTAAAGCACAAATGAAGTTTTGAGGACTGGTTGTTCATTTAGAACTTTACGCACCTGTAGAGAAATCGAAAAAAGATATATTTTTAGAAAAGGCTGGTATAAGGACACTGGAAAAATTACTGTATGAATAACTAGCTAATAGCGATGAGACATATTGAATTGTTTGCTTTAAAAACAAATATATTTTGATAATTAATGAAGGATACACGCAATACGTCATGGTCAAAACATGTTTCGAATGAGTTAGAGATACTACTCGAAGGTCTTGACCGAAGCGGAGTGGGCTATGTTCTTGTAACTCAAGGTTTGGTCACAACTTGAGTACTTCATAGATTGCCCCCAAATGCCCTGGTATGGTCGAAAGTGGGGTGGGCCCGCCCTCCCTCCCTCTCGAAATGATCTCACATGGTCACGGGTATACAGCCTCTGCCAGGGAAGTCCTACTAACTGCCTTCTCGTGGAGGGGGTGTTGTTTACGAAATTGAGAGGACGAAAAGCGAATGTCCGGCGCATTAACCAGATCTCAAACCAATGGTGCACATGGGCTCCAGTATCCTGAGGGAACAAATGGCGTACGAATCAATTGTTGGTCACCGGCTTCCATGGGACTGCATCTCCTTACGATGCTCCACTGCCTTGTGGATCAGACCTTTAGGTCGAAGGCTCGGGGTGTGGCCCCCTAAGAAAACCACCTGCTTCGGTCTGGGCAACCGAACAGTATCACAGCCCACACACACACAAATATGGTGTGGCGCATGTATATTTGGTGCCCTCTTGTACCAATATTTATGTGTTGAAATAAATAATAAATTATATCTGAAACCATGAAAATCGAGAGACGTTTGAAAATGATCACTAGGAATCCATCCAGATAGTTTCCTCGACTATATTCGTCCAAGTATCTTGACTTTCGACCAGAGAATGAAATTTACAAATCAGCATCAAAATGCAGCTGGATGGTTTCCGAACCCTCACACAGAGTGTGGTTCAACTTTGAGTATATAAAAGTGGATCTGATGGTCCGCTAATACATCAATTCTGTCATATAGATACACTAAGTAGCATAGTTTAGAACTGATAATAATAAGCCCTTTGATGCTAACATCCATAAAATGTACATGTTTTTGTACTGTTAAAAGTCACATCGTCTGTGTGGAGGCTGACGATGCTACCCAGCTGATAAAACTCAGATGAACCAAAGTTAAAATCCACAATCTGCCGAACCGCGCTCTATTTAAAAGGACAGTGGTAGTTTCTCGTTGAGCTAATTAACCGTTTTGATCGTAAATTACGCATCAAAACTACTGTTTACACTTTAATTGCATCTACCCCAGTTAAAGTGATATTGTATTAAGTGTTTCGATTTTGCTTTTGTGTATTTATTGCATCGAAGCATACTTGATCGAATTTTACTTGATTTATTCAGTTAAGGTTTGAGAATCCTTTTACATATCCTATTTGTGTCACGTTTGCAGTTGATTTTCAAGATGGCTAGATCTGCTCATAAATGTGGACAACCATATTGCTTATTTCCCGTGGAGGAAGGGATGCAATGTGATGAGTGTAATAAGTGGTTCCATAAGATGTGCACTTGATTAGACCCCACTGCATATAAAAGGTGCTCAAAGCCCAACTCTCATTGGCTTTGTAGTTTTTGTTGCTTGAGCAAAAAATTACTCATCCAGGAAGCAATTAGCCTCCTGATGTTGGCTAATAAGAAGGTTGATGAGGGCCGTACTGGTAACATTGGTACTGATGGCGAAGATTGCGTTAGTGTCGTAAGTGCTGTCAGACATCTACCTGTGCAACCCGTAGTTAAACGTTCTCCTTCGAAACGATCAGTGAGTGACACCTCATTAAACGTTGGTGGCCATATTGTTACAGATGCGACTAGTGGTCCAGATAAGACAATTATTGTCCCGATTTGTTCTAATGTAGATGTTTCGACTGATGGAAAATGGATTACGCGAAAACGCAGAAGAGTAGGAAAGACAGCTAAAACTAATGACTATTTACTTGATAAGTCCTTGGTGGACTCTCAAACCAATCCGCCAAAGTCCCAAAGTAAAGCTTCGTCTAACATTGTTGTCAGTCACTCGCTCGATTCCCAAGACTCTGTTACAATAAAAACTAATCGTAAGATACCAGTAGTTAATATACAGGATCTAACGTCACGGTCGAAAGCTGTTAACACAATTTTAAAGGAAGCTAAACCCCTTCCTAGTTAAATTGTTTAGAATCTAGAGGAGTCGAAAGACAACGACCCTGATAGAAGACATGCACATGACCTGCGGTTAGTGGAGTCTGTGGTAAGAAATGTACTACCTGGAGAGGTTTCAGGGGTATATATTACAAAAGTAATACGACTTGGTAAATGGGTTGGAGGCGAGACCCGACCAAGAAGAATGCTGAAGCTGATTCTCGGGAGTTTTGAAGAAAGAGACATATTATTGAAAAACGCACTAAAACTCGTTACTCAAATATCTGTATTCGACCATATTGGCCGCTTGAGGATCTAATCAAGTGGAAGAATGCTCTAACAGAATTGAGAACTCGCAAGTTAAATGGCGAAAATAACATTACCATTAAGGGTTTTCGGGTAGTCAGGTCTTGGAAGCCAATGCTTCCTAAACCTAACCCAAAACACGAACGCTCGTAGTCTTAGAAATAAAACGTCCGAGCTAAGTCTGATGGTGGAAGAGTTATGTCCTGATATAATCGTTGTTACAGAAACTTGGTTCACCGTAGAGAGAGACTGTTCTCCCACCATTGCAGGCTATATCTTTATTAGAAGTGATAGTTTCAAGTCGCAGAGGGGGGGTATAATATTATACGTTAGGGATCACTTTTGTATACAATCAACCATATCGGAGGCTCTTGGTGGAGTTTTGTTCTCTGAGCTGGATGGTTTGGTCGTGGAGCTTTCATCATTCTTCTGAACGACATCATCAGCACAAACTTCAAATAGACTGCTAATTAGCAGTCAAACGGCATGATATCTCTTCACCTATATCAATACACGTGGACAACTACGGACACTCATTCGATTGGAAAAATGTGGAAATCTTAGACAAAAGAAACTCCAAAAACACCAGAGAATTTTTAGAAGCCTGGTACTCAGGTCAATCAGCAATCAACAAGCATATTGAAATCAATCCAATTTATCAACCAATCAGAAAAATCATGCACAAACATAAGAACAAAAATCAAAACAATGGGAGACACAACCAAAACAAAGAAGTAAACAATGACAAATTTAAGGTCAATAAGAACCAATCAACATCGAGGTGCACAGAACAAGCTTTGAAACACATATGGAGAAATTCAAATACTTCACTTGTGTTTGAAGTTTGTGCTGATGATGTCGTTCAGAAGAAAGATGAAAGCCCCACGACTAAACAATCCAGCTCAGAGAACAAAACTCCACCAAAATCACCCACCTGAGCTACAAATCTTCTCCACCATCTTAATATCGGAGGCTCATATCAGTGGCACATGTGAGGTTGCATGTTGTAAGATTAAATCTAGAAATGGGTTAGTGACTATACGGGGAATATACCGTAGTCCGTTTTGTCCTGCTGACGACTTTATCCTAAGACACATCTGTTCTTGGAGTATGGCAGAATGTTGTCCCATCATTGCGGACTTCAACGTACCGCATATTAAATGGATAGAGCTTACAGCTCCAGGTAGTGGTTTCGATAGCGACTTTTTATCTACCGTTATTCAGTGTGCACTTGTACAATGTATCACAAAACCGACACATATTGATTTCAATTAAGATCTGTCACTGCTGGACCTCGTCCTCACTCACCACCGTGAGGATGTCTTCGATATTCAGCACCTTCCCTCACTAGTGAACAGTGATCACGTTGTAATTCAATTTAAGTTTAGGACACATGGTATACAATTGGTATCTGCTCCACCCCGTCCCAATATCTGGTGAGCCAATATTCCGGCAATCAGAAGATTAATGGAATAAGTTTAAGGCTACATTTGAGTTCGTAACGTCGCCGTTTATCCCATGGTCAGCACGTAAGCTATCACGTTGCCCTCCATGGATTAATAAGGAAACCCAGAAGCTGTTAAAGCGTAGGAAACATTTCTGCGACATATTCTTGTTGACAGGTCATGCACGATTTAAGCGTGAGTACCAAAAATTCCGGAATATTTGTAGGAAAACCATAGCCAAGTCCCGTACCACTTACGAACGACAGTTAGTACATGATAGCCGTATACTTGTTCGAAACGATTGTTTTCGTATGTTAAACGGCGAATGAAACGTAGTGATGGTATTCCCCCGCTACTGTTACACGAAAATTCAGATTTACTAGCTGAATCAGATCGAGCAAAAGCTGAGACTTTCAAATTATTTTAGCGAAGTCTGCTCTACGTTGACTGTTACAAATACTTGTCCCACTCACACCGAGATACCAGCCATCGAACCTGTACAGGTGACTGAGGAAACTATCCTTCCGTTGATAGCTAACCTCAAACCTGGTAAGACACCGGTCCCTGACGGGTTACATCCGCGGTTGCTGTCAACTCTTGCGAGCATTATTTCAATACCGCTCGCGACACTTTTCAACATGTCCCTTTCACTCGCTCAACTCCCTAGAGATTGGAAGGACGAGATAGTCAGTCCTATATTTAAGGATGGTCAGAGACAGATAGTATCTAACTACCGGCCTGTCAGTCTAACTAACATGGTCGTTAAGTTACTTGAAAAGATAATTCGGGTTAGGTTGCTAAGCCACATAGATTTACACAATCTGTTAGCTCCTCAGCAACACAGATTTCGTAACAAGCGTTCATGCTTGACTAACTTGTTTATTGCGAGAGAGGATTGGACAGCAGCCCTAGATAACGGTCTGTCTGTCGATGTGATATTCATAGATTTTAGCAAAGCGTTTGACAAGGTTTCACACGTAGGTCTTATGCAGAAGCTCACGAGCTTCGGAATAATAGGTACTGTACATGAGTGGATAGGAAACTTCTTATGTGACCGCAGACAGAGAGTGAAGGTCAACGGAACGCTATCAGATTGGAAGCCGGTCGAAAGTGGTGTATCCAAAGTACCATCTCAGGCCTTCTGCTCTTCCTTCTCTACGTTAATGAGTTACCGCTGTTGCTTAGGTCGTCGACATTATTGTTTGCGGATGATGTAAAAATCTGGGGAACAATAAAAAGTGCGGCTGATCATCTGGATCTTCAAGCTGACTTAGACGATTTAGTTAGATGGGCTCGAGAGTGGGGCTTAGAAATCAATGCTAGGACGAGTGTGCTAATGCACATCGGTCACGATAATAGTTACCGTTATACTATTGATGGTAAACCCCCAAATGTATTGGTACGACCGAGAGTGGGGAGAGTTCGCTCTACCTCTCGAAATGATCTCACATGGTCACGGGTATACAGCCTCTGCCAGGGAAGTCCTACTAACTGCCTTCTCGTGGAGGGGGTGTTGTTTACGAAATTGAGAGGACGAAAAGCGAATGTCCGGCGCATTAACCAGATCTCAAACCAATGGTGCACATGGGCTCCAGTATCCTGAGGGAACAAATGGCGTACGAATCAATTGTTGGTCACCGGCTTCCATGGGACTGCATCTCCTTACGATGCTCCACTGCCTTGTGGATCAGACCTTCAGGTCGAAGGCTCGGGGTGTGGCCCCCTAAGAAAACCACCTGTTTCGGTTTGGGCACCCGAGCAGTATCACAGCCCTCACACATATCGAATGAGATTTGTGTGGCGCATATGTATTTGGTGCCTCTTTGTACCGATATCTATGTGTTAAAATAATAAATAATAATAAACCTCTTCCATGTGCTCAAGAACATAAATACTTAGGAGTAGTAATAAGTCATGATTTAAAAACAACTACGCATTGCAAAGCAGCCGCTGTCAAAGGTTTTCGCACGTTATGGGCACTTCGCCGAGCGTTTAAATCTTTTGACGAGGAAGCGTTTCGAATTTTATATCCCATATATGTAAGACCACATCTAGAGTACTGTATTCAAGCAGATAGCCCGTGTTTGGTAAAGGATACTAACTCTCTTGAGCGTGTCCAGCATGTGGGAACGAAATTAGTGAAGGGTCTTTCAAGACTCCCTTACGATGAGCGTTAAAAACGCCCAAACCTTTTCCCCTTGTCGTATCGTAGGACACGAAGTGTCTTTATACTGGCATTTCGTATCTTTAATTATGATTCGTGTGTTAATGTCTTATCTTTTTGCTTTTTCCAGCACTAATAATCTCCGAGATCATAGCAAGAAGGTTCATAAACAACGATCTAATAAACTTAAAGTGGGGTCCCGTTCTTCTCATCGAGTAGTCAATGATTGGAACGCCTTACCCGAACAAGTAGTATCAGCCCCATCAGTGAATACTTTCAAGAAGAAGCTGGACCTTCGTTGGAAAGCAATATGTCAAGATGATTGCAGGTTCACCAACCTACTATCCTTATCACTGAAGACTGGAGTGAAGACGCTCTAATAATTAAGATATACTTATGGACCTATCGATTATTATTTTCACTTGTAATTTAAACGAACGACATATGATAAGAGGCTCATTTTTCTAAATCTCCATTTTGTTTCATGTAAGTAGTTTCATTGAACACTAGGATAAAGTGACCATAACTGTAAAATCACACACAGATATGTGGATTTATTTTATACGCATAATTTTATCGGTAGTTTATAATCTGTGGTTACTTTAACATGAAAATACTCAGTTTCAACGGACTGAGAAATATGGATCGGTTGTAGGTAACGTCGATATGTTGCATGTTAAAGTTGTTCCAATTTAATAAATAACCAGTCATTAGTAAACCTTTGATTGCAGAATGGTTAGATAAGTCCCCAGAACAAGTGTCCCTAGAATGTTGTATTAATTCTGGATTAATTTCATTCGTAATCCTACTCGTTATTAGAACATCCAAAGTGTTCAATTTAGTAGTGTGAAGCGTTAAGCACGTGATTCCAGTTAAGAAGGATAAATAGGGACCACCACAACATAAGTGAATATAGCGGTGCCTAAAGCTAATGAATTCACTCGAGAGAAAAAAAGCATTGGAAACATATTCCTTGAAAGTGTACACAACTCCACATTCCATCATTACTTACGTAAGCAGATCACGTCGTGGCAAATCTCACCATTACAAACCGAAGTGAATCAGAACTTAACGTTACAATCTCAACGCCCGAAATAAATTGTATTGGTGAATACTGCAACCTTCAAAAGAGAATATGAACTTGTGTAAAATTCTGAGGTTGACATAACTGTTTAAATATATCTGACAGGTAAACTACTGTACTCTGATTGTGTGAAACTAAGTAAAATGCTTGCTTTCTTAAGCGCATGAACAATTCATTTGAGAATATACAGAAACATACTATACCAAGAAACTTACGTCAAGGAAACACCCACAGCTCAGTTACGCACACACTGGAAAACAGCGCTTCAGACTACAATTTACAATATATCCTCTGCTCTTGATCATAAGCCTCAAAAACCGATTGATCTTTGCGCTCGGTTTTTGTTGCTTCGGTAGGGTTCTAATTCCTAAGTAATGTCCAATGACAGTCTCGCCACACGACATATGATTTATAAATATAAATGTCAAACGACCTGGTAATTCCCGAGAACTGTGGTAATGTCGAGAGTTGGTGTTACTAAGAATTTATCAATATAGGGCGCTGATCGCTCGATAAGGTAGATAAATTTACAGTGGATGTAATGTTTGTGGATGGAATGGAAGCTTTCACTTTACGGGCTTCTATGACTGCTGACGCCTTCAAGTGAAAGATCGGGGTATATTTAGAGGAAATTTGTAGTTAATCACTGTTCAAAGTCTTTGAGAATACGTCAAACTTCTTATCAAAGGACTCCTGGGACTTCACTCGGATCGCATCAGACGTCAGCGAATCTCAGAATTTGACTAGTAAACAGTAAAAGATGTGCATATAGTCTGTACTGCTATATTGTGCTTCCAACTTTTGGTGCTAACCCTGAGATTCCTGTTTAAACTGAGCCTGAGTAAGTACTTTAAAAAATGTCTATGAGTGCTATCACAAGGTTTAAACTTGAGTTCCCGACCCAATTTCACGGCTCACCTTTGTATACGTTCCGGTGTACTTTAGTCCTTTTGGGAACTGACACTATATATTCGTACTCTGAGTAAAGTCAAATAAAACCGTTGAACCTAGGTAAAACTTCGTACTACTAAACTGACAGAAAATGAGACCTGGCGTTACTAGTCCAAGGTTCATTTGAGAGGCACCTTTTTCACAGTTAGCGTAAGACTTAATATCGTAGGATACCAATACTCCTAGATCTTCTTTAACTTTAAACACATCTAGAGGGGAGTTGCCTACGATGTATGCATGGTGTGCAACACGTCTCAGATGAACTACTCTACACTGTGAAGTGTTGATTGCAACTACGTTATGATCTGCCAAACTTTGAAGTCGAATCAGATCCTTCTGAAGTACTAGCTTATAATTTTGCCTGGTAAATTCTCCTCGTAGTTTAAAATAACCAGCGAAAGGTAATAAATTGGATTACACTATCTGCGGAAGATCATCCGTTTCCACCAAAAAATGAGGGGGTCATGGTACGGAACCACAGGAAACCTCACTAGGACATTTATTAGTCCGATGAAAGGTAAAGGTATTATCTATTCATAAAGTTATTCGGTCCATAAATGGTCATTTAATACATAAAATTTTGTGCCGGATGTAAACGATTCAACATGTATACAAAATATCTATGACTTCCATGATTTAAATAGTGGGTATTCATGTTCGACGGTTACAGAGTTAGGAAAAACACATCAATATACTCCCTGTTAAACATGATCTCTCAAACACTGGCACTCGATGACCGCGTAGATTTTCTTCATCGGATTAAGTCATGTTCGGATTTTCCGAACAACGTAATTCACTGAGGGATATGGTTAATCTAAACCTCATATAATAACCAGATGAACGAACGGTTATATTTTCGAAAACCCTCTTATTTTTGTGTTGTCACAAAAAATTCGTGACAAAAGATTTTATACCTGTACTACCCAGTATAATGCGCACTGCTATTAAATGACCTTCTATTCTCGTGTTGCTAAACGCGTACAATGTCAAGTGATTGAGTCAACCTTTGTAAGGATTTTTGATTGATAATATGACCATTTTCATCCCACACTTCTGTACTTCTTCTTAAAGACTCACTTCTCTTCCAAAATAGTGAGGATGAGATGTCATTGGGGTTCTCGAGATACGAGGGGATGTGGTTTCGAGTAGAGGTGTGACAAGATCACAAGTGATCATTCCCACCTTATTTCAATCAAAGTGGGAAGATGAACAGACGCTAACTGGATTCCCATGATGATTTTTGGCAGTATTCAAGATTTCTGTTATCAACGACCCTGTATCGATTATCGACGAAGTTTCAGAGGCGGTGACTATGATGGAAGTCGGCCTGGCGCAGGCCTCCATCTCGAAATTGCATCGCCTGACTCTTTTTTACATTGAATATCTATCAGTTTTGTCTCCATTCCTTTCGTTAAACTGTGTCTTATCGGGATTCTTATGAATCAACCATTGGCTTATAGCCTTTAACAGTTTTATATTGTCCGGTCAGGTGAGAAAACTCCTCCTGTAGCTCTTCTGGGGTAACTGTCTGTCCAAAAACTGAGTAAAGGAGGAGGGTGGGGCATGACGTCAGCAACCTCATATCTTAGAATACAGTCTTGCTAAAACAACGCTAACCAGAATAAACAATTTGAACTTCGTCCTCCGAGTTGAAGGAGGAAATCTGACGTTGTTCGCTAATCACGATGCCGACGACCCATTCGGAAACTAGAGCAACAATTATTACAAATACATGGAATGTCCGGAGAATGTCGGATATTGGGAGGACAGGTCAAATGACTAAAGAAATGGGGAGATTAAACTTGATGGTTCTCGGAATAAGTGAAATCCGCTAGACCCGGAAAACATTGATTTTTGGGAAGCTTCCGTTGTTTCGCACATAAAAGCAGTTGCTGCCCAAGAAAAAAATGAAAGTGCCATCATCAAAGATGGGTAGCAGTCAAAAACGCATGCAGGATTCAAGAAAGGAAGAAAAAAGACAGCAATTATAAACAGTAGGACAAGAAGAGAGAAAGTCAGAGCACGGGCCGAATACACATAAGCAAACAAGAGAGTGAAGTGAAGCGTTATATCTGAAAAGCAGGAATACGTAGCAGATTCGATAATCACATTGGGAGACGTTTCAAGGAACGAATATATGAGAAAACTAAATGATACAATGAAGAATTTGACAGAGAATTATAATAAATCAGAGCAAATATTCATGAACTAAGAGAGTGAATCAACCACTGAGATTCATGAACAGAGGAAAGCATGGATAGAACACTTTGAGGAATTCTTGAATAGGCCAGCCCCATTGAATCTGTAGAATCATGGTTTACCCTGATATTAGTACTGCTCTAATAATAGAATTTATCCTAAAATTGTAGACTTGTCATGATATAACTAATCTATAAGATCTTACGTGGAAGTCACATCATCGTCTACACCAACTCACTGTATCATAACAATTACCAATACATGATGGAGAACAATCGTAGGCTAGAGAAAGAGCAGTATATTTAATATGAATAAAAGATATAGGGTAACGTTCCACAGGCACCATGATTGCATGGCCGAGCCATGCCATCCGATCAACTCCAATTAATTCAACCCAATGTTCCTGCTTTTTCCGTCGTTAGGTATTTATCCGAGTTAAATATTGAGCGTCTATTTTCCGAGCAGTCTCGTATTAAGCTTTGAGGATTGTGTGGTTGTGGTCCAATGCCACTACAAATCCACTGAACGTCGAAGTAGCACACAAAACACCTCCCTGTATAATGCGCCCCACGAACAGTCGAAGAAACCAAGGTGGCCTTCAGACAAACCAGGAGTTGGAAAACCGTAGGACCTGACAACACACCGTCTGAAGCATTGCAGTTAGGCAGAAGTAACTGCAGGCATTCTTCACACTGTATTCAGGAAGATTTGAGAGTAAAAACAGGTGTCGACAAACTGGAAAGAAAGACACCTCATCAACATACCAAAAAGAGATCCGAGCGAATGTGAAGACTACAGAGGCATCACGCTACAATCTATATCCGCAAACGTTTTCATCAAATTTTTCGCTGAACTTGATGAAAGACTTAGTAGATGCTCAACTACGATATTATTTGACAGGATTCCAAAAGGATCTGTTGTGTACTGACCAATCAAGACAGTACGAAACATTGTTGAACAAAGGAGAAAACATGGTGTTCACCACCAATAATAATGATCACGGAGAGATAACCTCATATCTGGAGGGCAGAACTTTTCGTTAACTCACGGTCTAGCGGGATGCAACTGACCAATTGTACTGATGTCAGTTTTCCGTGTCGAATACCTGGAATTGTTTTTACTTCTACTGCAAGTAAATCCAGACTGTTGCACTAATCTAAAGTCCGCTCACTTCTCCATAATTTTGTGGGTTTAAAACAATAATAGACATGAAAAGAGGCATTTTTGTACCTACACATTGTGTTCTTATTACGTATTTGAAATATGGATATTCTTACATTTTGAGCTGTTTTTAATCCCCTCCATTCACATGGTCTCTTACCCATTCGCCACCATACGTTTGTTCTATCTTCTTCAACAAAGCGAAATGCACATGCGTGAAAATGGACCTATTAAATGTAAACAAGACCAAGTATTCATGCCTTCACATCTCCATCACAAATCAGCCGACTTCGTCGATAATAACCATATCCTGTTTTACTTGATATTGCTTTACTTGAATCTTCCCATTGATGTTTTTTGGACTGAAATTGATCAGTCTCTTATTGGCATATGTGCATATTGTGCGTATGCCTCAATATTGCCTTAATTTACAAGCATTATAATCGAAGATGAATAGTGGCTAGCATTGGAATCTAGGACGCGCGTTTCGTCCTGTTTGGGACTCGTCAGTTGGATGTAACTTCATCTCAGAGTTGATGTTCACTCTGGCACTCGAAGTAAGTACCGTTCGCTTCAAACGCCATCGCGTTATCCACTTAGCTACTGAGTCCTGATAGCCACTGCTAGCCACTATTCATCTTCGCTTATAATGCCTGTAAATCAAGGCAATATCGAGGCATACACACAGTATGCACATATGCCAACAAGAGACTGATCGATTTCAGTCCTAAAAACATCAATGGGAAGATTCAAGTAAAACAACACCAAGTGAATTTAAACTTCATCCCATTGCACAAGCAAGGGGCTATCAGAACTCATTAGCTCAGTGGATAACACGATGGCATTTGAAGCGAACGGTACTGATTTCGAGTGCCATGGTGAACATCAACTCTGAGATGAAGTTACATCCAACTGACGAGTCCCAAACAGGACGAAACGCGCGTTTTGGATTCCACTGCTAGCCACTATCCATCTTTGCTCATATCTTGTTTTGTTCTCGCCTTTTGTTCTCTAATCTTTTTCTCAGCACGCTCCGATATACTAGCAAAAAAACATTTCCGGAACACATGACTTCATCCAGAGCTTTCATCAATACCTCCAGTGATTCAATTGTGCTCAATATGAGCCTGGTAAATGTACTGCCTGTGTACACTATCAAGAGGCATGGAGTAATACGGTAATGTCTTCGTTCTAAATTGACCGATTTCGCATTAAACGCGGTATTTCTTGTTAGAAAGAGCTTTGGACTTTACCTGCATTCATTTCGACCACCAGTTGCTTATTACAACAAAACGTCCATAAAGTGAGTCAGCTTCCACATTGAACTTACTCATTTCACCAACATTATTCATTTACTAATGTAAGAAAATTTGCCTAATTGTTTCTGTCACCATAGTGTCTTACAAAATATCAACCTAGCTTAATAACAAATTACCATATATCCCGTAACATTTATAAAAATTTAATCTTGACTGTAAACTAGCATGCTTCATATAACACATTGTTGTTTGAGAATGAGCTAATGTGGTTATTATTGATCAGTTGAATGGAACTCGTCACTATACACCAACTTTCCTGACTATGGACAGGAGTTTGACAAAACAGACAGGAAACCTGCACCGACATTATGATGTACCTTTAAAGAATTTATCTCAAAAAAACTCTAGTTAACAGAAAGTCTATCCATCAGTTATTATGCACACACCGCTTCCATTTCAACCAGGATATATGAATAATTGCCAGTGAGTGGAACGTTGATTTCAACCGATCTAACTAAACTCCCGTATCAGAGCCAAAAGATATTAGTATTTCCATCTTTAGTAATAAGGGTAAAGGTCTATCAACCTATATTAATCCTTGCAGTTTGTAATACCATGGAGGCTCAATCTCGTTCGGAATATATTAACAGAAGGTGTTGATATTACATGTTCCGGTAGCGAATTCCAATAATTCATTACTCGATGCGAGAAACGAAACCCCAGACGTAGACGATTTGATCCCGATTTTTGGACTTTCTTCGGATGTACTCGCAAATGATCAGTCCTAGGCGGAAGTAAGAGATAAGACAAAATAATAATGATCATATGGTATTCATCCTAGGATTATGAAAGCCATATCAGATGTAATTGCTGAAACATTAGCGATACCGTCTGACATGTCTCTATGGCAGTCCAGACCACCCAGAGGCTGGAAAGACGCTATAATAATTTCGGTGTATAAAGTTGGGAGTAGGGATTTAGTTAGCAACTATAGGCCTGTTAGCTTAACTAATGCAGTTGTAAAACTGATGGAAAAAATCATTCGGATATCTATCATAAACTATGTTGAAGGGCATAATCTTTTCTCCAGGGAATAACGTGGTTTTCGAAGAGGCCTATCATACTTGACAAATCTTCTCATCGTAAGAGAAGATTGGGCTGCTGCAAAAGATCGGAATATTCCTGTGGATGTGATCTACATAGATCTAAGTAAGGCCTTCGATAAGGTCTCCCACTCTGGTCTAAAATTCAGACTGGTGATACCACTAATACATATGAACTGTCATTCAGAAAAGCTCTTTTCACGCAGAATGCTGATTTTTTCATGACCTCCTGATCGACCAAACTAGCAGTAATTGTAGTACATGAGTACATTCAGAAAAGACGCACTTTAAAGGCAACGCTCATGGTCAGGACAACTAGACAGAAGTGTTAACGGAAAACGATAAACGGATGCAATAAATTGGATGCCGTTACTTATTTTATTTGCTTGCAGACATATTGAAGTCAAGAATCTTATCCTTGAGGCTGAACATTTTGTTTGAAATAACTTCTGTATCGTAGCAACGACAGCAGCTATTCAACATTGTTGTAAGTTCAGCACTTTAAATTAACATTATTGCAGCGAAACTTTACAACGTTTACAGGACGTCAATGATAGGAAGCTAATATTCTTCATGAAATAAGTATACAGCTTTGTATTTGTTTACTGTACGTACTGGAATAATTTTATCAGTATCTTTAAATTTATTAAATACGCCATGGAAAAGATTAAACATATGTCTCGCACCTTTAAATAGGTCTTACGTCTACAGTTTGTTTGAGATCATTAAATCGACCTTATTCAGTCTTTATACTCAGCCAACCCAATCTCTCAATTTCGGGGAATATTTGACTCATTTCACATTTGTGTAGGGAATGGCACCAAAACCTCAATATTTCCCCAAACCTTCTCCTAAACCTTGGTGAAGGTCGTTCGGCCTTCGTGATTTCCCCAAAATTTCTCCAAACTTTGGAAATTGGGAAGTAGATACCAAGTGAACTGTTTATCAAAAATATGTTCGAAAGGTGTTGTCGTAGTAATGAAATAATTAAATACCAAATATTTATATTAAGTAAGAAACATATTGAAAATAGTATACAAAGCTAATATCGGGTAGTTCGAACATTACGGTCGCAGAAATGGAGATCTAACTGCCCTGTAAATTGTTCTTTCGCTTGTCAAAAGTTATAAGACAAAAAAACAAAAATTATGATTCATAGTTTCACAAATAAATACATATTCAGAAAAGATTTTGAGTTTATATACTTGTTTTCTACTGGCTTTCCAAAGCTTCAGATTATCCATTTATCTAACCAACCGATCGGACTTTAATGAATTCAAAAAAAAGATAAACAGCTTCTCTTTAGGACTCCGTCTAAGATGTCGACGTAAGATTTTAAATATAGCAAAGTAAAGTTTCAAGCCAAGCGTCTTCTCACAGGGACTGACGGAACGGATTAAAAGTACAAAACAAAGGTCTAACCAAATGAGTCTGTATGTCAAAGTTGAGCCATCCTTTTTTGCATAGGATGACCGAGTAGTTTAACTGACCCTTATTGCTGCATATATTAGCAGGTTGGGTTTTCTCATCTTTAATATTCACCTAGCCTGACCAATTGCTCACGTTCAATATAATTTGGGCTTTGTAAATCAATTAAACTATACTATACTTCCGAATCCGTTTTTTCATAAACTTTGATTTCATTAAAGCAATTCAAACTTTGTTCCAAACTGATTTTTAGTCGTAGAATTTGGTGTTAGGTTTTTCTAGGTAAACTGTCAAACTGTCAGATTTTAAATGGCAACTGTAACAAAACCGGATACGAAAAGAACGTATCCTAGTTGGTTTGAAAATCTCCACACTGAAAGAAAGGCGGCTGAAGGTAATCGGGATATATCATATGATCATCGTCAATTGGTTAGAGCTACACGCATCGAAACAGATATAAATACAAAGTACGTTAAAATTAATGCGTTTGATCTAGTAATAAAGTTTAAAACACATAGAACATAACATTAGAGTGTCATTAGTAAATCTGTTTATATTCTTTCCATAATGTGCTTTTTAGTTATTTCGTTACACTTATATGATCATATTTCTGCGACCTAGAGGTAAATTATTTATCGTCTGACATTTATTCCTCATCCCACATTGACAAATTAAGTTTGAAAAAGTGCTTGTTATTATCGTTTTCTCTCGAATTTTACATCCTATTATTGTTTAGTTATAATGAGAAGTTAATTTAAAGGTTTTTTTACTTAGCTTATACCATTCACTTCAGTAAAATCCGCAGTAGATTGAGTGTTTTTTTAACCAATAGATTATAAACAATGAGAACTTGAGGAAGGATAAACATGAATCTGTATTATCGCACTTTACACCAACACAATGATATGAAACTATCAATTAATCCAGAATAATCATGGCATTAGAGTAATAAGATTAAAATGCACATAAGTAAGCTTGAAAAAATAACACCCTAGCATGAAAAGTATGAAGAATTTTAAAACTCGAGGTATAGAGGAAAATAATGAACAAACTATAGTACGTTATCACTATGGACGTTTCGTGAATATGAGCTACAGTTATTGTGCTAGAAGTCTGAAACCAATGAAACAGTTCAGACGAAGTCTCAATATGGCTATCGTTAACAACATTTCAGCTTACTCGTATGCCAATCATTGCGACATATAGATGTGAGAGGTGGGCGGTCATGATTCAGAGATTCAAAGTTCATGTTATTGAATGAAGTATCACAGCCTCAACTTCTTTATTAAATTTAACCGATACCATAAGCCTTAACCCAATAATACTTACTCAGTGTTTATATTTGATGGAGTCATTGCTTAAAACAACATTTGTAATCGAATACTAACAACGTAAATTGACTTTTACCTCAATGGCCTGCATCTGACAGTCATAATGCAGTGAGAATATTACCGACGATGGTGAATAGTTTTTTTAAATTACAGTTTTTGTAAACGAAAACGAACTACTGAAGTTTTAGTGTAAAGCTGTAAATAACAGAGAAAAACAAATGTTATTGATATTATTAAATGACGGTTATGCAGTATTGTGAATTAGGCGGAGTTTTGTTCTTTAAGCTGAATCATTTGATTGTGAAGCTTTCACTGTTTTTCTTAACATTTCATTTCTACCTGAAGTTTGTGCTGATGATGTTAACCAAAAGAGTAATGAAATATTCACGATAAAAACATCCAGTGCAAAGAACAAAACTCCAAACCATCAACTTGAGCAATAAATACTCCTCACCATCTCAAAATATTGTCGATTGACTAAATTTAAAAATGCTAGTCATATAATTCCTATCCAACCATTAAAAAGTGCCACGATTGTTGTCAGTCATGAACGTCTTAAAGGTACATGAAGGAGTTTTGAATGAATATAAAATAAATGTTCTTCGTTTTCTGGTCTATAATAGTACTTGAGTTGATATTGCTCATTGCTGAAAAATAATCACAAATTGGACATTGTTTATGATTTTTCATACTCATCATTGTTAATTTCAGTAAATATTTGTTTTAAGGTGTCGTACACTATATTAGTGATCATTCGTAGTTTTTTTAAAAAAGGAGATTATTGTGAAACAACATTGAATGGTTAGGTGTAAATTATTAAGGTGTGCAGAAATTTCGGCTAAGTAGTCATATATCCTATTAGAGTTCAACTAAATGGATTCATTAAGAGACTCATGTTCATGATTTTTATTTAGCATCCATTGGTTTACAGTTGCAAATTGAATGAATTTAGCAGTTTAGAAATATAAAGATTGAGCGCTCACCGAGAGACCCTATGGTCATGATTTCGATTATGTACACGAAATGTTGTAGAATATCATAACATGGCGAAAGACTGAGCCAATGCCTCTCGGTGTTCAATGGTTGTCTAAGATCAGTCTGTGATGCAAACTATGAAATTTAAAACTCTTGATCACCCATATTTATAGTAGCCACTACTGAATCATCAGTTGATAAAAATCTATTTTTATTCTCTTGTCATATCATATTTGTTTTATTTTAATAGATATGATCAACTCCAAAGAAATAATCAATTATCTGATCGTATATGGATTGTACGTCAATGGCGTGACAAATTAATTACTCAATTAAATAAACTCAAGCAAAAAGACACTCATTTAAAAGCTGGTAAACATAAAACACAAGAATTTATGATTAAATTAAATGATTCATTTGATGTCAACATTGAATCTCTAACACATTTGGATCGTAGACAAAATGATGAGAATATTATTGATCCTGTTTTTAAGGAATTAAACATGGTAACCTTTGTTGTGTAAATAGCCATAAATTTTATTATATAAAATATTGTAGTCATTAATTTACTCAAGCTTTTAGTTTGCTGACAAAACTAGTTCTGAAATCTAGGAAGTGAATAGGTTCGGATAACAGGATTATTAGCCAACTGAATAAACTTATCATTAAGGGATTAAGACTAACACCCATACTGGAAAGATAATCTTTGACTGGTGTATCAAGTTGCGTAGATTCAAATCTCACAAAGAGGATTAGTTGTCACGTGATTTTGAACACTTTGTAATGACAAATATTTAGTAACACAAAATGTAGGCCGATGTATTTTTGAATACACCCTTCAACCATCGAGCAACAAACAAACTGTACTTTAATATCAAGTTACTTAAAATAATAAGCAAGTAATATAGGAGATATCAGGTGTAATTCATTATAGTGACAGTTATTCGATTGATTTATAAAATCTGCAGTTTAGTCAAGGGTTAATTACATACTGAGCAATTGTCATTATTCCAAAATTAGTTATTTACAAAATATGGATACTGTAGTGATTAATAGTAAAGATACAGGCTGGCATAGCAATGTTTCAACATATACATAGTGTGAAATATACTGAAAAAAGTGCTAAAAGACAATATTTATAGGGAACATGAAGAAAGTTAATTATCAGATTATATTAATTAGTCAGAGATTTGTAATTAATTTCATGACTTCTAATTCTTAGTACCATTCGAATTATAATAATCTAATGGCAATATAACCACTAGTATAAATCATTCAATATCTTAGGCTCCTTTGCCTCTCGGTAGTTGGAGGCAATCGTCAGAATATATATATATATATATATATATATATATATATATATATATATATATATATATATATATATATATATATATATATAATTTTTTATCTTAAATGGTGTATGAGTACAGAAACGTGGTAAACCAATTGCCTCCTAGACTATCAGCTCTCCACTCAACGTTAAGATTTTGGGTCCGAATAGGTTTATGGAAGACACTAATGATGAGTTTTAATGTGAGTTTAGGGAATTATTCAATGCTCCCTATTTCCTAATGGTTTTCTGGTTGATGTAGTTCTATAAATAAAATTACCTGCAAACTGAACTGTTCTTCACAAGTTATCAAACTGAAAAGTAGGACGTTGAAGGATCTCCTATGTTTGTGTATGGCAGCATATATAGAGTTTCAGAACTAATGTAAAATTTAATCAAATAATAATTATTCATTTAGAACCAGTTCTTGATATCAATGTATCGAATAGAGAAAATAACAAAAGACAAAATTAACAATCAAGGAAAACGTTTCACTTTTTTTCTTGTAAGAAATTGAAATAATGAACTCAGGTGTACATGTTTTACTACTCATTAGACCAGAAATGAAAACAGAGCTGTCATATCCAATTCTTGCATGTCACATAACAATGTGAGCAATATAACATGACAGTATTAAATATCTCTGGTCATTCATGTAACATTTAGGCACTACATTTAAAAAAGTACAAGTATATATAAACGCTTGTCGACACAAAATACTCAATGTCCGTCGGTTGGATAACATCAGCAACAGCCCACTATGGGAGAGAACAAATCAGCTTTCTGACGAAGAGGAAATTAGAAAAAAACCCTCGAGGTGGATAGAACATACATCATGAAAATCATCAAACTGCATCATGAAGCAGGCCCATACTTGTAATCCTGAAGGAAACAGGAAAAAAGGAAGACCATAGAACACATTACGTCGGGGATTGGAAGCTGGCATCAAAAGGATGAATAGTAATTTGAAAGAACTGGAAAGGATTGTATAGGACAGAGTTGGATGGAGAATTTCTGTGGGTGGCCTACGCTTCTCCACAAGGTGTAACAGACATAAGATAATAAGTACGTAAAAGCATAGAGTAGTTAGTGACTTGGTCACGTTTCACAAAAGTAGAACTGTACAGTGCGAACTGTTGTACACTCTACTTGATCATTAATTAAAATTCATATAATTAATTGATAACATTTTAGTATTGAATAACTGAACGATTAAATAGGGAAAATTTCTTTGAAAATTTTCTTCACTGTATTCGACTAGCAAAATATTCATTTTTAATTCTATCAGGAACGTGATCTATTGAAAGAAATACAAACAGATCTTCAACGACAAATCGACGAAGCAATTCATTTATTAGTTGAAATGAATAATGTAGCAAAACCATTTTATTCAGATATTTTTAATAAAAATGAAGCTGTACATATCGATATTGATGTTTATAATTTGAATGAAAAGTCATCTTGTATTAGTCAAAAACCGTTCTGTGAACGTTTACCAGAAAGGTGAGTGAATAACCATCACTGATTGGAAACAGGATATTTATTCATCGAAACGTTTAATGAGTTGATACACTTTGATCCTCTGTCTATGTTGTCACGTCCATATCTTTAATAGTGTATTAATATAATCTCACCGACTGCCAACTTACGTCACCTATAGAGATGGTGAGATATTCATCTATCAATTAAAGGACAAGTATACTGAGCAGCAGTTCGCTCTGTTCTATTTTACGGCTGAGAAACGTAGACATTAGGAGTAGAAGATATGCGTAAGTTAGTAGTATTTGATCACAGATGTCTTAGAAATATGGCTTGCAATTGCTGGGATCACTGGGTAAGTAATAGTGAGGTTAGACGCAGAGTATTGGGGAACGGTGGTGAATCAGTAGATGAGGTTATAAATCTTCGTCGACTGAGATGGTTAGTCCACGTGTTACGTATGCCTGAACACCGATTACCACGATGCGCAATGCTGACTAGTGTAGGGAATGGTTGGAAGAAAGTTAGGGGCGACCAAGCCAAAACGTCGTATGAGTGCTTGAGTCACTAACTTCTATTATTAGCCATGTTGGTAGATGCAAACTACTTGGTTGGGGTCCGCGTGACTATCGTAACCAATGGTTGGAGACTCTGAATGACATGTCTTAGAATCGATCACAATGGCGTCGATGTATGCACTCTTTATCTTCCCTTGAACTGTGGAATTAAAATTGCTTTATACTTTTTTCCATGAACTAATTCTTTCTTCCTGTACTATATCTTTATAAACAGTCTTTCTTATATATGGTACTACCATTGAAGTAACTACTTCTATGAATTTGGTGTTCATCCTGTTGTGCTGATGAGGTATGGCAACTCGGACCGATGAATATATGTGCGTGGGCCTATGTTGTAACTGACTGATTCACTTAGTTTCCATTTGTAAAATAGAAGAATGTAAATCTATTTTCCCTAATAAGCATAATGAGCATATTGAAGATAGCTACTATTTTCTGACACTAAGTGTCTTCTTAAACAAGTGAAATGTGCGTGAATTTTCTCATAAACAAAGCTCACTGAAATCTTATTCTTTTGCACATGGTGACTGAATAAGAGACAGCTTAGAATACTGAACAGATTTCTTGACGTTTTTTTCAAAGTTTTCAACGTCTATGTATTTCAAGATTTTTTCCTTTATTCTATAGAGTACTAATGGGATTTAGTCAGTCACTCAGTCAAAACTATAGGACTGTACATGGTTTAGGCTTCTGCATCGCACTAATATAGTCTTATGAAATTGACAAGATCCATGACATGGGGGTTGAAATAATAGTAGTGTCAGCGATAGTAAAGTAGGATGGACAATGAAGCATGGAAAGTATGAATTAATATTAAAATTAGAAGTAAAAGTAAATATAGAAAGTGAGTGGGTAAGCTCCACTTAAACTGCTTTTGAACATAATCACCTAAGGTTTTCAAACACTGACCAAGGTTCTTGCACTGACTTAAACCAGTCAGTCTACATCTATCAAATTAATTTTGATCACTTTTAACTTTCCACTGATCCGAAGTTAAATTAACCAACATCGGATTTCCAAAATCTGGTGATTAAATTTACATAAAACTTGTCCTATTCACCTTGATCGATGACGATTGACACTCATTGAATTAACTTACTATACTCCACTTGCTCTCAGCATTAACCCCTTGTCTATTCGACGAACAATTCTTTGAAGAAATCTGTAATTATACAATTTGAACTTAAACACGTCCTCTGGATTCAAAGATTGCGCTTGATAATCATGAATTAAAACTAACAGAAATGCTTTTCATACTGTTCATAACATATAAATTGAGACTTCAATTACTCTCAGTGTCTATTCACAGAACAATATAGTATGAATATGGAAGTATATGTTCATTCTGTCAAGTGTTCAGACACTTATCATCGAAAATATTAAAGTATCTTTGTTTTAATAAACTTGAATTTGTGACAATAAACTACCTTTCAACTAAAATATTTAACTCTAAGTTGAAGGGATTTTGTGGAAATTGGTTTAATTTCTACGTTGTATTCGTTACAGATTGATCTTTTATGAGTACCATTGAAGCAAGCAATATTAAGCATCTGTTTCATCCTAATTTGGAACTCCTCATAAGTGTTCATCAATGACTCCTCAAGAGGTTGGGACTAGGGCTTTAGATATCACACCGAATGAAGAACTACTAGAAACCTTAGAGACATGAAGGTCACAGGTTTTAACTCTGGGAGAGGTGTGAGGACACACTATCGAGGAGTCACATATTAGGACGAAACAGCAGTCCATTGCTTCCTAGTTTTCAGTAGTAATCTAACTAAGATCAATCTATGATGAATATTACTCGTGAACTAATTAAAACTTATCATTTTACCCCGAAATTTATTCAATTGTTCTATCATAATTCTCAATCATTCATTCAGTTATTCTTTTTCCCTATATTTACATAGCTCAATAGATTTGCGAACATGGGAGAACATAAGTTATCAAACTTTAGAAAATGCTGAAAATGTAATTGAAAAAGCTGATGATTTACTACATCGATTGCATAATGATCTGCATAAAGCGATCAATAGGATGGCGAGTAAAGCTAGTCAAGTAGATAATGAACTACGTAGGCGTATACATGATACTCTTAGATCATTACGTGAAATCGAATATCAAATTAAAAGTGTAAGCTATGAATCTTATTAATTGAAATTATTATTTTATATTCATTGTTTGAGTCATCTTCATTTGGGTGTGCTTTTAAATTTGTTAACTCTAATTTCTTATGATAAATATACCGGTGCCTATTGATTATTTATATCAGCTGGAGAATTATCAAGAATCTGGGGACATTGGATAATTGTTTCTTACGATATTGGAATTTATGGACAACACTTACCACACGTTCCCCCACAAGACTGAATCTGGGAACCAAGAATCTTTTTGCCTGCATGATGTCACCTAATCAATTAATCGAGGCTCTTGATAAACTATAACAAAGCTAACCTGTAAAAATTCATGAATTACAAGGTTTAATGATTCGAAATCAATACGCGGTTCAGTTTAGCTTCATGAGTAGCCTAATTACAACTTTCTGAAAAAGAATTCTTCAGCCGCAACAAGTTTATCAGTGTTGAAAATTCGTTATTTTACTGATTATCAGTGTGTTTAAAAGATACATAAAGTATGATTACTTCAAACGGTAGCTTTCGTTCGGTTCACTGAATATTAGGGTGATACGAAAGCGAACTACTAGATTTCTAAATTACAGGACAAATGTAGAAAAAAGCTATTAGAATTCTGTCAGCTAGACTCGTTTACGTGACAATATTTTTGATTATATGAACGACAAATGGTCAACTATTGTGTCAAACAACTATTTACTAGATGATATTACATTTAATCACTTTCCATTCAAAATATTTTAATTTTCTTAACTTAAAGCAATTATTTTAAAGGTGTAATAATGTTTATCAGGAAGTTATCAGGTAGTTTAAGTTAAAACGCTGACAATTTTCAAGTTATACAACAGTCATGCTTAAAAATGTTTGAGAACGTGAATCGAAAATCTTTAATGGAACTGTTTAAACACTTTCATAATTTGCATGAAATATTTTCATAAAATTTTTTTAAATAACTTTCGGTATAAAAAATTATTTATTTGTTAAATTATATTCTGAGTGGCCTATGCTCCTTCAGGAGGAGTAACAGGCGTAAGTAAGTAAGTAAGTAAATTATATTCTAAACTTTTTAAACAAAGATGGATAGTGACTAGCAGTGGAATCCAGGACGCATGTTTCGTCCCATTTTGGACTCGACAGCTAGATTTAACTACATCCCAGAGTTGGTGTTCACTCTGGGATTGGAACTTAGTACCATTCTGTTCAAACGTCGTCGCGTTATCCGCTTAGAATGAAACGCGCGTCCTGGGTTTCATTGCTAGTCACTATCCATCTTTGCTTAGAATACTTGTGAATTAAGGCAATATCGAGACAATTTGCACAGTATGCACATACTCCGATAAGCGATTGTTCAATTGCAGTCCTAAAGATCAATGGGAAGATTTAAGTGAAAAATACCAAGTGAATTTATATTCTTAACTGTTTTTTTCGTACACTTGTCATCAGCATGTTTTATCATTGTAGACTGAAAATGAAAGAGATGAACATTTAAAAGACATAAAAAGTTTAGAAGAAACTATACGTGCAAAAAAAGGAAGTTTAAAATTAGCCGAAACACGACTGGAGAAACGTCATAATAGATCGGGGAATGAAAATATTCGAGATGATCCACAATTAAGTCTGCTAGAAGAGTTATCAAGCCTACGTAATTGTATTGATATGTTAGAAGAAAAACTTACAAAATCTAGGTATTTCCATTTTTTATGCTTGCCTAATTTTTTTCACATTTTTATACTACTTATTGTAGATTGGTTCCAGTAGCATGATATGAAGTTTTAAAAGAAGAAAATATGACCATAAGCATTTTGAAAACTAACATTTATGATCAATTTAAATACACTTATATTAAAAAGCTTATAGAATGAAAATAAGGAGATATTCGAAATTGTTTCATTGAAGTTGGAAGATTTATTAATGGAATTGAAAATCCTATGTTGCTTTAAAACATGAGGGTATAGTTTCTCTGAGTTTGATTCATTTTGAAATTGAGTGGAGAGTAACCATACAGACAAAAGTACGAGTTCCTCACAGGGATAACATTGATCAGACAAATGTAGTCGTTAGGTTACTAGGTGTTTACAGTAAGTATAGACCCATACAGTTATTTAATCGTTTGCACCTAAAATATTGATTAGCAATGCTAAATATAGGAACTGAAAAACTTCCAACAAATCATTTGAACCAACCTTAGCTTAGAACGTATGTCACTGAAATTCGATGTAGTTAGTTTGACTGAACTGAAAAAGAAGTATTTATAAATAATCACGCAGAAACTAGCATTACAAGTTATTTTCACATATCTTGTATTGATCCCGCATGAAAAGTAGTTATTTCAATAGAATTTACTTTTTATAGCAATTTTAATGCGTTAAATAGGTTTATGTTCGTGTTATTTCAAATTTTGGTATTTCATAATTTCTCAGAAAAGGGTTTTGTAAATATTATAATAATTCAATGGTTAATTTCATGAGTCAATTGAAGCTAGACCACCATGTACAACCTACAACTACTGGACGGCCGTTTCATCCAAGTGTGGGACTCCTCAGCAGTGCGCATCCAAGATCACGCCGCGCGGAATTCATGATTTTCCTGTCTACATGGTAGAGATATTTAGAAATTCTTCGGAAAACTGTATATCAAAGTTGTTTATCACTTGTGTTCTATTAGTTATGGAAGATATCTTAACTTCTTCGTAAATGTTTAAGTTTGGATTATGAATCAAATCTACAGCAAAATAACTATAATACCAGACTTTTTCAGTTTATTTGTTAAAATATGTCTATAAAATCAAGTCAGTATTCGAGTAAAGAAAGAAAACTGTGAAATATAGTATATGAATAAGGAGGATTCGTGTACCTTAGCAAATTTCATTCACAGGTGAAATGACTAACTTCCGAATTAATGACTCAATTACTGAACTTTTAACCATATGGTAAAACAAAATCTTGTTCAATGAATGTGTTCAACATCTTAAATTGATATAAAATGTAACGTAGTATGTTTTAATTACCTACTTACGCCTGTTACTCCCAACTGAGTATAGGCCACCAACCAGCATTCTCCAACCCACTCTGTCCTGGACAAACTTAGTACGTACTGTATAATATATTTTTCTCTAAAATTTAATATGTTGAACATTTCTAACATGTGAGACTAATCAATCTTTATTTATTTCAATCTATCCAAAAATATTCCAGGAGTATACTGAATAATTTAGAACAGCAAATTGTTCAACTACATTATGATACTCAACAGAAACGTAATGCTTTACAAATTTATGAAGAAATTTATAATATACGTAAACGTCTTGATTATGCTACAATTGTTGATAATGGTACAAATACAAATAATCATTTGTCATCATGTCCAATGATACCCAGTGGTATTCAACGAGAATCAGTTTTATTTTAATAAGTGAGAGAGAATTTATGAAACTTCAAAAGTTTCTAATTTTATTTCATAACTTTAAAACACGTAAAGCTTAATTTCTATTGATCTCATTGTAGTTTACGTAATTATTGGATTTTATTTTATAGTTCTTTCATATTTCTTCATTTCTTTATGATCAATGAGCATTGAATAACTATTTCTGTTTGTGATAAAAATGAATTATCTTATTTATTCATCATCATTATTGTCCTTTTGTTTGAGAACAAGAAGAAAAATCTCACTAAATATGTCTTTCATTAAATATAAATCAAATATATTTGAGATGGTGAAGAAGATTTATAGCTCAACTGGATGATTTTGATGAAGTTTTGTTCTCTGAGCTGGATAGTTTGATCATGGAGCTTTCATCATTCCTCTGAACGACATCATCAGCAAGAACCATCAAAATCAAATATATTTATCATGTTCTACTCTTATGTAATAATACATTATTCTAAATAGTCAATAATTATAAATACAAATTTGCTTGGTGTCAACAGATGTTTATCATAATTATCAATGTTAACTAGACTATTTAAGGAACTACTTATCAAATTACTGATTTTTGTAACTTGGTATATCAGTTGAGTTAGTATATGAATAATATTAACTAATTGAACATAGTACAATTAAGTGAGAACACCTCAATATCATTATATGACATTATGTTTTGCAATAGATAACCCATTTACCAAGTATCATTACAAATGTGGTTAAGTAAGAATCAATATATTGAAACCAAATTAAACATTGTTACAATACTAGCAGTAATCGTTACGAATACTAAACATAACAAAGTAAGTAAGAAAGGAATGTTTAAAAAGGAAAGTGTAAAACTGAGGAGTAAAGTGTATAGGATAAGGATTTTAATGGTAAAAGGCTAATTAAATTTGTCAATCACTAATTACGCTGATCTTATGTATCCTCAAAAAAGTGGTCAGGGGAATGGAATATGAAGAAACTTCCTTTCAATTAATTTTTTTGGTCCTGTCTCTACATTAATATAGAGAAGTTAAGCAATACTAAGGTAACTATAAACCAAGAAAAAATGTTACTCATTAACGTAATTTTCCAAGTGTTTATGAAAATAATACTGAATGATTGACTAATTAATTGAAAGAAGACAGAAAATGCCTGTTACCCATAATGGAGCAAAGACCACCGACCAGCATTCTCCAACCCACTCTATCCTGGGTCTTTCTTTCTCGTTTTATCCAATTGTTGTTCATTCATCTCATGTCTGTCTTCATTTTTCGGCGTAATGTGTTCCTTAGTCTTTCTCTTCTCCTCTGGCCTTGAGGATACCAAGTGAGGGCTTGCCTTGTGACGCAGTTGGGTGCTTTCTTCAATGTGTATCCTATTCACTTTCAGTGCTTTTTCCTGATTTCTTCCTCTGCTAGACAGTGGTTTGTTCTCTCCGACAGTAGGTTGTTGCTGATAATGTCTGACCAACAGATTTGAAGTATTTTGCACAGACAATTGTTGACAAACACTTGTACCTTCCAGATCATGGTTTTCGTAGTTCTCTAAATTTCCACCGCATATAGTAGAACTGTTTTGACATTTCTAATTAGGAAAAGACGATGGAAATGGATAGGACATACATTGCGCAAATCATCAAACTGTATCACTAGGCAAGCCCTAACTTGGAATCCTGAAGGGAAGCGGAGAAGAGGAAGGCCAAAGAACACATTACGTCGGATAACAGAAGCAGATATGAGAAGGATGAATAACAACTTGACGGAGCTGGAAAAGATTGCCCAGGACAGGGTTGGATGGAGAATGCTGGTGAGCGGCCTACGCTCCTTCACGAGGAGTAACAGGCGTAAGTAAGTAAGTAAGTCTTGACATTTGTATTGAAAATTCAGACTTCGATGATGATTGGCAGTTGTTTTGAGTTCCACCCGGAGCCTCTCTGAGGCTACTGCCGGTCCCAATCCCGAGTAAAGGAGAACAGTTGGACATGGGATTAGCGACCCCATCCTGTAGAAAACTCTCTAAAAAGCTCTAACCAGAAAAAGTAATTCAAACATAAATGTGAAAGCTTTAAGAACATTTTTAGGAAAGTAAGAGTAATCACAGTTGTTGTTACTACTATTTTATTATTATTATTATTATTATTATTGGTGTTTGAGTAGTGAAGAGGATTATGTACATCAAAATCATCCTTTCATTCAATTAGACGTCGAAAATTATGTAAATTCTTCAAATCTTGCATAATTGTCGCGTAATCCTTCAGTCTCGGATTTTGAACAACTTTCATTTAATTGCTCTGAATCTTCTATATTTATTTTAGGCTATCTGAAACTGATGTAAACTATTCACAACTTCTATGATTTATCACATGATCTATCCTAATCTGTTTCTGAACTTTATTTAATCAATGTCCCACTTTTCTCCTTATGTTTTCTTAATTCTATGACCTCACACTTGTTCTTGTGCAGATATATCTAAGTAGCTATTGTTGATAATATTTGATATTCTAATTCCTTTCGTCACCATCGTCAATAATTCCACATTATATCGTAACTCAATATTATTTTATTACACATAAATGGTTGCAAACGGCTGATGAGAAACCACAAAATCAAATGAATTTATATTATTCTCTATGATATGGTAAGTAGCATTATGAAAAGGTCAGATGAGGAGTTAGCGTGTAGTACGTAATGTATCAGTGTCAGATTTCGGCCATCACCCATCACAGCAGTTTCTGGTGAAGTTAAATTTTTTTTACAAACCTATGCAAAAACATCAATTCTATAATATCGCTTTCAGAAGATCAACGCAAACCAATTTTACAGCAGCAGTAAAAAGAATTCCAAGCATCACAATTGAAAACGATAGAAATGATGGTACAGAGCTTGTCGGTTCATAAAAATTCAGTACAGGTGTCCGGATTAAGGGACTCCACTACCTAATCACTGACCAACGCAATGAACAAGTTTCGTTTTGATTGCGATGATGGTGTCATAACTGAATCATAGTTCAGTAGGTACGAAGACATTTTCCAAGTTGAGCTTTCTTATCACGATGACTCTTCGAGGGTGGAAATTCTACTTCGTAAGCGTGAATCATCTGAATATGGATAGTATTCGAACCTTATCTTGCTGAAGAAACTCAACGATTTTTCCTTTGATTTTACTGTACAAAAACTAACGAATTTTTACTAATCAGGCTTCCTTATTTAATTTTCTATACAGTTGTCTTAGAACTGTTAAAGGACCTGAAAATGATATTTTTGGTATGCAGCATTTGTTAATGAGCATTGCGAGAGTTATAGGCTGCGTTCACTATCTGACGAACAATTTAAGAGTCTTATCTTTGTATGGGCGTTGCAATAATCGTCAAACTCAGCTATTCGTATTAGAATTTTAAGCAGAAGTGAGTCAGATCTCAACTTTACGTTGAAGGATATCACAAATGAATATCGTCATATTAAAATGATCGGACATCCAAATCTCAGTTTGTTTGATTTGATCAAAAGTTCTCATCCAGAGGGTACTATTAATATCGCGAAGCATGATTCACAAACCTGTCGTCGCGCGAATAGAATATATAGTGTCCATGACTCTGATTCATGTCGCTCTACAGGGCCTCCCACTAATTGTTGGAATTGTAGAGAATGGCGTTTCTCCCGTTTTTGTCCATTCGATGGACATAAATGCACAAACTGTGGAGCAACTGGCTATAAGGAGGTATTTTGCAAACACAGAGAACCTTCATCATATTACTGAATGTCGTAAAGGTTCAATTTTGTACATGGTTTGTCAAAATCTAAAACTCATCGCTTACACAAATATGTATCCACTAGTGTTAATGGTTGTATTACCACTCTGCAGTTGCACACTGATTCCGATGTTACTCTGATTTGTCTCAAAGCTTGGTCGACTAAGCATTCATACTACTACTGATTACAGTAAGTATGCATCAAGCAACCCGATGGACATTTCTGCAATTATTAGATGTGTTGTCAAATGTAGTGATCTAATAATCAACTAAAAATGTTATGTTACCAATGAATAATTCAATCTATTGGGTCTTGACTGGAAAACAGGAAGATTGAACGTCAGCTTCCTAATGGGTAGCCAGGGTATGTAAGAAACTTTCGACACTGAGATCCTGTGTGTGCAGCAGGTGTCATCGTAAGAAGAGTCGGTGACGTGATGTATAGAATTGATGTTTGAGGTAAATGCATAACACAACACATCCGCAATAGACGACTAAATTCTGATAAAGAACCCCCCCCCCCACAGCTTGAACCTGCCACAAGGTTACAGTCAGTCTGGAGTGTTAAGATTAGCGCAGAAGTGATAGGCAGACCCCAAGAGGATCATCAGGAAGGTGATATTTCTTTTATTGCCTTCAGTTAAATCCAGGGAACAAGACATATTTTTTAGGAGAGAAAGGTGACATGGTAAGCCTATCAGAAGTAGCCAAACGCGAAGGTTAGTCGGTGGCAACCAGAAGTGACCTTAAGGACAAGTGCATTTCACTGACTTAAAAATGGATTGGTTTCCCAAGGGGTAGAGTTGTACATATGTCAATGATTATTATTGCATTTTATTCGATAGCCGAACATGCTTTCTCTTTCAATTTAGTGTTCTTGTTTTAGTAGTCACGTGGGTTTGGGGTTAGCACGTAGCAATCCGTGTATCAGTATGAGATTTCAGACACCGCCTATCGCAACAATTTCATTTTCCATGTGAAAAACAATATACATCTTAATCACATTATTCATGTATTTAATTTTGTTGTTATTTCTTGTTTCTATAAACTGATCAATTAAAATAGTTTTTCTTTTTCAAAAAGGATCAATGAAAATCTATCAGAAAACAGGATAATTTGATTGTTTAATATATCATTTAAATATATATTCACTTATCAATGTATTTCACACTTAAGAACAAAAATAACTCAAATTGATATCAGAGAAGTACAAAATCAGAACTGAATTTTGAGCGCTGATCGATATCATACCTTAATTTTAAGTGCTTATTAAAAGTTTGTCAATCAGGAAATGGTTTGCAGTTACTCGGTCAAATAGTACAAACGATATGATGTGCTCTCAGTGAAAAGATCATTGAGAGAGTTTGATTAGAAATTGAACAAACTAAAGCATAAATCTCTAACAGAGATCCTAAAATTGATGCCATTATTACTTCTGATAATCTGAAGTCAATATTTCTGTGTTCCTGAGGAAAAACCCACATATTAAACAAAAGACAATATTATCTGTTCAATCTTTTAGAAAAACCATAAGAGATAAGAATTTCACTACAGGTCCTTTAACATAATGTTTCATTGAAATGAAACAAAACCAATGTCAGTAGTTGTATTGAGACTGACGTGATTGTTGAAATGTATTCTGATATCAGAGGTGTTTTATCTTTATTTTAATAGGCTAAAAGATTGAATTTCAATCAACTTTAGACTTGAATAATTTAACATAGTATTTATTTTTTCTGCTTTCCATCTACCGGAGAATTCATTTTAACTCAGTCATTTATTTATAATCAGCATTCATCACTATGCAAAGTTGAATGAATGATAAATAGTACTATAATAGTCAAAATATTTAAAGTAATTGAATAATTAATTTTAGGTCCAATTTGCAATAGTTAACATGATCTTCATCAACACATCATGAATAGTCTCCTGATATTCAGTTATGAGGAATAAATAAAGTTAGTTTGTAATTATGAAACTAATAATTAATCATAAATTTCACACACCATTCTTTTCATACATCGAACCATTCTGATACAAAACAAAAAATAATAGTGAAATAATGAAAACATTTTACAATCAATAACCATAGTTTATGTAATAAAAGAACAAAAAAAGTATGACGAAAAGCAGAAAGTATTAACAATTGATTACATTCCGTACACTGTAAACTACAAATGATTTTGCCTTAAAAATGATCATCATCACCTGACCATGACAAACTATACGTAATTACATCATTATACAAAGTTATCTTATTAGAAAAAAAGTATTTTTTTGATGAAATAATTAGCGCAACTTATATTTACAGAGCTATACCTTGTAAAACAAATCCAGGTACTTGGAAAAATTAAATGTAACTTTGTTTATTTTTTGAAAAATAACAAGACAAGTATGCTTTGTTGATGAGTGTCACATTGATAAACATGGAGAGAAAAAAAAGAAACACGGAAGAGATAAGAAGATACCGGTCAAAACTGATTTTATTATTTATGAATGTTTGTTTCTAAAAAAAAGTTGAATTAGTTGTTGAAATAATTTTAATGATCTACACAAAGAAGAAAATGTTGTGTACTTCTGTTCTACAGTTAGACAACGTAAATTTACTCAATGCATAAATTATCGTGAAAAATGCTAAAATAGTTAATTTAAGATTAAGTATTCAATAAATCTTGTCAACTATTAAGCAAAGAACAAAAGCTGGTGCTTAATGTTATTTATCAAATGCCCTGCATTTAGTGAACTTCGATGAATCAAGAGAAGTTTCCAATTCTTAAGGCTTTATGTTCACTAAACTCTCATCTCAACCAATGATACTCAGATTATCTGGAAGGTATGATTATTTATGGAATGGGGGATTTGTTTCATTCATACTGTTTAAGCATGAAAAATAAATATATCACAACAGACATTTGATGTATCCAGCTTTATATCTTTCTTTTCATACACATCGTTCCCTTTATCATTTTGAAAAGAGCAAGAACAAACATTCTAGCAGAATAGCATGAATTCATTTTTATTTCGTTGGTTCTCATCAGCTGCTTACAACCTGTGATATTTAAAATCATAATTAATGGGTTTAAATTACTTACATAAAAGAGTTTGATTGGAAGTTCTATTAAAGACAAATTCATATAGCATAGCAAGGGTGTAAATAAGTTTAATAGACTGAATATTGTAAATATATACCTTATGTGATGAAAGAACATTGTGACAACAGTTCAAACGGTTAGAAACAAATAAACTTGATAGGAATAAACTGAGTAGAGTTCAGTTGATAAAATAAGATAGTTGGAATAAAACTCAATGGTGTGATAAATGCAAGAAAGAGTTTAAAGAAAAAAAATTAAGATATAACGAAGGAATATTAATCACCAAGGCAAGAAAAGATTAATAACCATCTCCTTTTGAACACATAAATCAGGCTTTCGGCGCCTGATAGCAACTGCTTCAGCAAACTTCAGAAGACTGGAGTTTGGCTGTTTGCCAATCACCTTGAATGATTGTAGGTTATCGACCTGATGTCATGTATCAAGATGTTTGGTGATTGCACTATTTAGAGTCTTTCTTTCTCTTGTTCTGAGGCTTTTTGGAACATATTCAAAAAATCTGAGATATGCCCTCCTTTCTGTTCGGCCAATGTACCTGCTTTAGCAGGTACACGTAAATTTATAAATACAATTCGCGGTATCATGAAAAGGATGCTTATCAACTTTTGGTTGAGTTATTGAGCATGTTGTTTTATACAGAATTTGAAGTTTGGCCGCCGGATAAGTTCTGGCTAGCGCAGTATTCAGTTTCCTATTGATTGTGTTTGCAACCTCGTCACCTTTGAAGTTAAGACTTACGGTTATTGGTTTTTTATTGACAGTAATTACTTCAGTATTGTTTTCTTTACGCTCCTTATACTTGTCAATAAACTTTTGTGGGTAAAAGTTGTCTCACAGGCATTTTATTCCAACTCTCTTATTTTATCATCTGAACTCTACTCATTTTATTCCTATCAAGTTTATTTGTTTCTAACCGTTTGAACTGTTGTCACAATGTTCTTTCATCACATAAGGTATATATTTACAATATTCAGTCTATTAAATTTATTTACACCCTTGCTATACTATATGAATTTGTCTTTAATAGAACTTCCAATCAAACTCTTTTATGTAAGTAATTTAAACCCATTAATTATGATTTTATATCTTTCTACTTGATTTTGTAAGATGGTTGATACATTGGATCATTACAACAGGCAACCGGCAATGTGTAAGGTGTTGGTTGAATATAGTCGACAGGAAACCCTATTTCATTTAGTTGGAGGTAGTCAACCAACCATCTGATATCTTAACACAGTGCAAGCCATATAGAGACATCTAGACTAGTGGCTATATTGTAAATTAATCGAAAGAATTCGAATAGCACCAAGAAGGACTGAAAATAGATGACACTAGTCACTGTCAAGTGACCAATCAATTGTAAAAACTGAAAAACTGTTAGAGTGGTTGATTATATTTTCATTAGTCACATGTTAATGAAACACACGAATAAAATTGCTAATGGAGATTATTTTGAAACTGATTGCCGAATTATCTAATTGCATCGATTTTTTTGTATTAACAGTGACTAAAAACGTACACACTTATGAGATAATCTTACATTAGAATATGATATATTAACAACATTATAGACTTATATGGATAATATGGAACATGAAAATGTAATTCAGTTAGTTAGTTGACTTGTACGTCTCTCTTATGTTGATAAAGTCTTTTCTCCATAAATTGAATTCAACAAATGCGACCATCAAAAATTAGAAACTAGTAAATTATTACTTTATTCCAATGTTGGATTCATCAACTTCATAAATGTCTACTGCCGTAAAATTCCAAATGAATCCATAATAATATCTCTGGTGATATAGCAAGTATCTTTGAGAATGGATTTTAATTAGAAAAGTTAGTAGTTAATTGTAATTCGAATCGTTTCAGTTGTTTAATACATCTTCGTTTATGTATGATTGTTCTGAATAAATCTGTTACATCTACAGTATTATAAAATACTTTCGATAGCATATGTTCAAAATTAAACTGCAGAAAAGAAATAGTGACTTGTCTGGACAAATTATATGCATCAGCATGGATTCGGTTTTCATTATTTTAAACAACTTATCACCAAAAGATTCACATTCATCGTTAATACATCATATATATGGGTGTGATACAATCAAAGATGATCTTCATGGTTGAAGGATGCACATATTTTAAGCTAACCTCGGATCAAACTGCTAGTCTTCTGACAATGGTGTTCTCCTAACTATAAGCGTTCCCAGATTATCTTTCAATACATATCGATATGACAAGTAAAAATTAAGCCTGATGGTCAGATTTTATTATTTGTTCTTAAGATTATGTATTTTACGATATCACTTCACTGAAGAAACAAACTATGCTGGCGATGTGCTTCTTTTTGGATAACAGTTCGATTGGGTGACGAGGTGTTACATTAATAATTCAATTTTATGGGCAGTTAAAAGTTACTCATTATACACTGTCGATCGGTCATTCTTCTATTCATCGTTTACAAGAAGTAAAAGATGTTTATCATCACAAATCCTGGAATATATATGTATATATGCGTGAAATATAACATATACTTTGTAACTGTGAATTATTTGGTTCAATCTGAAATACCGACAGTAATTGAGCAGATAATGACTAATTATTCACTCTAACCTACAGTATTTACTAGAAAAAAACTCTTCATAATCCAGAAAAATATCTCATGCCTGAAAACGTTTTTAAAAATGTTTTCGAATAGAATTGAAGTGAGATTCAATAAAAAGATATCATAGTTGAGAATAATAATAAAACATTTAGACAAGAATATTAAAACAACACTAAATCCAGAAAATGGATCTCTTTTTGAATCTGTCTTACTGAAAGAACTTTTTATAAGACTACAGGAGTTTGTCATTTTTCCTTACTGAGGGATCGATTTATTGTGAAATACGACCTTTGTATGTGGTTGCCACCATTATCACCTCTGGTCACACTTGAGTTGGAATTACTAGAATGTACCAGTGTGATAGTAGAGGTGATCTTCATCTTGCATGTGATTTGTTAAGAGACGCTAGTTTGCAAAAAAAACCCAGTGTTTCGATGAACAACAGATCGAACCAGTTATCAACGTAATGATATTGAAACCAATGTGTATCTTTGAGAGATTTCTTTCAACTTGTATAGGATATTCATCACGGCTTGATATCACTTTGAGTACCACTTAAAAGCCGTTTCGTCACAGAATGGGTCCCTTCAGTAGTATGCACCAAAGATATCAGCTACAATCAAACCTATGATCAGTCAGCCAATTCACACGACCACCATTAAGTACCGTTTATGATATATCTGTCAATTGCAATATAATTGAACGCTTCATAAATGTAGTCATTCATCTTAAATGACGGCATATATGAATACAACTAAGATGGGCTGAGTTTAACTTTTATCATGAACCAATAAAGCAGACTGATTGATACACTAAGTACTTAATACATAAGATTTGGCTATGACAATCGTCTGTATATCATTCAGTGTATGTACGAATTAAAAAAATCGTTTTACAAATTGTTTAGTTAGGGTTATCATCTATTAAGTTTAAATAATGTCAGTTAACCAAATTATTCAGCTGTAAAAATTGAATTTTTCAACAAACAAAAAATATTACAATCGACTTTATAACTATTTAGTAAATCGATATTTGATAGTAGTCAATAAGATTTCAGAAGAGTTTCTATGATCCAATGAAATTTTAAAGTTATTATCACATTAATTCAACTTTGATGTAGTTTTCAATTTACAGAATTGTTGGGATATTCATAAAAATATCCCAAAGATTCTTCTGTTAAGTTGAACGTGAGATGGCGTCGTCTTCCTATTGGTCAATATTTGTTTCACGTGTCATTTTCCTATTGGTCAATATTCCCGGTCGTTTTAACTGTATAAATATACATTGTCTGTAAAGTATTATTATTCTTCTTCTCCTGGCCCCATAAACAATTTTCATCCAACGGTTCGCGTTCTGATTTATTGGAGATTGGCGAACAGTATTGGGGTCGTACTGTGATATCTGGAGTTGGTCAATCGATAGAATTTAGAATAGCCACCATGCGGTAAGCGATGCTCAAGCATACATATTTATACAATAATAAAGGTACAACGGTATAGATAAGTTGTTATTATACAGATGACTTTGTCCGTTAAATAAATTAACAAAAGAGCTTGACCAAATTAAATGTTAACAAACTCAAATGTATGTGAGCTGCTATAAACTATTGAATGTGAAAAAACCCAGAAGACACTGGATATTTAAGATTCGCTTTTTGTATAATCCTTATGAAGCAACGACTGTTAGATCAACACATCAAGAAGTGATAGTCTAACCACTTGTAAGTTTATTTCACCTTATATTATAAAACAGTAACTGACATGAAGGTTGACGATATATTATGCGTACAGTTTGAATAAGTCAATGTTTTATACAGGTACTATTAACTGAAAATTCATCTGATAATGTTGAAAATCAGTGTTTAGTACACAACATTGTCACTGAATGAGAGGAATTTGTGAACAACAATCACTTTCAGGTATCGTCAATTCGAAAAATCAGGTTTTCACATAAATTGTAGTAGAACTCCGTTTACACCTCAAAGTTGTACGTCAGATATTTTACTAACAGATTAGCATGACAACAGCGTTAAAGGTGCTTTAAATTGACGCGAATCACTTGTATGATCGCTAATAGCAGATCTATCTCATATGTCACACTCTTACTCATACAATTTGTACGCAGAATCATAAACATTTTCATTATCAATCGAAAACCAGTATATTGAGTTGAATTCAGCTGTTGCAGTAAACAGAAGAAGTAGTGGGTAATGGATCATAACTTTGGACATATTCTAGAATGACTATGTTGAAAAAGAACACATCAACTGAATTCCCTGAATGTTTCAGATATAAATAGCTGTTAATTAGTAGTAAGCATTGAACTAATGTGTGTATTGTATGTTCCACTGACTCTTAATTACACTATAAGTCAAACAGTCTGTAGTGACTTAATCCGTACTCCGTAAACCATTATAATAAAAAACCTAATTATGATGTTTTTTACAATTTTGTCGTTTTATGGTGTAATAACTACAGCGGTTACATATTAACACTGTGTTATTAATCAATCTTCAAGAAAACAAACCAATAAACACGAATTTCCATGAAAGTTTTGAAAGCTAATCCATATCCTATTTTAAAGCTATCAATATTGGAACTGTTTATCCAAAAGTTTATTGAAAGCATATAATTATAGCTGGTTTAGTTTGTACAAGAATTACTTAGGTAGAAATAAAAAATTTCAAACAAAATGCGCTCTAAGTAACCAATCTAAATTATAATCCCAAATAATTAACAGACAACCGAAACAATGTGATAAGAACATCGTGAGATGATCTTAGAAATTCTGATCGGTATGGAGAGCTTTCCTCCCTTATTATTTCATTCAGATGTTTATTGGGTAAAAGGGAATATAACTAGATTTTAAATAATATCAATCCATAAGGACGACGGTGAGATGAACCTAACTTTTTCTATTTATGTATCTACTCTACCTATTTACCTTAAGAAAAGTCCGAATAATAATCTTCACACCAATCTACTTAACACTGGAATCACATTATCCATTAAAAGATAAGACTGAAACAAAATGAATATATTTTCGAGAAATTAGTAGTGAAAATAGAAAAAACAGGAGAAAAAAATTAACACTGAATATAAATTTGAAAGACTCTCCATATATCTGTTATGTCATTGTCGTTTATAATAATAATAAAACGGATCAGTGAACAAAGAGATTAAACATTAAACATAAACTATACGGATATCAATATGATCAGATGATGAATGAGTGAGTGTACGTAAGAAAAGAACACAAGAAATCCATTTATATCACGTATATGTCTGTTTGAAAAATAAGTAACATAATGATAATAATCTACATAGACAAATAATATAATTTACAAATAAACGGTTTATAGATTATCAATTGTTCACATTTCAGATATGCTATTAATATGATATGGATATTTATTCATTTCAATGAAATAATCTTCCAAGTTTAATAAACCATTGATATATTCCTGAAAATAAAAAAAACATAATAATAGAGGAAGAATGAGCACAGTAGTTGATAACTTAGTAGAAAAATAAAAATATTATTATTATTGGTGGTGGTGGTAGTAATTAATGAGATTGTGTTCTATATTATCTCATACCAATATAACTGGGCGCTTTTAAAAGAAAAAGTGGTTGTTAGAGTTGAACCAATTATTATTTTTTTGAAAGACTACTATAAACGGGTGAATAATCTTGAGGTTAGATGGACAGAAGTAATTACATGTGGTATATGGGGTTGTAAAATTAAATTAATTCAAGTTGTTGAAATATGTGTTAAGCACTCCTATGCAGTATCTAATCTGCCATTTTATGCTAATCAGCAGAGAAGTAGGTTAGAAGAGGCTAAATCAAAGCATAATTCCACTCATTTATGACAACATTAGTTCATATGGAGTAGACGAGGAAAAGTTTTTAATTTGTAAGAAACCTTTCGCAGAGCTCAGTGTCATATAAGCTGGGTATTCTGAAATATATCTTTCTGAAAAAAAGGCAGTCAGATTTGATCGAAACTCATCTTTTGTTGCACTGCACAAAATATGTCACAACGGTCTAGAAAAAACTCCGCCTGTAGCTCTTATAGGGTTACTGCCGGTCCCAAGCCCGGGTAAAGGAGGAGGGTTGGGCATGGGGTTAGCGTCCCCATCCCGTAGAAAACTAACTCGCTAAAAAAACGCTTACCAGAAAAAATAATCCAAACCATTTTAACTCTGCCCTGGGAGTTAGAAGGTCTTCATTTAGAAGAATTATGACGCTTCATGGTCAAAGCCGAGTTCCTTCGGAAGCCACGAGGCCGATGCCCCTTCTATCAACCAGAGCAAACAATTTTATAGGTACATGGAACGTTCGAACAATGTGGGAAACCGGGAAGACCAATCAAATAGCAATGAAAATGGGGAGATACAACTTAGCGGTACTGGGAATCAGCGAAACCCACTGGACCCAAGCTGGACAGAAAAGGCTAGCTACGGGAGAGATGCTGCTATACTCCGGTCACGAAGAGGACAATGCTGCACACACTCAGGGAGTCGCTCTTATGCTGTCCAAAGTAGCACGAAATGCACTTGTAGGATGGGAATCTCACGGATCCAGAATCATCAAAGCATCATTCAAAACAAAGAAGGAGGGGATCTTAATGAATATTATCCAATGTTATGCATCCACCAATGATAGCAACGACGACATTCAAGATCAATTCCATGAGAGGCTGCAATCAATCATAGAGAAGAGCCCAGGAAGTGACCTAACCATTCTGATGGGAGATCTAAATGCCAAAGTCGGAATAGGCAACACCGGATATGAAGATATCATGGGACGACATGGACTGGGAGAGAAAAATGAAAATGGGGATAGATTTGCAAAGTTGTGTGCACTCAACAAATCGGTCATAGGAGGTACAATGTTTCCACACAAACGTATACACAAAGCTACTTGTATCTCACCGGATCACACCACAGAGAACCAGATAGATATTTGTATTATTAAAAATTTCCGAAGGACAATGGAAGATGTGAGAACCAGGAGAGGAGCTGACATAGCTTCAGATCACCACCTAGTTGTGGCCAATCTAAAGCTAGAGATAAACAAGCACTGGACAACTGAACCAACAGCACTACAAAGGTTCAATACAGCTTTACTTCGGGATACTAACAAAATCAGCGAATTCAAGATATCTCTCAACAACAGGTCCCAAACCTTACAGGATCTACTGAAGGAAGAAGAAACTAGTATGGAGGACAACTGGAAAGGCATCAAGAAAGCATTAACTTTAACGTGTCAAGAGGTTCTGGGTCTAAAGAAATACCATCATAAGGAATGGATCTCTACAGAAACACTGGACAGGATCAAAGAAAGGAAGAACAAGAAGACAGCAATTAACAACAGCCGAACACGAGCAGAGAAAGTCCAAGCACAAGCTGAATACATAGAAGCAAACAAACAAGTGAAGAGGAGCATTAGAGCCAACAAGAAGAAATACGTGGAAGAACTAGCAACGACGGCAGAAAAAGCTGCTAGAAGAGGAAATATGAAACAGCTTCACGATACAACGAAGAAACTTGCAGGGAAATACAGTAAACCAGAGAGACCGGTCAAAGACAAAGAAGGCAAGCCAATCACCGAAATTCAACAACAGTGGAACAGATGGGTAGAATACTTCGAGGAACACCTGAATAGGCCGGCTCCAATGAATCCACCGGACATCGAAGCGGCACACACAGATCTTTCCATAGACGTCAACCCACCAACGAAGGAAGAAATCAGAATGGCCGTCAGACAAATCAAGAACGGGAAAGCAGCGGGTCCGGACAACATACCAGCTGAAGCACTGAAGTCAGACATCGAAGCAACTACAAACATGCTTCACCTTCTATTCAAAAAGATTTGGGAAGAGGAACAAGTGCCGATGGACTGGAAAGAAGGGCACCTCGTCAAGATTCCAAAGAAAGGAGATCTGAGGAAATGTGAAAACTATAGAGGCATTACACTGCTGTCAATACCAGGGAAGGTCTTCAACAGAGTGTTGCTGAACCGGATGAAAGATGCAGTAGACGCCCAACTTCGAGATCAACAAGCTGGATTCCGTAAGGATCGATCATGCACAGACCAAATTGCAACACTACGGATCATCGTCGAACAATCAGTTGAGTGGAACTCATCACTATACATAAACTTCATTGATTATGAAAAAGCATTCGACAGTGTAGATAGGAGGACATTATGGAAACTTCTTCGACACTATGGAGTTCCTGAGAAGATTGTCAACATTATCCGGAACTCATACGACGGTCTACAGTGCAAAGTAGTGCATGGAGGACAGCTGACAGATGCATTCCAAGCAAGGACCGGAGTCAGACAAGGCTGTTTACTCTCTCCCTTCCTCTTTCTTCTGGTGGTCGACTGGATTATGAAGACCTCGACATCTGAAGGAAAACACGGGATTCAATGGACAGCTCGAAATCAATTCGGCGATTTGGACTTCGCAGATGACATAGCCCTCCTATCACGTACACACGAACAGATGCAGATGAAGACAGCCAGTGTAGCAGCAGTCTCTGCATCAGTAGGCCTCAGTATACACAAAGGGAAAACCAAAGTCCTCAAATTCAAAGCGGAAAACAACAATCCAATCACTCTTGATGGCGAAACTCTGGAAAATGTAGAGTCCTTCACATACCTAGTAAGCATCATCGATGAACAAGGAGGTTCAGATGCAGACGTAAAGGCAAGGATTGGCAAAGAAAGGACAGCATTCCTACAGTTAAAGAACATATGGAACTCAAAACAACTTTCAACCAATATCAAAGTGAGAATCTTCAATACCAACGTCAAGGCAGTTCTACTGTATGGAGCTGAAACTTGCACAACTACTACAACCACAATCAAGTAAGTACAAGTATTTATAAATAGCTGTCTTCGCAAGATACTCAACATGCATTGGCCGGATGCCATCAGCAATAGCCTTCTGTGGGAGAGAACAAACCAACTTCCAGCTGAAGAAGAAATTAGGAAAAGACGATGGAAGTGGATAGGACATACATTACGCAAATCGTCAAACTGCATCACGAGGCAAGCCCTAACTTGGAATCCTGAAGGGAAGCGAAAAAGAGGAAGGCCAAAGAACACATTGCGTCGGATAATAGAAGCAGATATGAAAACGATGAATTACAACTGGACGGAGCTAGAAGGGATTGTCCAGGACAGGGTTGGCTGGAGAATGCTGGTGAGCGGCCTATGCTCCTTCATGAGGAGTAACAGGCGTAAGTCGTTAAGTAAGTCGTCGGTCTAGAAAAACTGAACGCAGATAATTGAAACTGTATTCTCTAAAATCATGACATCCAGCCGTCCATTACCCGTTGAATAATATTTTTAAACGTTTAACAAGATACTCGATGTTCAACTATTTAAACGAAGGTTCAAGTCCCACTTCGAATAATTTGGTTTGGAAAATTAGGTATTATCATTAAGTTTCATTCGAATCTGGAAACACAAAATGTTTGCTTGATAAATTATTTATATCATTGGACTGCAAATCTTATTATTATCATTACTAACATTATTATTAATAATGGCCTTATTCAATATAAAATTTTTGGTACGATATAGAATTCTCTGCACAAAGTATTTCAGCAAGTTTCGTTTTCTTATTTTTTGATCGATCTTTGCGATAAATATTGAGTGGTCGTCAGCTAGAAGTTAGCTATCCAGTCAATCGACATCGAAATAATGTACATTCTTTTCGCTGCATATTACCAACAACCATGATATCTCTGATTGGGCCTTTTGTAACTTGTACAACGAAAGGTTGTACACTTTTTACAAACGCATCTGAATAGGTTATGAGACTAATAGACATAATGATGTGTTAAAACAAACAAGAAAACAAATAACTTGTTGAAATATCCAAATGGCAAGAACAGGTAGTCCAGATATTCAAGCATGCCGCCCTGGAAAATTAACTTTTAGTGAAGAACTTTTGAATTAAATTAATTATATTTTTTATACTTTCTAATGATTTTATTCAAATGAGCTTATGTTACATATAAATAATTTATGTTAAAATTGATCTGAATACCAACTAACTAATGAACTTTCATGATATATTAAATAATGAGAGTTAAATGTATTTAAATTATCATTTACATAAGTTGATATAAACAGTTACGTGATTAAATCGAAAGCTCACACAAATAAGGTGTTGATTTATTCACTACTAGACAGACAGAATAGTGATGTATTTCGTACTTTAGCTCCCTAGTAAGCACAGGATAAATGTTATCATAAGGTGTTGAATTTGAAGTTTCAAATTACAGAGTGACAATGATTAGATAACTACAGGAAAAGAGGAAAAACTGGACAGCTATTTCGTTTTAGTATGGGACTCATCTGTAGTATACATCCACGACTCCAACAGGAATTGCAAACAGGACCTTCACGTCTCGCAGTGAGCGCCTACTTTTCATAAGTTTACCATTTTAAAAGATAACAACAATAACCGAGTAAGACAAATAATAACATAAATAGAAACGTACAGGTGATGGAACTGGAGGTCCAGTCCCGTTTAAACCACCATTACACGGGAGTAGATGGGGAGGGATTGCAGCATGAAGACTTTCTAATGATGTATTGTGCATAACAACCTGTGATTGTGTAATAAATAGTAATCATTAGTCTCGGGATACGAGTAAACAAAGTTAAAAAACAGTGACGAGAAAATGCGTTTTATTTTCTAATTAGTCATAATGTCTAACTCAGACGCGAAACCTGTATACCATACTAGTGAATTCACTAATTTATAAGAACAATTTGATTGGTAAATTCTGTTAGTGTATTGGATACTAATATTAAGAACTGTGTTTGTGTATTAAATGTAAATTGAATTGTTCAAAACTGGCTATTCGGTGATAAACTTATCATGAAGTAGTCAATAAGTCTAATCCCATCACTGTTTATATAAAAATGGTATATCTACAACTGTGAACATACTACAATCGCCACAAATCCCCATACTGATATATTAAATTGTTCTAATTTCTCTTAAACGATGTTCGAATAAAACTAATACAAGGTATGAAATACGACAGTAAATGTAACTGATTTTTGAAAGTTTAAACACTGAATACGCCTCAGTTTGAACTTTTAATTTTGTTCGTTATAAATCTACCACTCATCTCATATCTATGCTCTGTGTTTTATCATTCTACCCTTGATTTACTTATCGCTTAATTTGTTATTTTTCAACATGTTACTTTGTGTCATACTTTATATGAAGGTGCCTAGAGATGTTATTGATGAATTTTGCACGTTCTAGAGTCACAAAAAATGTTTCTTGTAAAAGATTGAGTTTAGTTATATGAACAAATGTAATCTTGTTGTATCAAAGTCCCAATAGACTTTTACCTATCCATAGATAAATTACTCTGCTTTTATCCTACTACTTGTCATTATGATAAACGTAGAGCCTGGAAAAAATGCATATAAGCACAAACTGCCACACCAGATCCGTAATATGAGGTGGAATGAAAAAAATGAATGGAGAAATGATCGAAATAACTGTAAAAACAATGATAATGTGAAAGACTAAACACTGAGAGTATAGTTTGAAAAGACAAGAAAAAAGATATATGAGAAGGGACACTGATAGTAAGATAAACAATGAGTTCATCTTCACCATTGTGACCTATTGTCAACCATATCACTCAATGTCCTGAACTGCTGATTCCGGTTATCGTGTAGTGGACAGCTAGGTAGTCTTCATGTGTTAACACAGCTGAGGTCAAGTCAACAAATACGTGGAGTGATACCAAGTTTCGATTTGTTCACCCTTAGTTTTATTATCATTCTGATAGGCTTGGTTCAAACTTTTCACAAACATCCATCTATTGTCATCTCTATAGCAATTAAGTAAAAGGTTAGAAATTGCTTTAAATCACACAACAATAACTTACCGGCTCAAAACTGAGTACACAAACTTGTACTTTAAAGTAAATTACATCAATATTTTCACTTCTTCAAACTGCATGTCGGTCATTTAAAACCAATAAATATTGAATGCTAATCAAATTGATTTTAATTTTGCTTGCACAATTTCTTTGACTCAGTTTGTACTTTTAAGTCAACTAAACTATATGAGTTTGTGGCAGTATCGAACACTGTTAAAAGTAGTTGTTACTGTCGTGTTCCGTAAATTTTATATCAGAGATGAAAGTAAGTAAAAATTCTTATTGAGATAACGATGTTTTATTGATCAGTATTTACTAAAGTGTGTTGACAAATGAAATGTATAATTGTTGGAAGAAGCCATCAGATACCGCTCTGGTCTAGAGTATGACATTAGATATTTTCTTTAAATTCACTAATCTATCGCAATAAACATTTCACTTAGTATAAATCATTTATCTTCGTAAAGTCATTAGACCTCCCAATATTGATAATACTAATAATAGTTTAGGAAAATCCCAGTTTCACTAAGGTATAACTCACAAATATGTGAGTCGCCTTCCAGGCTCCATGTACAGATTAGCTTCATATAACAAATACCAAACAGACTTTTTACATAAATTATTATTTCCGTAAGTACAATGAAAGTTAGAAACTAAAAAAATGTTGATTAGGGTCGGTTTTTCCTGGTATAAGATGAAGTGTGTATAATTGACAATCATAATAAGAAACACTTTTCCAGAAACAATCAATCGTGAAATGACAGTTAATAATGTAAAATTTAAGTCTTAAATTCAGATCAGCAATAGTGTGGTTAATAATTTGAACGCTTTCTTTTCATTATAATAATTAGATTATTTATAATAGATAGACAAACAAAGTTTGAATAGCACTAAGATATTTTGTGTATAGATTCAGGTACTGGCTAGCTACCAATTAACAGACCTTTATAGACATTGAGAGAGAATTCATGCCAACTGATTGAATAGTCTGATTTTAATTTGGTTCTTTAAAGATGAACAAATGTTATTAACATGATACGATTGTTACAAATATTTCCGAATATCATTTCTAAATTCAAAAATCTCACGTAATAATGATAAACTGTAATTACAAATAACTATGCTTATAATAATCCTTTACATTGAATATTGAATCAAACAGAGTCAGTTGATTGATGATCAAATTTTTCATTGAACAATATACTACTTAACTGTTATTAATATTCATAAAATTCGCTATGTCAATCAAACTTCATGCAATCAACTTTAAATTATAATTTATGTGTAAAAAGCTGACGATATTAATCGGGTATTAAAATCAAAGTCAGTAAAGTGAAGTTTAAACCTTTGATCATACTGACAAAAAGGCTAATTGAACTTAGCAACTAGTCATCAACTGTTTGCGGTGTATGAAAAACTCTGTATTGTGTTTCTCGGCAGTGATAAACAGAAGATGTATTCTGAGAAAGTACATAGTAAAATAATGGATTTTTAAAAAAAAACATACTGCGAAACATTTTCATTTTTAAAATATACAAGAATAACTATTGTGAAGACAATGATTGTACACACAATAGTGAAAATGATTTATAAGCTGAAACGTGTATTTAATAACCAGAAGCTACATCGAAATTATTATAACCATAGATAGATAAATAGATTACAGAGTATTACTTAGTATCATTTTCTTAAAATACTGTCCATATTGTTTACTATAACTTAGATACACGATAATCGTAAAAATTCAAAGCACTTGAATGCGACAGAACTATTATGTGTATAATTAGGTATTGCAGATTGAAAAATTATTGGCCAATATAGAAATATAACGGTTAGTGATAGGGTGACAGCCAAAGTTCGATACGACTTCGTTTACAATTGTTAAGTTTCATACCACAAGACATTAACGACAAAATAGAACAAATATAATTGATAATAACGTTCATAGTGATAATAGACAGTACGTAAGGTTCAAAAAGAAAGAGGCAAGTTACCTAACATCTTCAACTTAAAATTATCTTGTGAGTCTAAAATTCCCAATGTAAATTAATCAATAACATCATTAGATGATGTCTTATATTCGGGCCACATCCAAACTCCAATCCGTTTCCATGCTCTTTATCACTAAACCTTCGAGTAGAAGGTAAGAGGATAAGGATTAATAAGAAAGAACACTTTTTGAAGAAGACGCTTGGTCACTTATCCACGGAAGCCTGTGTTAGGAAGTGTACTATTTCCCAATACGTTCCACCAGTTTTAGAAATAGTAATCTGAATTTCTAAATCCTGTGAGTATAGCTGAATTTAGCTGTATGAAATTGAAATTATCAGTAGTTATTCTTCGAGAAAAACCTTAAAAAATTGTAAATGCCCCTAATGTTTTCCATATTTCACCGCTGGTTGGAGTAAAACTGAAACGTCTGGTTTTATTTTTACTCTCAACATTTAGTAGCTAAATCAAGAGTCATTGGGAGTGTAGTTTGAATTCAAAATACATATATATATAAACTTACACGTGCTTGATTTTTCGGTTTTAACAAAGGTATTAATGTTGAATATATTTTAGAAAACATATAAGGACTATTGAAAATATGGACAGCTTTTACTCGTACAGGACTTGAACCTTGTAAAAAATGTACTGCTCGATGTAGAAACCAAGGAGACATTAAATTAATGGCATGTCTCCAGGAAAAGCCTGATAGGTCCACTAGAATTATTACTCCATGCACTTGTACAGCTGGCCAAGACTAAACAGAAGACAAGATAGATGAAATGATATATAGACATGTAACATAAAATGTATAAAAATAAAGATGATATGTTTTCTTACAAATTAAGATGATTAATTATTGAAAAATGAAATACTCCCGAAAAATCCAACCGGAATCAGTTGATAAAGAAGTTCTTGAAGTCATTTTTTCGGAACTTTTTAACTGTACACTTGAACTTCAAAACTAATTGGCGCTGAACTCGTATCTTAAGTATGCTTCAGTATTTTCTATAAATATCCACATTGTATCATAGTCGATTTGAACTGTGATAAACTTCAGTGATTTTTCTTTGTCATTTCTAGTGTTTTAAAAGGGTTAGGATTAATTTATTAGAATCATAGATATATCTATTGTATTTCTTGTACTTTTCGACCGTAGCTGCGACCTTGACGTGATAGTCAGGCATGTCTGCCGTGATGACTCGACCGAGTTATATCGGCTAAAACACATGTTCCTTTACGTACTACTATGCAAGGAAGGTTGGCTGGAGAATGATCAGACTAAAAGCAGCAACTTAAAGCCCGAGGGCGAAGTTATGTTACTGACCGTAGAGGAGTGTAACATCAGTAAGGTCTTTCTCCTGGACTACTAGCATCCGCGGCGATACTACCTTCGCCCAACGGAAGAGTAAGAAAAGGTCGACCGTAAAAGTTTCACACCTCAACCTAACCTACAGATTTCCCTCTCCGGTAGTAAGGCATTCAGAAGTGTGGAAATAACTCGTCAAACACTTCCCATAAAAAAGCCTTGCGCGACCGGCCTCCTTTGGGCTCTGTGGTCACGCTCCCATGTCGTCAAGCGCACCACTAATTTGGCTTTCTTTTCAAGTCTCTTAAGAAGAAATATCCCTCCATGGTATGAGCAACTGGGAAGAGACGACCTACCACATACCTATATCAACACCCGAGATCATCTTGTTGACAGTAGAATCCCTTCCTCACTTCTTATTAATTCTTCTATACACATGACCAACCACTCTCATTTATATTTATCACCACGTCCCATCAATTCTAATGATTTGAGTTCACGAAATGTTATTCCTGTTCTCTTGAAACCGCGCTCCAAATTACATGTTGGAGTCTTTAATGTTTAAATTTTGCGTAAGATAGGACAACAGGCTTCGTTATCTAGCAGTCTAGAATCTAGAGCCACCGATGTATGCTGCCTCTCCGAAATGCGCATACAGGATCCAAGTACGGCCATTCATTTGGCTTCACATTGTCAATATAAAGAACCGACACGATTTACCCTTTGATTATCTGCAGATCACACTGCTAATTTCTGTGACCTCACTGGTGTAGGTATAGCATTAAGTTCTACATCAGAACAGGCACTCCTAGACTGGATCCCAATGGGCAGTAGTAGGTGATTTTAATGCTCAAGTAGGTAAACTAAACTAAACTGAAAAGAACTTAGGCGGATTTTTTACGGTGTTGCAGCCCAGCGAACAGATAACGACGACCGTCTGTTGCAACTACGCTCAGATAACCGTCCATTTATGTCAACGACCAGCTTCAAACATCAAGGGAAACATTTTCTGACGTCACGACGCCCACAATAGACCCATCGATGGACTAATATAGATCACATTGCCACTAGCTATCGTTGGAGGGATTCTATTGAAGACACGCTCATTCTAGAGCACAAGTTTAGACTCGGATCATGCGCTAGTTTGAACACGCATTTGTCTGAGTGTTACTGGATGTAGAATAGCCACATTAAGAAAACCTGAGAGTCTTAGTCAACCGCCAAAATGATATCTACCCCGAGGTACCTTGGTAGGGTATCCAAAAAGCTGTGAAAACAGCAGTGATATCTACTTGTAACTTAAACCAAGAAGGGTTAGGAAAAGAACGCTGGATCTCAGTGGCGTCGACAGAACTGATAGATGATAGAAAACTCATCTCATCTGGCTTTGAACTCAATGGTATTCAGAGGAAGCCTGAAGATAGGCTGATCAAAAGCCGATGTAATGATCGTGAGCAGCGGTGGGTAGAGAAAGCAGAAGAGATGCGAAAAAGCAGCAGCGATAGGTAACGTTAAACAACTGTTCAGAATGTCGGGGAAACGCGTATTAAAACTTCATCTGTTAATGAAAATATCTCGCAAAAGAAGGCATCATTATTCACTCTCAATCCAGAAGATCGAACTGAAGGACTAAACACCTTGGGGAACAGTTCGACTGGCGTTTAGTCACACTTCAGTTACCCACTATCTCAAAGCAACCTGAATGGGAAGCTGATGTAAGTCCTTCAACACTGAGCGAGCACGAAAAGGTTATAAGTAATCTAAAGCGAGGAAGAACAGTAGGGTCTGGTGTACTAACCTCTGATATTTTTCAGTCAGTCAGTCAGTAACAACGTAGAACTTCGTACGTACGTACATCAGTTCGAGTTGCCACACCACCTTAACACAGAGATGCAGTTGTCGACTCAAATCCCGTAGTCGTAGAGGTAATAAGAGTATAATCAGTAATCGGAAAGATTAGGGTTTGGAGATGTTATTTAAAGAGTATAATTCAGTTAAATAAATTTGGAAAGAGGAAAAAAGGGACATGAAGAATTCAGAAGATTAGAATTTGGGAGAACACAAAGAGTGGATGCACCTGCGCCATTGCAAACGATTTTGAGCCATGTCGTTCAGGGTCTCTAACCATCGGTTGCTATCGTCTCGCGGTCCCCAACCAGGTAGTCTACACTTATCAACATGACTCAGACCACTTGTCAGTGACTTCATGGACTTGTGCCACGTTTTGGTCTGACCGCCCCTAGCTTTCTTCCAACCTACTCCTATACCACTGAACATCGCACGTCGAGGCAGTCGGTCGTTGGGCATACGTAACACGTGTCCCAGCCATCTCAACTGATGAAGTTTCACTACTTCATCAATTGATTTGCAATCCTTACCTAGTACCCGTTTCCTAACAACTGCATTACTTACTCGATGGTCCCATGATATACGAGCAATGTTTCGAAGACACCTATGATCGAATACTAGTAACCTACGAATATCCTCTACTCTTACCGGCCATGTTTCACAGCCATAAAGTAGGACGGCACGTACTGCTGCGCAGTAAACCCGTCCTTTGGTTGACAGACGGATATCTCGCCTACGCCATAAATGACGCAAGTTGGCAAAAGCTAGTCGAGCCTTCTGTATCCGTGCTGAAATTTCGTCACACACCAGACCACAAGGGCTGATGTGACTTCCAAGATATGTAAAGCGGTCGACACACTCAACTACTTCACTCCCTATCACTAGTTCGGGTCTCGATGTAACCCAATCCTGAAGCAACATTTTGCATTTCGAGGGAGAGAATCGCATCCCGAACATGCTTGCATTGTTGCTTAGAGTGGTCAGAAGACTCTGCATTTTGTCAGCGTCTTCACCAAATAAAACTATGTCATCAGCATATTCTAAGTCAACAAGTGAACCTCCCGGTAGAAGTTCAACCCCTGGAAATTTAGATGAGGAGAGTGTTATCTCTAAAAGTACGTCGACCACAAAGTTGAACAAGAATGGAGAGAGCGAACAGCCCTGACGAACACCACTTGATGTAATCAATTCTGATGACAGTTCGCCATAAACTCTCACTCTACCAGTTGTGTTCGAGTAGAGAACTTTTATAAGTTAATGTACTTCTTTGGTACTCCTTTCAGTGACAAACACTGCCATAGAACCTTACGATCAACAGAGTCGAATGCCGCCTTAAGGTCGAGAAATACTGCCATTGTGGGGCGTCTAAACGTGTGTCTGTGTTCTAGAACCTGACGTAGTGTGAATATTTGGTCTATACAACCACGTCCAGGTCGAAAACCAGCCTGATTTTCTATAGTCTGTTCTTCACGAGCTTTGGTTAGGCGTCGAAGTATTATTGAAGCTAATATTTTAGACACTATATTAGTCAAACTGATTCCTCTGTGATTGTCACAAGAGGACTTTTGTCCTTTCTTATAGACTGGCACAATCAGTGATTGAGACCAGTCAGATGGGATTACGTCCAGTTCCCAAATTCTACCTAAGACCTCGGTTAATCTCATTGCTAATACTGGACCACCATCCTTAAAAATCTCAGGAGTAAACCTGTCAGGGCCTGCTGCTCTCCCTCGTTTCAGATTTCCTATGGCTTTTTCAACTTCGTAAAGAGACGGAGGACCTACATTAACTTGCCATTCAGGTTGACTGGGGATCGTGGGAAACCGAAGTGTGGCTGAAGGCCAGTTGAACTGATCCCTGAAGTGTTCTGCCCATCGATCCAATCTCCTGGATTGAGAATGAATAATATGTCCATCTTTCTCTGCGATTGTTTCGCTAACGGTCGGGTTCCTAATTCCGGTTTCCTTAACGAGTCTGAACAATTGTCTGCTATTACCTATTGCCGCTGCCTTCTCCATCTCTCTTGCTTTCGCTACCCACCACTGTTCGCGATCGTTGCGTAGACTTCTTGTCAGCTTGCGCTTAAGCTGACTCCGCTCTTCACAATGTTCAGAGCCAGGTGGAATGAGTTTCCGAGCATCTATCAGTACGATAGATGCTGTTGAGATCCAGTGTTGCTCCCTAACCTTCTGGTCTACCTTACTCGCAGATATCACTGCTGTTTCCACAGCTTTTCGGATATCATTCCATGCTGCCTCGGGGTGGGCATCACATACATGGCTGCCTAACTGTTTTCCTAGTTGTTCCTGAAATATACTCTTAGCTTGACTACCATTAAGTAGGGCCCTAAGAGGTTTACTTGCAGCGTCTTTCCTACATCCAGTAAGACGCAAGCAAATACGCGCTCGCACTAGAGCATGATCTGAATCTAAGCATGTGCTCCAGAATGAGCGACAGTCTTCTATCGAGCCCCTCCATCGGTGCCTGATGGCGATGTGATCTATTTGGGTCCAACGTTGGGACGAATTAGGGGGTCGCCATGTTAAAAGATGTTTTTCCTTATGCTTAAAGTTAGTATTTGCAAGGAACAGGCGATTATCTGAGCATAGCTGCAACAGACGGTCGCCATTATCTGTTCTTTGAGCCACGACACCATAAGATCCACCTAGGTGTCTTTCCCTATCGCTTAGTTTACCTACTTGAGCATTAAAGTCACCGGCCACTATTACTACATCATAGCGCCTAGCTTTTCGGAGAAGGTCCGAAAGCTTTCTGTAAAACTCATCTTTTACATCATCTGAGCTGCAGTCAGTGGGAGAATAGGCAGAAACGACGAAGAGGCAACGACGGGTGTCCCTATCTTTCCGGATTCTTACTGTTCCGTTCAGTCGGACAGCGCACAAACGGCTGTCTACTGGGATCCACTCTAAGAGAGCTAATTCTGCTCTAAAGTCCTAGCTAAGGAAGCCTGCTGTCCTATTTGGCAGAGTGTTCGGACGTTAAAAGCTCCTACGTGTAGTTTAGAGCGTGGTTTCAGGAGACCAGGAATCGAGTTCCACGTACTCGAATCGTTTGCCCTAGCGGTGCGATGTGATAAAGAGACGTGAGGAGGGTTAGTCATGGAGATAAGAGAGGTATTAGGAGATGTAGGAAGGATTTGAATGTGACCAACTTGGTCTCGCGTGCTGTTACGGGTATGAGGGCTGATGTCACTTCCCGGCTGCCCACACCGTGGAAGGGTATTTCTTGAGGAACCTGAAGAGGAAATTGGATTAGTGTTGGTCTTGACGACCTGGGAGCGTGACCGCAGAGCCCAAGGGACAACTGCTTGAGGCCGGTCGCGCACGGCCTTTTTGTGGAAGGATTTTGACGTGTTAGCTCCGTTCTGCAAAGGGCCTTACTGCCGGAGACGGAAGTCCGTGAGGTAAGGTGAGGTGTGACATTTTTAGGGTCGACCTTTTCTAACCCCACCCCTCCTTGTGGGAAGGCAGCATCGCTGTCATGCTGGTTGTCTGAAGGAAACACCTTACTGCTGTCACACCTCTCTACAGTCAGCAGTACGACTTCGCCCTCAGACCTTGAGTTGCTGCTTTTAGTCTTACCGTTCACCAATCGACCTGCCTGGCATGGTAGAACCTACAGGAACATATGTTCCGGCTAATATAGCTCGGTTGGGTCATCACGATAGGCAAGCCCGACCACCGCGTCAAGGTAGCAGCTTCGGTCGGGTCTGATATTTTTTTTAAAGGATGGCGATCCATTTTTAGCGGCTAGATTAACTAAAACCTTATCTACAATCTGAGAACTAGACGTAGTCCCATCTGACTGGTCTCAATCGCTGATCGTTCCACTTTATGAGCAAAGACAAAAATCCTATTGCGACAATTACAGAGAAATGAGCTTAACTAGTATAGTGTCTAGAATATTGGCCCCAATAGCACTTCGACATTTAACTGGAGCTCATGGAGAGCAAATCTGAGAAAACCAGATTGGTTCCAGACCTGGACGTCGATGTATAAATACGATATCCACCCTTCGGCAGATCATGGAACATAAAAATATTTTCCGAAGCCGTACTATAGTTGTATTTATTGACCTCAAGTCAGTATTCGACTCTGTTGATCGCGAGGCTCTATGTAGCGTCTGTTTTGAAAGTTGTACCAAAGAAGTACATTGACCTTGCACAGGATCTCTACTCGAACACTTCTGGTTAAGTCAGAGCTAATGGTGAAATGTCGGAATCGGTCACTTCAAGTGGCGTTCGACTGGGTTGTTCTTTTTCTCTATTGTTATTTAACTTTGTCATAAACATTCTTTTGGCGGCAATACTGATCGTGTGACTTTCTAGTAGTTGATTTTCTACCGGGAGATTCACTCGCTGACTTAGAATTCTCAGACGATGTAGTTCTGTTTGCTGAAGAGGTTGACAAGATGCAGTCTTTTGACCACCCTAAGCAACAAAGCAAACATGTTCGGATGCGGTTCTCTCCCTCCAAATGGAAAATGTTACTTCGGGATTCGCCTGCGTCATCACCTGAATTAGCGATAGGATGTGAAGTAGTTGAACGCGTCGACCGCCTCGCCTATCTTGGGAGTCCCATCATTCCTGATGGTCTGATGCCTAACATAATCTTAGCACAAATTCAGGAGGCTCGATCGGCTTTTGCCAACTTGCTCCTCTTGTGGAGAAGGTGAAATATCCTTCCGTCAAGCTAAAGAACGAGTTCACTGCATAGCAATTTGTTGTGTTCTACTTTATGAATGTGAGACATGGCCATTAAAAGAGGATATTTGTAGGTTACTAGTATTCGATTATAGGTCTTTAAGAAGCACTGTTCGTGAAATCTCGAACCGTGGAGTAAGCAATACTTGAGTTAGGAAATAGAGTAATAGGTAAAGATTGTAAATCGATTGATGAGGTAGTAAATTTTCATCAACTGAGGTGGTTAGGACATATGTTACGTATGTCCGACCACCGCTATTCTCAAAGCGCGATGTTTTATGGAGCAGAAGTAGTCTGAAAGAAAGCTAGGGACGGCCAAACCACCAGCCCATGAAGTCACTAAAAGTTCGATTTAGCCAAGTTAACAGATATTGACTGCTTGGTTGGGGTCCTTGTGATTATCGTAAGCAATGGTTAGAGACTTTGAATGACATGGCTTGAAATCGTTTGCAATGATGCGAGTGCATCTGTTCATAGTCTTCCCCCAAACCATGGGATTCCAAATTCTTCACAACTTGTTTTTGTTTTTATTGCATTGATTTATATTTTGTTCTCGAATCTTACCTTTGATGCTTAATCTTTCCTATTAGATTTAATACTGTTACTACACCTGTTATTCTGGGATTTGGCTTGATAACATCTCTCTGTGCTAGTGAGGCAACTTGAACCGATGTACATATGTACGTTGTGACTAACTGACTGACTGTTTCTTTTACTTTATCATGCCTGATTACCAAATTATGTAAAAAAGCCAGTACGCGATACCTAGTAACCTATATATACATATTGCAGCAAAATCGAAAAAACGATATATATACCTAACTGTCATCAACAGTATTAGTTGATATTAACCGGTCAGTATCTTTTGTAACTAGCGTAAGCAGCAATTATATTTATTGTTGGTGGAGTTTTGCTCATTGGGCTCAATGGTTTGGTCGTGATAAGGACAAGTCGAAAGTTAGTAATAACTAATCAAGATCAAGATGAACAGAACAAGTTGTGAGTCATATGTGGAGAAATTTGAATACTTAATTTCTGCCTGAAGTTTTTGCTAATGATATTGTTCAGAAGAACAATGAAAGCTCCATGACCAAACCATCCAGCTCCAAGAACGAAACTTCATCAAAATCATCCACGTGAGCTACGAATTTCCGTCACCATTTTAAACAGGGACCATAATTGATGAAACTTTTGCAGGCGACTAAAGTGTTTTTGATACATTCAATCAAAGAGATTAAGTGTATGACCATTTATCCACGTGGTTACAAAGTATTCCACCATTCTATTCTAAACCATTAATCTTAATTTCTGACTGAAACTTCTAATCCTAAAGTTAGTGGCTTTTGGGTTTTAATGCAGGGAATTATTCATTCATATCAACAGTATTATGAATGACTACATACTGGATTTTCCTTCGCAAGGTCATTCAACAATTGCTGAAGATCATCAGTAAAGTATACTGTCATCAAAAACACACCTTATTTTCCAATAAAAGGCACCATCAACAGAGGATTAGTAAGCGAAACACACATAACTAGTTAATTAACCAACACAGTAGTTAAATGTTGGTTGGAATGATCAGTAACAAATTACGAAGACGTATTACGCAACAATACAACAAATTGTATGCATGAGGTCAAGAAAGTAAAAATAAATCATACAACATTATTGTGAGTAAATGATAAAGTAAATTTGTTTTAATATGCTAAATAAAACTGAGCAAGAAATCAGTACTTAACTATGGTTCAAGGGAAATAATACTAGGAAGGACAAACCAATAGAAACATAAGCAGAGTGTTAGACAGGATAGATTTTGAATTTTAATTTAATTCTGATCGATGTTACATTTGATTTAGATGCATCAAACTACATATTTGTGTAACCGAGATTAGGTTATATGGTTTAGTGTGAAAACCAGTGGATACTTGTTCTGCTGGGCAAGTCAAAATAAGTGAAGCTGTAGTCTTATCTGAGATGCTGGCCATGATTGGTTGCTGTTAATGATTGTGCCTCAGCCGTCTGTGTATATAAATATTATGATTACCTTCTCATTACTATAAGGGGATTATGGAGATTGAATATTTCACAGTTCACATATAAGACTGGTTTTATCCGGATAAATTAGACCTTTCATTAGTGATACACTGACGAATAGTTAGCCCAAAGACATTATGAGCTTAACGTGGCAATGTACAGAGAATTGTATGTATATACCTCTAAATAGGAGAATGTATAAATAATTACTACAGGTGATTAAATGTAAAATACTAAACTATAATAATATCGCAGACTTACCAATAATAATTCTTCAATGACAAGTACATTAGCACGAAATATATCGTTTGTTGACCATTCTGCAGGGTTCCATAGACCTGGTCTAAAGTAGATAAGTGCTCTACCTTCTGAATCTGGTTGAGGCAATCGACATACAACTCCACTTTGAAATACGTGTTCAACTAATGATGGTCTTAAATCATTGAATATATCTGGATAGCGTAATCTTAATATGTAATAATTTGTATACAGTCTGAATGCATTATCCTGATTAAATTTTTTAGCACGTAGAAAACGTAGGAGAAATTCATCAGCCAGACATCCTTGTAAACCTAATGAAAAAAGACATCAAAAAGTATGGCTTCATCGCATTGCGTGATACTCCTAGTTCCTTTGCCATCAAAAATAAAAAATTTCTTTTTATATTCCTCAGTCACTACCACACTAGTTAATCTGATAGTGAAATTCGTAGTATACTGCTGCTATAGAGAGCCAACCAGAAGTAGCCTGATGAGAACGTCAATCGTCCACTGGTTAAGAAATGGCTTGGTTTCCTAGGGGGTAGAGCTATATATATATATATAGCCCAACATGCTTTCTCATCTACTCTTGTGTTCTCGCTCAAGTAGTCTGGTGGGTGTTAGCACATAGCACACCGTGTATCAGTATCAGATTTCGGACACCAACTGTCACAACGGTGATTTTATTGAAAACGGTTGACTAGATCAACAATTATTACTTTAAAACATATTGGGCATCTGGAAGTAGTCGAAAGGCTACTCTGAATTCAGGTTTCGTGATAGTTGTTATTCGTCAGTAAGGCGTGACTGTAATTTTGAGAGAACTGGTGCTACATATGGCAGCCAAACTAGTGTCAGCCTAATGAACGGTCTAAGATACTACAGCTGAAGCTTTTCGGGCAGTAACTGACATTCTGGAGGATTGACATATTTATAATGATTGAACCCTATTTAGTGCCAAATATGGAAGTGGTCACTATTAATTGATTATTAACTAGCTGCCAATACACTAACAATTCTCTTGGGAGTAAGAAGAAAAGTAAATGTTAAAAGAATAAACCAGAACGAGGAAAGCGTTTTTTTTACTATTGCTGAAATGAAGGAACTTCAGCGAAAAAACTTAAATTCGAAATTGTAAACAATGAACAGCAAAAACATATCCAACAAAATCAATAGTACATACTGTCTATCTTAGTCGTAACCTTTTTGGTAATCCAATATCCAGGCGATAATCCCTTAAAATACTTTAACCAGGCGGAATCAAGTCAAACGAAAGAGCGCATTAAATATTACCAGGGGACTACCATTAAAAAGATTAATATAAATTCCAGTTAAGCAATAACATCACAAAAACAATGACCAAGCCTCCTTCTCCACAATCATAATCATCATATAACAAGCAAACGTAAATGTTCAATAAATTCTATGAAAAACACCAAACTGACAGATAAAACCGATTTACTTTGTAACTGAATACGATGTCTTAACTCAGTAATGGCATTCTGTCGTTGTTGCGGTTGTTCGTTTAATTCTAAAAACGCTTTTTCCAATGTTTGAGGGGATAATTCTATCACATTCAAATTTGAACCCATCGTTTAATGAGCATGAGGAAATACATAATCATTAAGTTAAATCTAACCGTTTCTAAAAAACCCTGAAGCAAAGAAAACTCAATGAGAAAAGTTATTGACAAAAGCAGCGTTATCTTTATTAACTAATATAGATCGCATAAACCTTACGACTGGAAACAACAAGAGATCCATAAGAAGCACTATAGATCAACGTCTTGTAAACATATGTCAGTCAACCAAAAGACTAAGGGTTCAAAATCATCTACAAACTAAACAGAAACTTATTAAAGACGACGACCTTCCGTTTCTAGCATTTACAAAGCCTTCGTCATACATCTAAAAAACCAGAACTGTGTCCACAAAAGAAACTTGTTGAGCCTCTTCTGTTTTTAACTATACAAATCAATTACCCACATTTCCTCTCATTCTCTATGGACCTGCCATTTCAAGCCGACTGATCTCTGTTTCTATGTTCTTTCTAATTATAACTCATTTCAAATTCAACATTTAAAATAACCATGATACACAACCCCTTTACCGCAATTTTTGATTTTATCTAACTCCTGTGATATTCTGATGAATACTGAAGGCCTTGAAAATTATGTTTTCAGTTTCTCAACAGGTGAAAAATTTTCAAACGATTATTTATTTTGGTCATTTGTCACTGTCCAGCGAATTATTGTCATTATCAACAGAAACACTAGTGACAATATTAGTGAGGAAAAGAGTATATATCTGCAATTTTACAACCCCGATGATGAATTCTCCGAAAATAAAACTCTTTATTGAGCTTCATCTTCTTGTTATAATCTGATTACTAATTGATCAAAAGTAATCAGAATGCAACTTTATGTTCATTGATATGCTAATTAAAAAAAAACTTCATAAAAAGTACACAATCTTTTCAAATAACAGCGTATAGGAAGAAAAATCCACATTGAGTTACCCTAATCGGGAATAATTTCACAAACATATTTGTCTGAATTTTCGTATTTGGAGAACATCGAAGTCTTGTTATAAGGTAGTATAACTATTTTCAAACAAGAGTCTTGATGAACCAACAGGCAATAATGCACAAAGTTATCTTATATTCTATGGGAAACTTTTGTCAAGTTATCTATTTTTCTACTTATTTTCCATATCACCAAGTAATGATTAGCATGAACGTAGATGGAACATCATATGTAAACAGTCAGTCGTAACGTCGAATGAGGTACAAATGTGAATCGGCCCGACTTATAACAAGTGCCCTGGTACGGCTGAGAGTGGGGAGAGTCAGCTCTCTCTTTTCAAATGCTCTCATATCGCCTACTATAAATTAACTAGTACTATAATCTGTCTGTTTGGTAAGTATGGGGTATTAAATATATATAGCAAGTCAGTTGATGGAATAGTGAATCATTATCAAGCAAGCTGGTTAGGAAATGTATGACGTAAGCTAGATCGCCTCCTACCTTAACGGGTGATGTTGTCCTGTGCAGCAGTAAACTAAAAGTGGTGCGAAAAACAAAATATGATATTTATCTATGGAATCATTAGTAAATCAAGTGATTCATCCCGGTAGATACAGACTTTCTGGCTACATTTCGAGCAATTGCTCTAATCAATGTTAAGGGACCTTGGGTGAGAAAGGTCAGCATCGAGTCCGATGGCAAAGGTGAATCAAACCTTCATCTTCCCTTGGATTCTGATTCTTGAAATCTCTTTATATCTGTTTTTACTAATTTTTGACCTAATGTTTCCCACTAAAACTGACCATATTTAAACTTCTAATACTCTGGGGTTTGTCTTAATAATCCTACCTCGCTATGTTAATGTGTTGTGGCAATACGAACAAATACACGTGTTGAGTCCTACGTCGCATATGACTGACTGATTACTGGATCCCGAAAGCGTAGGGTAACCACGTAAACACTCATGAAAAATGGACTCCTCCGAACAAATTCAACCACCAACATATATGTTCGAACCGATTGTCACCTACTTTTAGTACGGCAATCTGGTAGTATCAATAGTATTCATGCTAAATATGTTGATTATAGCCGTATTACTTTTAACTGCCGAGTTACAGTAGCGAAATGAATGTTAAGGATTGTATAGTGTTGGCAGCCTATAAAGTTCAAACTAAAATAAGTCGAATATGTTAGTGTTTAAAAATTTACAAGAGCTTCAGCCATAAATGAGATGAAATAAATAAATATCCGACTCGAAGTGTATCAATAGGAAACGCCTAGAGTCTTGATAAAACTAACTTTTATTCTGAGGTTCTAATAGAATATTTCTCTATAGAATCTGTCTCCAGACATATAAAATCAGTCAGGTTTATCTATCAAACGTTTTAAAAGCCTAGTCTTATTTATTTCAATCATAATACATTAACTGAAATAAAGATGAAAACCAAAGCCCCATTTACATTTTGGAACATAAAATTTCCAATAACAAGAAATGGTGGGGTAATTTTCTAGTCTAGTTTGAAAGCTAATAAATTACAAACAGTAGTAACTGACTAGTTAGTACAAGTTATCCCACCTAAGGAACATAAAGTCAAGCACGGAAAATAGTAAATTACTGAATTCCGAAAAAACAGAGTATAAAGGTGTATACGTTAATCACAAAGAGGTAGCATTTACGGCCTGGCGCTCATTTCGCCGATTCAAGTATTTCATTTGTATACTACCAACATACATAATTGATGACATACAGGAATTAATGCGTAATGCTCTGGGTAACGCATCACCGTAAATATATGGCACAATTAAGCATCTCATGACTCTTAATACAAGCAGGCAGTTAAAAATGTCTTAAGTCGTGTAAAAAAGGTCATCTCAAGTAACATATCGAAAAGTTTTCGGATAGTCAGGTCTTGGAAGCGGATGCTACCAAGGCCTGTGTGGATAGGCTGTTTTACTTAGGAGTTTTATATGCCAATGCACGTAGTCTACGAGATAAGTTCTATGAACTAGAAGCACTAGTGAACAGGTTAAAGCCACTCATAGTGGCGGTGACAGAAACGTCACCGTTCATACCATACCTGGTACCGCGAAGACTGAATAACAGTCCACCATGGATAACTAAAACGGTCAGGAAACTCCTTAGGAAAAGGAAGAATCACTGGAATATGTTCATCTCTGCTGGCTTAGAACAATACAGATCCAGTTATTGTAAGATTGGGAATGCCTGTAAAGCGTTAATAAGCAAGACTAGACTATCATACGAAAAACAACTGGTTAGGGATTTTAGATATAGTCCGAAACGGTTATTCTCGTATATAAAAAGGCGAACTAAGAGAAGCGGTGGAATTCCATCACTTTTGATACGAGATAATCCGTTAATCCTAACAGAGAATGATGCCGAAAAAGCTGAAGCTTTATCGGAATATTTTAGTATAGTGTTTTCTATCGTTAATGTTTATTTTATTTATTTATTTGAACACATAAATATTGGTACAAGAGAGCGCCAATATATATGCGCCACACAAAACAATGAAAATTCGAAGAGAGATAAAAAAAAACCAAGGAGCACAAAGGAAAAAGAGAACGATAACGAAGAGATTGGTGTAAGGTAGTAACGAGGGAACGGAAAGGTACAATCAGAAGAAATTTTTCAAGTAAGGGAGACACAACCACTTTTTATGAAGAAAGTAAAAGAAGGTTACAGCAGGATCGCCACTGGCTTCTATTCTGAGCCATATCTGATAACGTCTCTAGCCACTGTGTAGCACCATCTCTCAGACCCCAACCAGGGAGTCGTGAAGGACCGACAGAAGCCAGTCCTTTGCAGCTTTCTTTCATACCACGACACCATGTCATGCACTGACCACCTCTCCGCTTTTTCCAACCAGTCCCAGAGTCGGCAAATAATGCACGACGTGGAATTCTCTGGGACGACATTCGTAGAACATGTCCAAGCCACCGAAGTCGGTCTTTCAAGATGGTGACACCAATTGAATTATCATCTCTGTGCCCAAACACACGATGTCGAACCTCTGCATTACTAACATGGTGTTGCCACTGGATGTCAGCAATCCTTCGTAGACAACGATGATCAAACACAGAAAGTCGTCTAACGTCCTCAACTCGGAGAGGCCAGGTTTCACAAGCATAGATCAGGACTGCTCTCACCGACGCGTTGTAAATCCGACCTTTTACAGCCAGACTAACATCACGAAGGCCCCAAAGGTGGCCCAGATTGGCATAAGCCGCTCTGGCTTTCACTATACGTGCATTGATTTCATCATTCACACTCCCACCAGCACTTATGCAGCTACCCAGATACACGAACTTCTCGACTACGTCTATCTGCTCACCATCCAGGGTGAGTACAGGATTGGAATCCTGCCAGTCTTGTAGAAGTACTTTGCACTTCGAAGGTGCAAAGCACATACCATACCTACGGACACTGATTGCCAACTGATTAAGTGCGGATTGCATGCCTTGGGCATTATCGCACAATAAGACAATATCGTCCGCATACTCAAGGTCGAGAAGTCTTTCTCCAGGCAACAGATCCACACCACCATTACTTACATTCATCAGAGCTGTTTCTAGAATGTCATCGATGGTAAAGTTGAAGAGGAATGGTGAGATTGGGCAACCCTGCCTAACCCCACTGCTCGAATGGAACAATGGAGAGAGGTGGTTGTATGCCCTCACTCTGCCTGAGGTGTTTTTATATAGGGCTTTTAGGATGTTAATAAACTTCTCAGGCACACCCTTCTTCAATAGACAATCCCAGAGAACAGTCCTGTCCAACGAATCGAAGGCAGCCGTGATGTCAAGAAACACTACGATTGTTGGCCTTCGATAAGTATGGCGATGTTCTAACATTTGGCGGAGGGTGAAGATATGATCAATACAACCTCGACCAGAACGAAACCCAACCTGCTCCTCGCGAGTCAATCTTTCTCGGGTTTTGAACAACCTACGAAGTATGACGGAAGCCAATAGCTTGGACGCAATCGGAAGTAGACTTATCCCCCGATAGTTGTTGCAGGAACGACGTGAACCCTTTTTAAAGATAGGGACAACTATCGACTCATTCCATGACGTTGGTACACTCTCTAATTCCCAAACCTTTGTAAACAACGTCGTCAATTCCTTAGTCAAAAAGTCACCACCATCTTTAAAAAGAGCCGGAGGTAAGTCATCTGGGCCAGGCGATTTGTAACGCTTCAAGAGTTGGAGTTCCTTGCGGACTTCCTCCTCGTTTGGTGGATCAGTCGTCACCGGCCATGGAGGGCAGGACAGTCTGACCGATGTTGCCGGAGCAGCAGGCCAGTTGAACTGCCCTTCGAAAAATTCTGCCTATCGTCCAAGACGTCGATGGATGTTAGGGATTGGCATCCCATCATCATCACAGATTGTTTCACTCACACCAGACTTCTTGCTGCCAGTGGCTCGGATGAGCTGGAAGAGCTTGCGGTAGTTACCAGATGCAGCTGCTGCTTCCAGCTCATTAGCACGCTCCGACCACCAGGCTTCTCGGTCCTTACGCAAGCTTTGCCCAATTTCCTTACGTAACATCCTTCGTTTATGGTCAAACTCACGGTCACCCGGAGTAGACCGACGGGCTTCAATGAGTTGTAAGGAACCAGAAGAAACCCAGTGCTTAAAAGCGGGACGTTTCGCAAACCCACAACTGACTGTTCCCGCCATTTTCATGGCGTCATGCAATTGCAACCAATGCTCATCTATACTTTTCGGTGGAGTGGTAGCTAGCATAGAGGCTAGCTCGGTTCGATACTTATTTGCAACAGAAGTTGCAACCAGCTTGCTAATATCAATCCTTTGATGGCGGTCACTTCGTTGTCCACTGAAAAGTAAGGCAAGATTGGCGCAGACCAAGGCATGGTCAGAGTCCAGATAGGTACTCCAAAAAGAGCGGCAGTCTTGCACACAACCACGCCAGCGGTAGCTGATCGCGATGTGATCAATCTGAGTCCAGGCTTGAGATGCAGAGGGAGGACGCCAGGTGGCACATCGGCGATGACTGTGCCGAAAGTTAGTGCTAGCCAGAAACAGGTTGTGGTCTGTGCAAAGTTGCAGTAGACGGTCCCCGTTATCTGACCTGCGACCAACGAGTCCCCATCGGCCACCTAAACGACTATCTTCTGTGCCTAGACGCCCGACCTGAGCATTCAAGTCTCCGGCTAGTACTACAATATCTGTCGAACGCACTTTCTGGAGAACAGATAACTGGTGGTAAAACTCATCCTTGATTGCATCCGGGCTGCAATCTGTCGGGGCATAGGCGGAGATGACGAAAAGACATCGTTTCTCAGGCCGATTTCTTCTCACTTTGATGGAACTTTCTAATCTAACAGCACATAACCGACTGTTAATGGGGATCCAATCGACTAGTGCTGCCTCAGCTCTAGCGCTTAGTGCGACACCAACGCCAGCAAGACCAGACGAAGATGCCACAGGGTCCCCGGATAAGCGCACGTAAAACAAGCCTTTCGAAGCGACAGATGGAGATCAAATTTGTAGTACTTCGCCAGAGTCTTGAATACGGGTCTCGGATAGACAACAAACATCAATATTAGGACTTTCCAAAGATATAGCCAGCCCTATCTGTTGTCCGACCTGCACTAGTGTGCGAACATTGAAGGCAGCCAGTTTGAATGGCGCACGTGGTTTCAGAAAAACTGCTTTAGTTCTCGTATTCGGTGGTAACATACAATTTTCAACCGGACAGTGACTCGAGAACGTTTAGATGCAGTCGAATTTCCACCAAAGACGAGCCGCTGTATAAGTATAAAAGAGGGTGAATAATGTGGAAAATAATAATAATAATAATAATAATAATAATAATAATAATAATAATAATAATAATAATAATAATAATGACAATAATGGTCATAATAATAATAGTATTAATAATGACAATAATTGTAATGATAATAATTTGAATCAATTTGTTTTTCGAAGCGAGAAAGGTAATTTCCATAGACATAAAGAGTTCATCATTTGTGTGTGGGCTGTGATACTGCCCGGGTGCCCAAACCGAAACAGGTGGTTTTCTTAGGGGGCCACACCCCGAGCCTTTGACCTAATGGTCTAACCCACAAGGCAGTGGAGCATCGTAAGGAGATGCAATCCCATGGTAGCCGGTGACCAACGGTTGGTTCATACGCCATTTGTTCCCGCAGGATACTGGAGCCCATGTGCACCATTGGTTTGTGATCCGGTTAAAGCGCCGGACGTTCGCTTTTCGTCCTCTCATTTTCGTAAACAACACCCCCGCCACGAGAAGGCAATGAGTAGGACTTCCCTGGCAGAGGCTGTATACGCGCGGCCGTGTGAGAGTATTTCGAGAGGGAGAGCGGACTCTCCCCACTCTCGGCCGTACCAGGGCGTTCGATTCATCGCGACCGTGACGGCTAGCTGATGGATCCTGTAGTCATTGAGAAAGATACTGTTTTAAGGCTACTCCAGCATCTCAAACCTGATACGTCCAGTGGTCCTGATGATATTCATCCTAGGATTATGAAAGCCATATCAAATAAAATTGCTGAACCATTAGCGATACTATTCGACATGTCTCTGAAACAGTTCAGACATCCTAGAGAGAGACTGGAAAGACGCCATAATAAGTCCGGTGTATAAGGCCGGGAGTAGGGATTTAGTTAGGAACTATAGACCCGTTAGCTTAACTAGTGCAGTTGCAAAACTGATGGAGAAAATCATTCGGATAGCTGTTATAAATTATGTTGAAGGGCAAAATCTTTTCTCCAGGGCACAACATGGTTTTCGGAAAGGCCTATCTTGCTTGACAAATCTCGAGAAGATTGGGCTGCGGCAAAGGATCGGAATGTTCCTGTGAATGTGATTTTCATAGATCTAAGTAAAGCCTTTGATAAGGTTTCCCACTCTGGTTTTAAATTCAAACTGGCACGTTTTGGAATCCATTATACAGTCGTCGATTGGATAAGTAACTTTCTCCATGACAGGAGACAAAGGGTAAAGGTTAATGGGGCTCTCTCCTCGTGGGTACCTGTAAAAAGTGGGGTTCCCCAAGGTACAATCCTAGGTCCTCTTCACTTTTTACTTTGTGTAGATGAATTGCCAACTGTAGCAAAATCATCCGTTCTACTCTTCGCTGATGACATAAAGATTTGGAGACCAATACATAGTATGTCGGATAGAATAGTATTACAGGACGATCTTAGCTCATTGGTGGCATGGTTAGACAGGTAGTCACTAGAAGTAAATCTTAATAAGAGTGTAGTGATGCAGTTAAATAACTCTGATGAATCGTATGACTATACACTACGTGGATTCGTGCTACCCAAAGCAAGAAACTATATAGATTTAGGAGTCGTATTAAGCAATGATCTCAAAACGACTAGTCATTGTAAGGCTGCTGCTGCAAAAGGCTATAGGGTATTATGGTTAAATCGTAGGTCTTTCCAGTATTTAGATGATGAAATGTTTAGATTACTATACCCGATTTATGTGCGACCACATTTAGAATACGGGATTCAAACAGCGTGTCCTTGTTTCAAGTATGAAACAGATATGCTAGAAAGAGTCCAACAACGAGCTACTAGGATGGTACAAGGTCTATCTGGCCTATCTTATGAAGACAGACTGAGATACCTTAACTTATTTCAGTTAACTTATCGCAGAATACGGGGTGATCTAATATTGGCTTATCGTATACTGAACGATGACCTTGGTATTAACATGTCTTATCTTTTGCTTCCGTCTAGAACCGATCATTTGAAAGGACATTCGAAGAAAGTTCAAAAACCGAGATCAAGTCGTCTATGTCCGGAGTTTCGTTTCTCACACCGAGTAGTGAATTACTGGAATTCTCTACCGGAACACGTAATATCAGCACCGTCTGTTAATATATTCAAAACGAGGTTGGAACTCCACAGTATTACAAACTGCAAGGATTAATATAGGTCGATAGACCTCCTATCCTTATTACTGAAGAGTGAAAACTGAGATTAGAAGATCTATCAGCTGAAAACCAAGATAGAAGTTACAGAAGACATAAGGCTTGATAAATTCACAAAATATATGGTGAGCGGAAAAAACAAAACGGTAAAAATTCTTCAGATGTGTATGGCTAAATTGTAAGTTACAACGATAAAAGACTGAAAATGAAGCTCAAAAATCTGATGGCCACGTACTTCAATTCAAAAATAATTGATGATAGATACTTTATTCAGACACATATTCAGGGTTTTAAAACACTGTTTATACATTCACTGCAACAAATATAGTTGAAGTAGTGCAGAGGAAACACGGAAATTCGAAGTCTTGCATCGATGGAATTTATTTGAAAAATTATTTATTTAAAATTCAATGTTAAGCTGATTATCCAAGATATCGACATCTTGGGCTAAGGTTAATCGATGTTCTAACCGGTCTAAGAAGGGACTGTATCTCGTAGTATCAGGCTTATAAGCTTATTGTACAATGAATTATCATTAAATCGTAAGAAATCAAAAGAATAAAAGGCAGTCGATAAACGAAAATTTAGGGTCGAATATATAAATTAAACAATGGTATGCATTAAAAAAAATGAAGCTCTGAAATGCCTAACATTGAAAACGAGTTGGAGGATCTGTCTGATAAACTTTGCCAAAGGCGACGAAAGATCACCGACTTATTCCAAATATCGAGACCATAATTGCTAGAAATCTACTGACACACAGACGGCCTGCAGGTATATAGTGGAACAGTTAGGAAATGAAACGACTCAATTGAAATTTTTTATATACTCACAAAGGGAAATCTGACTTATTTTGACGATCTCAGTTGTAATTTATATTGGATAAGCTTACAAACAAATAAAACAAACCCTACGAATGTGATCGCTTTCCATAGGAAGTTTCGTTATCATAAATCGATGAGAAAATGCTGTAAAAATTAAAAAACCCATAAAATCTCTAGTAAAGATAAATTATATCATAGGCTCCGCAGCATTTACAGGCCGCGTCTATAGTTCTTATCGGTTACCTTGCCTTTCAATTATGGGCGGTTGTAAGGTCACACAAAATAGTGAGTTCAAACTGTGTGTTAGTATAAACCTCGTCCAATTGTCAGATATCAGTTTATAAAGACAGAACTTTACTTGATAGACGAGCCCAAAAATCTCAAACATGCAAAGCAGGATTACCGAATTAGGATTTGCATCTGCGTAGTTATAAGAGGTACATTGTTATGGAAAACTGAACATCAAAACAATTTGGTCGATAGTAAAAGAGATCGAAAAATAACAACTAGAGTATTCCTCCCGTAGGGTCAAACAAATTCCACTGAGCCCTAGCCAAATCATCCGGCAGTTAGGTCATTGAATATTGAACAAATCATCGATGATCAGGTCAAGGACAACCAACGTGCATCAGTTAATCGTACGCCATGGACTGGCCCTTGCGGCAATGTTGTTAACTCAGCTTGTATCTACTTTAACTAATATTTTTTGTAGTGACTTGCTTTGTGTTGTAGTCTTCAAAGTATTTATAATACCTTGGTACGTAAATGGGTTAGTCTATTTAAGGTCCTGACCGCTAGGTGCGACTCCGACGTTAGCCGGTTTGTCACACCATTATTCTCTCACTCGAGTAGGTCTTCAATCATTTCGACATAGATCATCTACGTTGGTGATCTACACTCCTTAATGTTTATAGGGTTAAGGTTATTGTAAATCGCCAACGGAGATCTGTGTAGAATGATTGGGAGCCTAGTTGATTTGATGAGAATGGTGTGAGCAACCAGCTAACGTGGAAGTTACACTTCACGGTTAGCATCTAACGCGGCTTATCCTCTCATCGTATTCAGCTACTACGTCCTGTTTGGTGACCGTACAACAAAGACGACGTTATTAAAGAAATATTTTAGCAAGATTAGGTACAAGAAACAAAGTTCGACCAAAACCGCATGGACCTGTCTGAGGATTGCAATTAATTGATGTGCGTTGGTTCTCCTTGACCCTGACGAGAGTCTGAGAATTACCTGATATTCAGTGACACGAATGCCGAGAACAGTATTAAAGAGCACCCACAAGTGAATGTAGTACTGGAGATAGTACATTTGTCAGTGGAGTGAGTCTTTTAATATCTGACCAAAAACCACTACTTTCAACTAGGTATCCAAGACATCCAAAACTAGATACACAATGTGAACACTTGTTTGAATTCACTGTAAAATTCTTCTCAATTAAACGACGCAATAAAGCAATAATTCTTTGGTCATGAACCACCTCATCAGAAACACCAGCAATGAGATCATCTTGGTAAGCTTCAATAACTTCAAGATCACTGACTAACCTATTTATTAAAAATGGCACAGATATGTGGAGTTCGACAACACTTCAACCAGTAACACCTAATATGAATCGTACCCATCAAGTGAAATCAAAAGACAGAAACTAGGAGGTTCGTAGATATATTTGATAGGCTATCAGTATATCGAGGATCGACTAATCTATTATGACTAGCGATTGCAGAGGATGGTAAGCACGGCGTTCCCACTCATGATCTGGTGCAGATGCATGACCGAGCGCCCTCAGCTAGGTGATTCAATTAAAACTGAATCGGTCAGCATCCAATGTCGAAAACTTAAAGAGCTATTTATTTTGGGGATTTATTTAACGCTACATCATCACTTCCTGAAATATGACTGGAGAACAACTTCGACCAAGTGGAAGGAAGTTGCATTTGAACAGACCTGAAGGAGAAGGTGATCTGAATGGGCTTGAAGATAACCATCTTTCAAGTCAACGTTTGACAACACGTTAGAACTAAGAATATCTCCAGCCTCCGCCGTCGTGCATACTTGTTTCAGCGAACGGAAGTTCAGTGTTAACCTATAGTCACCACATATTCTAGGGGTCTTACCATCCAACTTCAGTGGTGTAACAATAGGAGTACCTCATGCTAAAGATTGAATCGGTCAAATTATATCATTCGCACAAAAACCGTTCAATGTCTTATATACTAAATCCTGAGGATCAAAAGGAATACTGGATCACCATATACTACATGCCTCCACTGTACTTAGCACACGCAGATAACAAGTCTTTAAGTAAAGCATCATAATTTTCTTTAGAAATAAATTAAGACACCTTCACTTGTGTTTACCTCGTTCAGAATATTACAAATACAGCAAATAAAAACTAATAAAATTCACCATACCTAGTTTTAAATTACAACATACAAATCCCAAATAGGACTTTCAAAAATATTATCTGTCTAGTCAAATGTGTGTTCTGTCAATTATATTATGGCTGAAGTTCTACTAAACCATGGAGCACGATGTTGAGCAACCATAGTTTATCAAGTAAAGAAGTTCGTCAGTTTAATGTATAAAAAATCACGTTAAAGATGAATTAAAATGAGATTTTAATTACATGTCTTGAAGTCCATAGCATTCGCTTTAATTGTTGCACTTCCATAGCTGTGCTACTCTACACTTGCATGGAGAGAACATGTGTTCTTTAGGTTTACCACGCTATACATTGTGAATACAAAGATTGAAAAGTCACTTTTGTGTATCTTCAACGCATTTTTAGGAAGTTTCGAAGTTATATTTCGTCTACGCAACCTTACGCAACTTAAATATTAATAAAGTAATCCATCAATGATGCGATTCAGAATTACTTAAACCATGGATTATTGATTCAGAAAAACCAGAACTATTCTGCAAATTATATTGTGATCAGACAAATAACTATCCTGAATAATTTCACAACCTAATGGCCATAAATGATTAGATTTATCAGTTTCCCCTTTTAGTTATCTTCACCACTAGTAGGAACGCACCAGTGTGGTGTATAAAATACTACTTTGATTACGTCTTAAAACTCATACGTTGCAATTATCATTTTTCTGTTTTCAGAAACGTTCATTAATTTATTGATTGCAAAGGTTTAAATAAGTCGAATACGGTAGTTAGTATAACGTCAACTATAAACAAAGTCAAAAAGCAAATGACCTCAATATGTTAAAAACGGAACATTGGAGGAAAATTCGAAATTGTGAGGTTATTGAGTGGCGGTTTTGGAAATACTGCCAAATAGTAAGGAAAACACCACGTAACTCTCGTTTACTTTTCTCGAAAAAAACCGGAGATCTTCCTAGAAAATTTATAAGATTCTTTCAAAGCACAGTTGATTTTGAGATTTAACTTTGAGGCCAGTAAATCCTGAATTTTACTTGTCAAATGAATCATTTGACCTCTGCCCCGGGAGTTGAAGGTTTTTCGTTGAAAAAAGCATGACACCTCAAAAGGAATGCCAGGATTCATCGGAAGCCATGAATCCAATGCTACTTCTAACAACTGGAGCAATAATTAATATACGTACATGAAATGTATAAACAATCTGGTGACGAGCAAGAGAATGCTTCACTTGAACAGGTAATCCCACTGATGCATTCTAACAAAATACGACGGGCACTTATGAGATGAGGGTCTTATTGACCCATGATCAAATCAACATTCGAAACACAGAGGTCAAAATGTCAATTACCCAGTGCTGTGCGTTCCTCAGTCATAGCAGTGAATAAGATAATGATCAGTTTAACGAGAGGTTAGATGCGATCGTAGAGAAGTGCCCAAGAAAAGACCTGACCATCCTAACGGAAGACCTGAGCATCAAAGTCGGGATGGTTAACACGGGATATGAAGATATCAACGAATAACATGAACTGACTAGGAGAAATGAAGGATAGTGTTGATAGACTTACGAATTTATGTGCTTTCAAGAAAATGTTTATAAACGGCACAATATTACACCACAAATGCATACGCAAAACTAATTGGAGTTTCATCGAACCACACTACAGAGAATCATATCGACCGTATTTGTATCACTAAATATTCAGGTCCATGGGAGACGCGAAAGCAAAGAAAGGAACGTACATAGACTCAGAGGGCCAACATGTGGTGTCCGAGATGAAACAGATGTTAAAGAGGCATTGGACGACTGTATAAACGAAATTACAAAGGTTCGATACTGCCCTTCTTCAACATACTGACAAAGCAAACAAATCAAGATAACTTTGAACAACAGCTTTCAAGTCTTACAAGATCCACCTAACAAATAGGAAACTACTATGGAGGACAACTGGAAAGTGATCAAAAAGGCACTGACTAACACTAACATGTCAGAATTTTCCGAGCAGCACGAAGAGTCATGAAGAGTGAATCTCTATCAAAACCCTGAACAACATTTGGGAAAGGGAGAACAAGACAGCATTTAACATCAGCCGAACAAGAATAGAGGTAGTCATGGCACAAGCTGAATATACAGAAGCAAACAAGCAAGTCAAGAAGAGTATTACAAATGACAAGCAGAAATACGTAGATAACCTGGCAAAGACGGCGAAAAGAGCTGTAGGAGAAAGAAATATATTTTGATAGAGACCATGAACCGATTGACATCAAGCCAACAATGAAACCCCAGAACCACTGAACAGCCGTTTCGTCCTTAAAATTCAGTAGACACCCAACTTCGGGATCAAAAGGTCGGATTCTGTAAGAATCGGTCATGCACAGATCAAACCGCGACACGGCAGATCGTTACTAAGCAATCAGTCAAATGGAATTTGTCAAAATATACCAACTTTTCCGGTTATGAGGAAGCGATTGACACTGTGGATAAGAGAACCTTATTCTAGATACATGCCTACTAATTTTTGATACGAACTTCATCAATTATTGTTATTACACATTCTACACTGTGTTCAGTTCTCAATGGTCCAGCGTATTTCTTTCAAAATGGTTAGAAATCTACAGGTCGATCATTTTGCACTGCCAAAAGATCTCAAATTACAACGAAAAAGACGTCAAGTGGGTTCCGACTTTTAAGTTTTCCAAATGCTCCCAGTGTCTTCCAAACATTATTATTCAATGCAAGATGAGAAATCTGACTTTTACATATTTAAAACTAAGGTTTTTGGCCTTTGCTAATTAAGTTTCTTCGGGAGATAAATGAACTCAATACAGAAATAAAAAAAGGTTGCATCAACTAACGACACAGACTCATCCCAGTAGATAAAATTATAAATAAGTCACAAAATTTCCTAGTAAACACAGCTTTGGTGAATCAACGATTAAACGTGTTCATTTGCTACTCGCACAGTTAGCTGATACTTCTAGCGGTTGCATAGAGACAGAACTCAATCATCAACTTTCAGACACTGTCACTAGACGATTTTCTATAGTTCTTTTGTCGAAATTTAACACACGAATAACAGTTATCTTCGGTTTCGATCGACTGACAAGGTCATTTGTCACTTCGTTTAGTTCGTATTACAAAGTAGTAAATCTCCATGTCACAAAATAATCTGAAATGTGCAATCTTACCCATAACTGTCACAATTTGTGACAAGCAACATACCATCAAACTGTGGAGTTCGGAATCAATAATTACCAGTGAACTTCAATTACATCGCTGTGTGCTTTAATATGACAATGATACAACTAAGAACTATCCACATTTTTTAAAATCACGGACAACTCACTTAAACCTTTTCTCAATCATTGGTCCTTTATATCTAAATCTGTCCATTTTTACTCAGTCCCGTGTTATTGTGGTGTGTTAATAAACAATATTGTAGCACAACTAGAGATTCAAGAAAAAGGGGCATTGGATGGAAGAAAATGCAACTGTAGGAACATGATTTCTTTAAAATACAGTTAAAATTTACACATCATGGCGTTTAAATACATGTATGAATCAGATAGTGATACAAGATATCATTGCTGTTAATGGAAACAGTTACGATGAATGTGAACATTTATAATCAGAGATGGAATCAAAATTACTAGTCAGTTAAAATTGGTGAATAAAGAACAGTGAAATACTGTAGTGAAGGAGAACATAGGTGAGGACAACCAAATTGTATTTAGCACAAACTACAGAGTTACTTGGTAAAATAGAAAAACCATATCGTCAATCGTTAATTTGCCAAATATCATTCCATCATATCAAACCGGACTGTTGCTGTTGCAAACATCAAACCATTGTCTCACATTTCATCGTTCATGCGAGTTTTTACAAATTCCATTGTGTTCTCGCTCTTCTTTTCTTAATTTTCCTTATGTTCTGCTGCCAGACATTTCGTTCTTTTAACTCACGTTATATACTACTTATATCAATATAAGTAGCACGCACCAAACTCGTCCCCCCTTTTAATAAGTTGCTGTCGTAGTCTTTCCGATCTCCGTACCGCTGTCTTCTTTGGTGCTTTTCGTGACTCACGCCCATGCTGACATTGAAACCGTCTCTGCAGTTGACTAGCGTTTACTCGCTTCTGCTTGTCTTCTCTCCGGATAGTGTAGACTGAGCCGCGTCTTTCCGTGATAACATGCGGTCCTTCCCACTTTGGGATCAGCTTTCCCGACCCTGCTCCCCCTGCTATGTTACTTTTTCGTTCTCTACACTTTACTAGGCCCCCCACTGCAAAGGGTTTCCACGTTCTCCTCTGTTGTTCCGCCTTCTTTATGTATGATATCTGTTTCTTTTCCACGTTCCTTATTGCCTCCCTCCTCTCTTTTCCTAACCTTGTTGTCGTCCATTTCTGTTGTTGTGGCCAGGTCTTATTATGCATTAGAAGTCGTGGCTGTCTGCCATACATGAGTAAGAAAGGTGACTTCTTGGTTGTGCCTTGTGTGGAGGAACGATGTGCCAGCAAAATCAATGGTAACTCTTTCTCCTAATTTCCTCCTTTAGATGCTGTCCATTCCTTTAACGTCCGGTTGTTTCTCTCTGTAAGCCCGTTTGTCTGAGGATGATACGGTGTGGTTCGTATTCGCTTGATGCCAAACTGTTTTAAACGGGCTTTAAACTCGTCACTTTCAAAACAGGGACCCTGGTCAGTTAATATCATCTTCGGTATTCCGTGACATGCTACAATATGCTGGATTACCACTTCGGTCACTGTCCTTGCCCGTTGCTCTGCAATGGGTACGGCATCTACCCAACATTTAGCATGTTCCGTCATTACTAGCGGGTACTGGTTACCACTCGCCGTCTGTGGAAACGGTCCCATCACATCCACCGACCATAGATCACCGACTGCGATTACTGGGATTGACTGTAATGGCGGTTGTGTGTATCGATCGCTTTTCGTTAGTTAACACTGCTGGCAAGTTGACACGTATTCAGCGACATCGTCTCTCATGCCCGGCCAGTATGCACTCCGTCGTAGTAAATCCGTCGTTCTTGCGATTCCTGTATGTGCTACCTGGTGACACTCGTGTATCGCTTTACGCCGCCAGCCTTTCGGGATCACCGCTACCCAATTCTCGTCATCGTTCTGCCAGGTCAGAACTCCATATGAGTTCACTCTCAGTCGTTCCTTCTGCCGAAGCAGCGTTATTACCTCCTTGTCCATTGTTCGTTTGTCTACGTCTGCTCCCTCTTTTGTCACTCTGATTACCTCTCGAAGGTTAGGGTCAGCTTTCTGCTGCCGGACGAGTTCTAATGGGACTCCCTGTAAACTGTTCACCGTGTATGCTGTTAATGGCAGGTCGGCTTCCATGTCTGGTCTCGTCAAGTAATCCGCCATTACGTTTTCTTTTCCCAGAACATGGCCGATACTGGAGTCGTATTCTTGCAGACGTATCATCCATCGCGCCAACTTCCCTCGGGGGTCTCTTGCTGTTTTCAACCACTGCAGGGGTTTATGGTCGGTCTCAATGTGAAATCGTTTATCTAAAAGTTACGGTCTCCATTTTTCTACTGCCCACACGATTGCTAAACACTCCTTTTCGATGGTTGAATACTTCTGTTCAGCGGGTGTGAGGACGCGACTCGCGTATTCCACCACTCTATCAGCCTGTCTCAACACAGCACCTATACCAAGATCACTCGCGTCTGTGACCACTGTGAACAGTTTTCCCGGTTCAGGCAGTTTGAGCGTCATCTGACGATCGTCTAGCATGTTTTTGATTCGGTTGAACGTTTGTTTGGCAACCTCAGTTCACGTAAACTTGGTGTTGCTCAATAACTTATATAAGGGTGCTGCTATTTCGTTGAAATTCTTGACAAACCGACTGTAGAACGCCGTTCTTCCCAGGAACTGTCTCAATTTCCTTTTCGAATTAGGTACTGCAATATTTTTTATGGTAAGAATTTTCTACGGTAATGGTTTTATTTCTCCATTTCCTACTTTATGTCCCAACAACGTGACGCTACTTCTCGTTATCTGCGACTTGTTCTTATTAATCCGAAGTCCGAATTCGTCAATTCGCTTTAAGACCGCTTCCACATGCTTGACGTGATCTGTTTCTGTCTGGCTGTACACAACCACATCGTCGCCATATACCTCAACATTATCTAGATTTTTGAGCAGTAGTGCCATTAGTCTTCTGAACGTGAACGGCGCATCCGCCAACCCGAACGGCATTCGTTTAAATTGATAGTGTTTATCCCGTACAGTAAACGCTGTCTTGCTTCGATCGCTCTGTTTTATAGGCAGCTGCCAATAACCTGACCGTAAATCCAGCACTGTAAACACCGTGGCATTCTGTAGCCGATCTAATGTTTCCACCAATGTTGGCATTGCACAAGGTTTCAGGTCTGTTATATTATTCGATTCTCTGAAGTCGACATAAAATCTATACTTTCCATTTGGTTTCGTTACCAAGAGTACCGGTGAGCTATTTGGGCTGTCCGCTTCCTTAATTATACCTTCTTTCAACATTTCCTGGACCTGGCGAGTTATCTCAGCATCTAAATGCACCGGAACACGACGTGTTGCAAATATATTTACTTGATCGTTCTTTATCGGGATTTCGTGCCTTACTTTGTCACAAAATCCATACGGCTCCCCATCTCCAGTGAACAGTTCCGCATACTTTCTGCATAACTCGTTAATGTTTGGTTTCTTCGACGAGACATCCGCTGCCACTCTTATTTCAGCCACTTCACTACTTTCGTGTATTGGCAATGAACCATACTTTATGACCACCTTACCGTTTCTGAAGTCAACTATCGCTTTTACTTCTCTTAGGAAATCTGCTCCTAATATTGGTCTCGATAAGCTTGTGGTTACCACAAACGGGAAATTTATCTCAGCATCTCCCACTTTTACGATACTGTTAGATACGCCAAATACTTCTAACATATGGCCTCCTATAGTGTGGACGGCTAATGTACACGGCTTAAGTCTCTAACATTAACGAGACAGCTGCACCTGTATCGATCAGACGAACTAAATCTCGTTCATTTATGTTCACTCTCGTATACACTGCCCCTGTCTACTAACGCAACCCCCCCCCAGATTCCTAGGATAGAAAGAACACTCGTTATAACGTCTAAAATATCTGCGTCTTCGTCTTGTTGGACAGTTTATATTCCAATGTCCTGTTCCTTCACAAGCGTAACACTTATCGTTCTTTTTATGGTTCACTCGTATTTCTGCAATCTCACGCTCCAGCTCCTCAATCTTCTTCTCTACATTACTTATCTCCTGCTTTCCGCACCCAACCGGAGCTACTGTTCGCGTCATCAGCTGACGAGTCACCTTCGCCAGTTCACTGATATCCATCGGTTGTGCTGCGTTCACCAGTTGGGAGATGGTGGAAGGCACACTCTCGATAAACTGTGACGCTAACGACTGTGCCTCCGACTCCTCATCCAGATTCGGCAGCGCACGGCGTAACAATCTGGTAAGCTCCACCGCCAGCACCAGTGGGTCGCCATCAACCGGAACTTCTGCAGCGCCTCCTCCCTGTCCACTGGGCTGTCGAACTCCGCTGCCAAACGCTCCGTAACTGTCTCCCATGTCGTCTTCCCACCAGCACCGTCCAAGCTGTCATATACAGCCTTCGCCCTACCTCTCAGCAGCGTCCCCAGCACCACCAACTTCGCCTCCTTCACTCCCACCACGGCCTCAAACTCCTTCAGGAAGCTCAGCACATCTCCGTCTTCAAATTCCTTCGGCCATGGAATCTTCATCCTTAGTGGAAGCAGCGACACCAAATGTAGTGAAGAACACAGGTGAGGACAACCAAATTGTATTTAGCACAAACTACAGAGTTACTTGGTAAAATAGAAAAACCATATCGTCAATCGTTAATTTGCCAAATATCATTCCATCATATCAAACCGGACTGTTGCTGTTGCAAACATCAAACCATTGTCTCACATTTCATCGTTCATGCGAGTTTTTACAAATTCCATTGTGTTCTCGCTCTTCTTTTCTTAATTTTCCTTATGTTCTGCTGCCAGACATTTCGTTCTTTTAACTCACGTCATATACTACTTATATCAATATAAGCAGCACGCACCACAATATAACCTAATAAATAAATAATACTGTTTATTATAAAACCTAAATATCCTAACGTAATAACACATTAAGTCAGAGATATGTTCTGTTAAAACCCAATACGAAGACAAAACAAATATCAAGTGCTGCTTGATATTGCATGAACCTCTAACTGTTAATTTTATGAATAAAATGATCTAATGAACATAAGGCCGCTAAATAGACTAATAATCCAATTTTTTTTCCAGAACAGAAACTTTTGACATAAGTTTCCGGATTCAGCCTCTGCTGTGGCATAAAACCATTCGCCAACAGATAATAAATTTGATTACACATACACAATGAATTTTAAACAGTATATCAGTAAATTTGACACGAGAAAAGAATGGTACATACATAATAATATATATCTGTTTTTCTTAGAAAGAAGATTGTGCACGTTAATATTTAGTAAACATTCTTTTGTACAATACATTAATAACTAGGAGATATTCCAAGAAAAATGCTTCTCCGTTAGTTGTTTAATTAAATAAAATAATTTGGTTTCTATCAACGTTTATATTTCTTGTTTGGGGATTTTGTTCCATGACGAGATTTCTTATGAGATACTGGTGATGGACTATGGGCTCGTTGACGTTTCTTTGGATGTACTGTGTCGGGTATTTCATTTTTAGCATCCTCTGTAAGAATAAAAAAAGAGGAAATAAGCTAAGTAGTTAAATTTTGAGTAGAATACATTTGCAAGATTACAATAGTTTTATTAAAGAGAACACATATGGTATTGATAGGATTTATCGAAAACGTCAATAAGCAATTAAAGCAACAAAGTAACCTATAGGAAGACACATATTTCAACCTAAGTCACGTACGTGTCACACGAATTAGCAATAGTACCTGGTTACTTAAACTGCAATGCATAGTGATATTTGGAACATATGACAAAGTATGACAGATTACAGGGAAAGGGATAGTGTAGACGGAAGTATTCACATAGAAATCTAACAAAGTTTAAGATTTCGTCAAACATAGATTAGGCATCTCAGCTGAAAATGAAATTTACGTTAGTCAAAGTCGAATATTCTGTGAAAAGATGTCAACAATTCAGTTCATTTGTATCGGTTGTTTGAATCTTTACAATGATTTTTAGGTTTGCAGTTGACCAGTCTCTTTTGGCATATGTGGATTCTGCGCGGACTGTCTCGATATTACCCTAAGTCACAAGCATTATTAGCAGAGATAGATGATGGCTGGCAATGAAATCCAGGACGCGCATATCGTCCTATCTGAGACTTGTCAATTAGATAAGCCTGTATCCTAGAACTGATGCCCACACCGGAACTCGAACCAAGTGCTATTCGCTTCGAACGCCACCATGTTATCCATTTAGCTACTGAGTCCAGATAGCGGCCTGGATTCCACTACGAGCTACCATACATCTCTGTTTATGTCAACAATTAATTCAAGAAATATGTTAAGAAGTTGTGAAATAACCTTCAAATATTTATAGCTATTCAACGTTGTTTGTTAGTTGAAACTATGCCTTCAGTTAATTGGATCACTCATATATTAAGCTTTAATTAATATGAGCATTTTTTTCCAAATGTTTTCAGAATCATCCGTGTAACTAAATTAACATTAGAACTAAACACTCAGTCTAATTTTCTGGATAGTTAGGGGTATTCAAAATATAGACTAGTGGGAGTCGAAATATCAGTCACGAATTCAGTGTCCGATGAACCAAACTCATTTGTTCCTATAAAATATCCTCAAGTTCGGATAATCAGACTTTGAGTTACAGTCTTTATGAGGGCTTGTAGTACTCTACCAAAATATCTAAACCGGAGTATTTATTAATTTAGCTCAGTTAAAATACTTATAGACATAACACAAACCTTTCCTAGCTTCTTCTTCTAATTCATCCCAATCTTTTCCTTCTGATTCATCTGAGTCTAAACTTTCCGGTTCATCCGATTCTTCTTCAGCTTCCCAATCCTCATCATCACCGCTAGACTCATCACCACTTCCATCTTCTTCACCATCGCCAGATAGCTCACTTTCTGATGGTGCATAATTCTCATCTTCATCTTCCGTGTCCTCTTCATCTTCATCGTCATCCTATTTTAAAAGAATAAAAAATGTATGAGCAAGTGATACATAAAATAGTTATATCATAAGCAACTTATTAAGTACACCAATTAATAATAGGTTCAACAGATAATATATATTCTTTGTCAAATGGTCAGGTAGTGAATCTTCATCGACTGAGGCGATTGAAATATGTATTACATATTCTTAACACTAGCTACCTAAATTGATGATTTCGTCTGGTTTATGAGTAGGTTGGAAGTTGTGAGTGGTTAAAACAAGACATAGCATCAGTTAACAAAGACACTAACTGGTGAACTGAACCATGTCAGTGGTTACAAACTATATGATTGGGGTTCAAGTGTGATTATTGTAACCCAAAATTGAAGGCGTTGGATGACGTGGTTTAGAATGGCAGAGATGCATCTACTTATTATCTGTATCTTAGATCATGAGTGTTAAACCCTCTTGTAATTTTTTTCTTTTTATAACTCATCTTTTCTACTACCGCTAATACTGTTACTGCTCTGTGATTTGTCTTGATAATTACACCTTACTGTGTCGTGTGGCCACTTGAGCCGGTGTACATAAGGAAGGTCTCATGTTGCGTATAACCATAAATATCAGAAAGATAGACTATATAAATAACACAACCATATACTACATAGACGATTCAATCAGAATAATATGATAAGAGGAGTATGATATAAGGAAATAATCATATAGGATACATCCAGATTCTTTTGAGCAGTAGGTACTTCGGTAACGTTTCTTGTTATAAACGGATACATGTTATAAATGAAGAATAATCAAATTACCATAAACTATTAGCCCTACCACTTCGTGATGTTGGTACTCCAGCACTCCAAAACCGTAAATGTTTGGAAGGTCGCAAGCTGGATGTCTTTCTTCTTGATGATACCTTCCAAAGTTTAGCTGAAGTCTATAAGGCTACTAAGCATCTAAATCTGAGATGGTAACCTCTTTGAAGTTCATCAATACCACCACTACTGCGTTGTTGCACCTTATTTCTTGAGGAACCATATACATAAAAGTACTGTTCAAACTCACCTTCGGCCTAAACGGTAACAATGGCTCTGTCAAATGATGGGAATAAACAAACTGAAGGTTTTAACGCTTAAAACATCTCATTTACCTAATTTGAAAAATAAGCAGTAGTTTCCACACTCATATTAGTATAACACGCTCAGCATTTTAACATTTCCTAGCAGTTTGTGTATTAAAGACAGTTTTGTGTCCACTGAATCTACTTTTTTTGGTTTTGAATACATACAAACACTAAATGTAAGTCATCTCACTCAAACCTTTACACTCTCCATTATATTCATTGTGTAATACTCACCAGTTCGCATATGCATAGTCAAAAATTAAATTTGTTTGTACTACTACTATCGAAAAATTTCTATCAACCTGATTATACCTGTAAACTGGCGTGTATTTTGCAATAACATTCAGAAAATAAATTACTTTTGCCATTATTATTAACTAGACTAGTAGAATACTGATATTTGTAAATGCTTTATTTGACTACAAAGAGTTTTACTAGTCAAGGTGGTTGATGAAATTCCGTCACGAATATTAGATCATAGCTTGTCTGCTGTCAACCTACACCAAACTGTGCAGGCATTAAGGAAATATCTATCTGTTCTAGTGCAACAGTACGCTTTGTCCATGAGAAGCATGGGACAAATAAAACGTACAAATCTTAAACATTCAATTGTGTTACCCGAACATTGGTCGCGTACATAATAAGCGCAAAGTATAGTGTGAAGATGGCATGTAAGTAGGAGGATGAAGTTGTGGTATTTGATGAAGCTATTAACTATTGACCCACTATATTTAGAGGAAGTCTCATGCTTAAATCCGTAAAATAACTTATCCAGTGCTGGAGACTTTGGATGATGCATTTAAGAATAGATGACAATCGGTACAGGTATCCTTAGTCGAAGGCACTCTAAATCGTTTATATAGTGTGACATTTTTTACTTGCTAATCAGACCAGTCTTTCCTGATATACACCATCTGATGTAAGGTTTTCTATACACTCGGAAATGAAGTCACATATGAATGAAAATGTATTAACAAGAGAAAAAGATTGTCGTATCTGGTAGTAAAAGTGAAAATACTTGTATAATTATAGTATATATCATCATAGCACTCACTTCATCTGGTGATATAAATGACCAACCTCCTTGTTCAACAAATCCCTCCGGATCATCAAGAATAGTCTTCATAAGTTTAGGCCAATTAAGTGATTTTGATGCTTCGGCATAGAAGATATCACACGATCTATGATGCATAAGAATATTTTTTGTTAATAAGATAAATGATATATCTTGCATCAATTTTTTGTATAAATATCAAATTATCCATTCATTATTAAAATATAATTAATAGAAAAATGGTTTACATTCGTTTGTTGAACTTTAGTTCTTTACAGAAAAAGAAATCGTAGGTGAAAATAAAACACTGTTAAATGTAGTTGGATTACAAATAATGAATTCTAAGTTAAAATACTAGAATTTCAACTAACAAGTCCAGTCAGGTTCCAACTACGTTTTACTTTGGTTTGATCAATCGAGTATTGTTTGCATTCAAACGTCGAGTAAATAAGTTACAATACTGTTACGAGTTACTGGATTATCTTTTAATTCTAGGAAAACAAAAGCGGGATAGTTAGACAACATCTTAAACATGAGCGCACGTGATTAGTCAACATTTGAGCTGTTTTATAAGGAACGAGACACGCCATTATTTGAACATTTGTCTTAAATTCCTACGGGAAATATATTGATAGTACAATTATTTCTCGACCTGGTTTAGCCAATGTTTTCTCACTCAAGTAACTGGTTCAAGCTCACGTAAACGAAGCTTGTATATCAGTACCAGAATCAGACATCACACAACACAGCAAATACACACCATTTACAATACGGATTTGCTTGACCGAGCTGTACTACACTACCCTAGCGGTTAGATTGAAGTGTCGACATTTCTCATAACGCTTACATAAATGAAAAATCGAGTGTTACAAAAATATACATTATTAGTAACAGTTTACGTCAACCTATTGCTGATATCGAGGACTGAATTCCGATAAGTTTTATTAGCATGTTCGTGCTCTGTGTAATTTGCTTCGATATAACCATTTTACTACATGTTTTACGGAACAGATGAATTGTGCCTATAAGTAGGGTATAAATATATTACCTGTTGAGCAAGTTAGTATATCAGTGGGTAGAGCGTGTCTCAAGAGAAGGAGACCGAATTTGAGTATCAGTGTGAACACCAAAATTGAGATGCAAATATATCCAGCTGGCGAGCCCCAAATAGGAGGGAATGTAATGTTTAGATTGTATACAACTATACAGTTTATGAATGCTAAGGAGACCTCGAGTTACTTACTTTTTGCTATTACATGTTAGTTCTTTCTTAGTAGGGTAGTCTCATTACCACTTCCCTAATGTATATTCCCACAAAAACTTTTTCTGTTATCTGATAGGCTGCTATTGCCTTTGGTTTAATAACTTTGTCATGTACTTTAAGATCGTTGCAGGTTTCTACATAAACAGAGTTGTTCCTTCTCAATTTTTAACTTCCGTACAAAATATAAAATTGCTCTGGAAGTCTCCTATTCTCTGTTAGTGTAAATTACTAACATTGAAGTGTTTTTAAGTAACAGATGTCGAGTTTATTTAAGTTGCCATTAGTCGAGTCGTATTTGAGAGAATCATCAATCGTTTGTAAAAAGAATTTACCGTAGGTCAACTGGAAAGTCCATAAGATATAATCGGTTTATCAAGGTTTTATAATTTGCAGTACACAAACCAATAAAATGAAACAAAAAATACGACTTACAACAACCATTCTTTGACCAGTTCCAAAGCAGTACTCGGTATTGAATTAATCATTGCTGGTTTTTTATGATAATCTTTAAATACAAACACCATATCGAATGTACGAATCGATAAGCTGACACGTTCCAACATGACAAATTCAACTTCATCCAATGTAACCACGAATGCAGGTAATTCAACAACACTTATTAATGCACTACTTGTAGGCATCAGTAGTACAGTTGATCTATAATGAAAAAAAATAGTAAAAACAACAGCAATAATAAAAGGAACGATTGAATTTTCAGGATTATCAGAATGATCTTATTTGAATACTTCTTCTGATGGAGTGTAAACGTCATACGATTTCAAAAAATGTTAACTATGGATAGGCACCTTCATACACGACGTACAATCTATAAAATATGTACACACCATATCGGCACAGAGATAAAATTATGAAGACAAATCCCAGTGTATCAATAGCATCAGTGATATTAAAAAGATTAGACATAGAGACTATGGTGTTGTTAAGGAAAAAGATGAATGTATCGGTACCATAGTAATCGATTCTGAGTCACCCAGTGATTCCACTCACCAGTTATGGTATATATATACCATAACTGGTGAGTTATGGTGTATGAAGGTGCCTATCCATATATATAGTAGAATTATTCATCAAGAGTTATTTTACTGTTATTTTTGAAAATTTTGGCCGGAGTGCCTTGGATTTAGATGGAGAGCAAATACTATGCATACGAGGGCATCCAAATGACAAGTCCGAAATAGGATGGATTCTACTGCTAGCCATATACCAAATACACTATTTCAATTGTCAGGTTAGGTATTGGAAAGCTATTTTCTCTTCACAGGGTATCATCAGCACACATGTAAAAGCTGTACACCCTACGAAGTTGTATTAAATATCTGTTGGGATATTCAGGAAAATATCCCAGAAATTATCCTATTTAGCCTAATGCTATTCTTGGACTTGAACATGGTGTTATTTTCTTATTGGTCAGTACTTATTTCACGTGTCATTTTCCTACTGGCCAATATTGTACAATGTTATTTTCTATTTTATGGTATGATGTGGTTTGTTTGATTGGTATATAAACAGAGTATGTTTGAAATATAATGATTCATACATCCGAGGCTGTGACTTGCGTTCTGGACTCAACTGCTGGGCTAGATAGGGGAGCGGGACCAATCAGAACCCTAGGTCGTTCTACGTGTTTACGCGTCTTTGGTCCGATCGATAACTCGCTCACCCTCAAATCAGCTGCCGTTCACAGTTATAACAATATCTGACGAAAGACACGACAAATTAGATTAAACATTCGCAATTTCTCGGGAATTGAATTTAAATGACAAATAAGCTTTCAGACTAAATAGTTGAAACATTTGTATTACGCTAAACAATATGATTATGTATGATTCCGACAGATCACTTATCAAACAAATTCCAATTCGTTAAGGAAAGTAAATTTCCCATGAAATTTCAGTTCTATGTATCGGAAGACGGTGTGTTCGATGGCAAGCTCAATCTAAGCAAAGTGATAAGATGAAAAAGGGACACGAAGAACAAATTAATAACATAAACAAACAAACTCATGCGCAGTAAGAATATAGCATATTCCGTAAACACTAAGATCTCATATGTAACCCAACAACCTACCGGAAAGGACATCCATGAAATCCAAGTTCACGGAATGGTGTTTCAAATTCTAGATCATATCGACGTGCTAAGTTCTCAGATCTATCCACAAATGAACGAAATGCCATTTTAATTTGTTCTCTCATTTCACGTTCTCTTTGTTCCGCCTCTAAATCATCACGATCTTGCATACGAGAATGCGTTTTACTCAAATCTGTGGTTAATTCACCAACTTCTGTATAGAACTGGATATCGGTATGCTTTTTCTTGCCATACATAATTGCATTCTGCAGATTTAAGGGAAAAGAAAGAAAAATGGAGACTTATTTCATATTAAAATTAAGTAGTTACATAGTAGAGGTGTTTAGAATAGTGTTAAACAACTTGATTACCAACCAGTAGTAGTATAGGAATGTTCTATTTGCTCTTAAGTATACTATTTTACGACTGATGATATTGCCTGACTATCAGAGTTGAATTCGAAAGCCTATCCCACTGGTTGAATGTAAAGTGCTTTTGAAAACTAAGACAACGCTCTTATTCAGTGAATGAAAAACCGGAAATTATCACCAGGTGGCTATGAATAGTAAGCACTTGACCTACAAATATAACATAGTTATAAATGATTAGTTTATGTGTGAACAATAAAACTATGATGCTGAGCTAGATCCATTTTCATTAAAAAATATCTAAAGATGAAATTATTGTCAGCAACCAATTGGAGAGTGAAGCGAATCAACTTTCAAAGTAAAAATTAATCAGAAATTGAGAGAAAGGTATAACCACAATTACCAGTGAAAAATCACTCACAACCCTACACCTATTATCATAAATGTATTAAAAAGTAAACAGTTAGAAACAGGTGACATGTGGGAGTAAAAACTGCAAGAGTATTACTTGATAAACAAATACGACTTAAGAAGGTCCAGAGAAAAATCTTCATAAATTAAAAGCACGAAACTGGTTACTACAAACAGATCATTTGGAATTACGGCTTCAAACAGTCGTAAAAGTACCTGTTGACATACCTTTAAATGGAAATGCAGTAAAATAATCATTTCTCCATCACACGGCTGATAGAATGCATGTTTAATATTGTTATACAGAATATCAACTTGATCGCCTCGAACTGAAGTGAAACGGAAACCGTTTGAATGAGCCTCTAGCGTACCTAATGAAAAATAGGTAAGCATGGACGGCATATAAATGATGATAACGATAATAACAAGTAATATTCCATGTTCATTATTTTGTCGATTCTTTTGACAGTAGAGCAATACACATTTAAAACTACGTACGGTAATTTACTTGGATTGGTATTTAATATCAATTATCCTTTCCGATTAACAAATAGCATATAGAAATTCAGTCAGTCAGTAACAACGTAGAACTTCGTACGTACGTACATCAGTTCGAGCTGCCACACCACATAAGCACAGAGATGCAGTTGTCGATTAAAATTCCGTAATGGTAGAGGTAGTAAGAGTATAAGCAGTGATCGGAAACATTAGGGTTTGAAGATGTTATTCAAGGAGTATAGTCCAGAGAAATAAATTTGGAAAGAGAGAAAGTGAGACAAGAAGGATTCAGGAGATTAGAATTTGGGAGAACACAAAGAGTGGATGCACCTGTGCCACTGCAAACGATTTTGAGCCATGTCATTCAGGGTCTCTAACTATCGGTTGCTATCATCTCGCGGTCCTCAATCAGGTAGTCTACACCTGCCAACATGGCATATAGCATATAAAAATTGTAACTTAATAAACCATGTAATAAGGGTTATGTAGATATTTTAAAATACCCACAATACCACAAACAAGTTAAGAGAATACATTCATTAAGTCGTATAACGTTTAAGAGTTTGGGAAACTGCTCAAACGCATACGTGGATACATACATACAGTCATACATATATAGTAACAAATACCTGTTATTCTTTTCGATGCAACATTAGGACGAATGTATAAATCCTTCAAACGAAAAGAACCTTTAGCATGATCTACGACTAAGTCATCTTGTTCTACGAGATTTGCACGTTCTTTCTCCTCCGCTTCACGTGATCGAAAACGCTTTAATACTTCTTTAATTATACGATAAGCATTATTTAAATTGGTCGATGGTATACTGACTTCACCATGTCGGCGTACATTTGAAGCACGATAAGTCATCTCTTTCACATAAGTTGATTCAGGACTCTAAAACAAAATTGAGTTATACAGGGAAAAATTTGAATGTAATTAACGTAAAAAATGCTGATGATTTACAAGGCAGATATATATAACTCAAAGACTATGTAGGTTTTGAATTGTACAAACAGAAAGGTCGGTAAAAAGCCCTCTGATTCTTCTAACACTAAATAGGTTAAGGAATTTTGGGACATAAGATCAGCTAGTTGACAATAACAATGCTGGAACTCAGTCAGTTATATGCAACCTAAAATCTGGTACCTGTGTGTCAAACCCATTAACACAGTAAGATGAATTTGTCAAGGTGAATCCCAGAGTAGTAGAAGCAGTAGAAATATCAGTAGTAATAGATAAGATTAGGTGCTCACGAAACAATTCGAGAAAATATGTATTTGTGAAATAGTTTTATAAATTAAGAAACTCAGTTTCTAAGCGGATACAACGAATGAGCGCGCATTCGCCACTGAAAACGATTCCGATCAATGCCACACATATTTTTTTTACTGTTGTTTACCATAATCATGAGAACGCCAACCAGATAATAGTCTGCACCTACCCACATGGTTTAGTTCAAGTCAGTATCTTCATGGACTGATGTCATGTTTAGAACTTATGAATCATATTTCGAATGATTGACAAATACTTTCCCTGTACTAGACAGTAAAAAAGAAGAATAAGTAAATGGGTGTAACTATCTAGATAGGATAAAAATTAAGAGAAGAAACTTTACTCTTCAAAAAGTTCATAGAAAATCTTGGTTAATTGGCGTATTTATTCGTTACGTATCTTATTATCTGATGCGTTAGACCATTTCACTCACTATGTTCAATATTTTCTTTAATTTTAAACTAATATCATTAGCACGGATGACTTAAAGTTGGCAAACTAGACTTCCTCAATTGTTCCCCTTTGTATGTATCCAGTTGATAGTAGAAAGGTAGAAATATTTTAATCCGTAAAATCAATAAACTAACTTGGAAACTGGCTGTATCTTTTGCGCCAACTAATGCACCAGGATGATGGAAATTTATACGTAAATACGTATAATCAGCTTCAATAGACGTAGAGACATTCTTTATTGTACTGATGTGAAATGGTGTTGGAAGTCCGAAAATTGGCAAAATAACAGTTTCATACTTTTTATCTATAAAATAAGGGGGGAAAAGCAGATGGGGTGAAAACAAAATCACGATGACAGTGAATCAGGTACGCATTTCAATGACAGACACTGCTACAGAATCTTTCAGTCTATCGAGTCGAATGCTGCTTTTAAGTCAAGAAAGACCACCATTGCAGGACGCCGATGAGCATGCCTGTGTTCTAAGACCTGACGGATGGTGAATATGTGGTCAATGCAGCCACGACCAGGTCTGAAGCCAGTCCAGTTTTCTCGTGTTTGCAGTTTACGATTCTTTGTAAGGCATTTGATAATTATTTAGACCAGTATTTTAGATGCTATCTTAGTCAAATTAACCCCTCTATGGTTGTCACAGGATGATTTTGACCACTTCATATATATTGGGACAATCAGTGGTTGCGACCAGTCAGATAGGATTACGTCCAACTCCCAGATTATAGATAAAATATTAGTCAACCTGACCGCTAAAACTGGACCACCATACTTAAAGACCTCTGGAGCCAATCCATCTGGACCAGCTGCTCTTCCTCGTTTCAGATTAGCTATAGCTTTTTGGACTTTAATTAGAGTCGGGGGGAATACTTCAATGTTCCGTCCAGGCTGTCTGAGAATGGTAGGTGGTTGTAGAGTAGCTGCAAGCCAGCTAAACTGTTCCCTAAAGTGTTTCGCCTGTTGTTCTAAATATATGGACTGAGAGCGTCGTCTTTGTCCGAGATCGTCTCACTTACACTTGGACTTCTTAATTTTGGTTTCTTTTATCAGTCTGCAAAGCTGTTTTGTGTTACCTACAGCCACTGCCTTTTCCATCTATTTGCTTTCGTTGCCCACCACTGCTCACGGACGTTCCTCAGACTTTCGGTCAACCCAGAACTAATATGTTTTCGTTCTTCATCGCGTTCAGAGCCTGATGGGATGAGTTTACGAGAACTTATCAGTACAATAGACTTAGTAGAAATCCATTGGTTTTTTGTAACCCTTTAGTTTAAATCACTAATAGATGTCACAGCTGTTTGTATATCTCCAATAACAATCTATGACCAACATAGCAGAAGAACAGACAACAAAGATAGCGGTTATTCTTTTAATAGCGGTAGCGTGTGTATTGTTATATCCTTAGCTTATACGATTACTGCGAATACGATTGCCGAATTTCGATGCGCGGATTTATACAAACAACAAATGGCGCATACATCTAAACGGACAGCCTGAAGTTCCCTACCTGTTAAATCCAGAACATGAATCTCAGCCTCAGCGTTATGAATCATATATTTCAAATTCACTAGGCTTATTTACAAGCCGAACAAACCACATAACGCCATAAATAGAAAATAACATTTGTGGTTTTCCTGAGTGCAGAGAGGCGCTAACAAATGCGTGCTCGTACTAGAGCATGACCGGAGTCCAAACAGGTATTCCAGAATGAGCAACAGTCTCCTATTGAGCGTCTCCAACAATGAATGACGCCAATATGGTTTATTTGAGTCCATCGTGTTAGACGATGTCTCTCCTTATGCTTAAAATTAGTGTTTGCTAAAAATAAGTGATCGTTTGAGCACAGTTACCCCAGACGATCACCATTATCTGCTCGCTGAGCCGGAATAATAAAATACCCGCTTAGATGTCTTTCTGTTTGGTTTAAGCTACCTACATGGGCATTAAAATCACCTGCTGCTAGTACTATGTCTGAGTGTTTAGCTTTATGAAGTTCATAAACATTTCTGTAAAATTTATCGTTCAATTCATCCGGGCTGTAGACAATGGCAGCGTAAACAGAAACGATGCAAAGGCAACGACTTGTGTCCCTATCCTTCCAAGTTCTTACTCAGCCGTTTGACGGAACAGCACATAAGCGACTGTAAACAGGGATCCATCCTAATGGCGCATGTTCTTCCCTCGTACTTAGTGCTATGCAAACACCTGCCAGTCTATGAGAACTAGCCATCAGGTCGCCAGCAACACGGAGGGTGTACCTCGTCGGCTCTCCGTTTTGGCGAGGTGAGGTTAATTGAATGAGCACACTAGGACCCTGTATGCCCGGTTCGGAGACACAGCAAACGTCAATGGTACGAAATTGTAGGGTCTTAACCGAGGAGGCCTGCTGGCCGACTTGACACAGGCTGAGTACGTTGAAGGCTCCATTGTATACTTTAGAGCAAGGTTTCAGTAGACCTGGGACAGTGTTTCGCGCACTAGAGTCGTTGGCCATGGTGACACTTGAGGAGGAAGCCGAAAGAGGAAGTTCAGAGTTGAAAGTCGACGTAGGAGGAATAACACAAATTGAAGAAGGAGATTGATTATGAATGCAGTGATCTTGAGAGCTGTTAGAGGTATGAGGGCAGTTACCACTTTTCGGTTGCCCACATCATGGAACGGTTCCTCTGAAGGTACCTGAAAGGAAAATTGGGTTAGAGGTGGTCTTAGTAGTCTGAGAGCGTAACCGCAGTGCTCAAGTGACAACTGCTTGAGGCCGGTCACACAGCCTTTTTCGTATTAGCTCCGTACTTGTTGGAACCTTAACGCCGGAGAGGAAAATCCGTAGGATAAAGTGAGATGTGCATTTTTAGGGTCAACCTGTTCTAACTCCACTCTTCCTCGTGAGAAGGCAGCAATCACTGTTATGCTGGTTGTCTGAAACACCTTACTACTGTCATACCTCTGTACAGTCAGCCGTACGACTTCACCCTCAAACCGTGGGTTTGCTGCTTTTAGTCTTACCGCTTTTTAACCGACCTGTCTGGCATGGTAGGACCTTGCGGAACGATTGTTCCAGCCAGTATAGCTAAATTAGTTCATTACGATAGGCAAGTTCGACTACCACGTCAAGGTAGCAGCAGCAATCTCAGCCTACCGTACATTGTTATTTTAAGCAATTCTTTAGCACTTTTTAGTTGATAAGCCCCCAAATGCCCTGGTACGGTCGAGAGTGGGGAGAGTCCGCTCTCCCTCTCAAAATGCTCTCACATGGTCACGCGTATATAGCCTCTGCCAGGGAAGTCCTACTCATTGCCTTCTCGTGGCGGGGGTGTTGTTTACGAAAATGAGAGGACGAAAAGCGAATGTCTGGCACTTTAACCGGATTCCAAATCAATGGTGCACATGGGCTCCAGTATCCTGCGGGAACAAATGGCGTATGAACCAATTGTTGGTCACCGGCTTCCATAGGACTGCATCTCCTTACGATGCTCCACTGCCTTGTGGATTAGACCCTCAGGTCAAAGGCTCGGGGTGTGGCCCCCTAAGAAAACCACCTGTTTCGGTTTGGGCACCCGGGCAGTATCACAGCCCTCACACATATCGAATGAGATTTATGTGGCGCATATGTATTCGATGCCTCTTTGTACAAATATCTGTGTTGAAATAAAATAAATAATAAATTTAGTTAATAAAGTCGTGATCAATTAAATGAACACTAGGTTACAGTAATACGCTGAAGATATGAATGGAGTAATGGGACGAAACTTACCAACAAAAAGTCGAAGTTTACGAACATCATCTTCCTTAGGCATTTGACCAGCCCCTTTATAAGCAATGCTAGATTTCATTTTAGTGTCTAAATTAGTATCAGTTTTTAATCCTGTTAAACGATTTGTAGAACTTGTTACAAGTTCTTGGAATAGATCTCGCCGGCGGCTCATACGTTTCTCTTCAGCAGTTTGTTCATTCTTAGAAAAAAAAGTGGAGGGGGGAAGGGAACAAAATAGTTATTCAGTTTATATGGTTGGAAAGGGCATGAATAAGTTATCCACCCGCAATAACAAATGATTGAAAGGAAGTTTGACGAGGATTACAAATTTAAATACCACGCGCTTAGTGCAAACCTTGAAGGTCCTCGTTTACATTTATGTCCGGATTGTCGGCGATAACAGTTGAGTAGTCCCACATCGACACAAAACAGATGTATATTATTCGGTATTTTTAAATACATTACTATCTGGGATCAAAATCTGTGACGAATTAAACGATGATCTTTTTATACGGCTAGAAAAATTTCCATAGATAGATCGGGACCCAAAACCAGAGACTGATTCACAGATTACCATCCACATCTGTATTTGTAAACAGATCTAGTCATTAAATATATATATTACTGTATTATAAAATTGGGCATGACAATTTATTCGTTTTTAAACTATTTAGTCTCGAAGAAAACAGATATATATGCAAAATCAGCAATATCACACATCAAATTATAGTCAGTCACAGGTAAACAACAATTTTAAACGAATGAAACAACACTATGGAAATATTTTACAATCGTCGTTTACTTATTCGACTTGCTTACCAAGTTGGTATAGATAAATGTATATGATTTCAAGCCACATTTTGAATGTGAATGAAATCTAGTAATACTACCCGGTTTCCCAAAACTGAAGTAAATATTGATAATATGTAGAAAAACGTCACAAACACCAGCTCCCAAATATCCTAGTATGGCCAAGGGTCGGGAGAATTTGCTCTCCCCCCTAAAATCGCACATGACCACGGGAAAATCCTACTTATCACCTTCTCGTTGTGAGGGTGTTGTTTAAGAAATTGAGGACGAAAAGCGCTTAAATCAGGTTTGCGTATACAGAGGGTTTACCTAGGGGAATCGGAAAATCTTGATTCTACACCAACGGTGAACGTGTGCTCCAGGATCATGAAGGAACATATTGCGCATAATACTATTCTTTGTCACCAGTTATTATGGGACCGCATCTCCTAACTTTGCTCTACTGCCTTGTCGACTAGATCTCTAAGTCAAAGGCTCAGAGAGTGGCCATCTAAGAAGAAAACGTTTGGTTTGAGCACCCAGGTAAATTTTATGATAACTACTTTCTTTGTGTGTTTCACATATATTTTGGTGCCCTTTTGTGCCAATGTTTGTATTTAAATAAATAAATAACACAAACATCACAATGATGATTGAGCAGTATCTACCATATATCTAAACTGTTTATTAATTAGTACTACCGTTATCAATATTACTATGATTATTATTTTAAATGGACAGGTCAGAACACCGTTTCCGACAGTCATCTCTTGTCTAACATTAATAATAAGGATACTGAAAAAAGAATCAAAGATAATTAGTCGTTACATAAGCATAGTGTATTAAGATTTCACGTAAGTTGGATTTTTTCACGGATATGCAATTCTAGTGAGTTATTACCATCATGCATAAAATAAATTATCTACTGCTTACTCGAGTTTTCTGTTCAATAATAGCACGACGATGTCCGCGACCCAATAATTCTTGTGCAGCATTCACACCAACACTGCCATCACCATTTGGGATAGACTGTTTTTTGGAAATAGCAACTGCACTAGTACCATTTGTCGAACGTGTACTCTGTGGATGTCTACTGCTAGTATCTCTTTTTCCAACATTTCTAGTCTCTTCTTCTTCGTCTTCTCCTTCATCGTCTTCCTCTTCATCTTCATCTTTTATATACAAGCTGATTGATTTCGGTCGACGTTTCGCAGTTAAAGTATACACTAAATTCTCACCGGTATTTCCAACACCAACAGCTAGCACATCACCTAACCAAAGTGCATAATTTTTCTCAGCTTGAGATTTACCAAGACTATTTATTAAATTCTAAGCAAGAAAAACAAACAAATGAACAGGTAAAACACTACAAAACATAAAAAATAGATTGGAATTATCCCATTAATTACCACTAATAGGTTTGATTGAATACATAATAATATGTTATATCGTTGATTGTCGATGTAGACCATAATTACACATTAAAAGTAGTTAACGGAAATAGTAGTAATGTAATTTACTTAGTAATCAACTAGTCATAAACTTTGTACGAAGATTAGTGATACATATAACCTCGTAACAATAACCACAGAAGGTAATTTGTGTATGAGGAACATCAATGTTTATTGGGAAGAAAAACGAGCTTCATGTGAGGTTTTGTTCTGTAGCAAGATATTTTATTCGTATCTCACTTATCAGTTTATTTTTAAAGATTCGTTCTGTAACTACATTAAGCTAGCAACGGTTTTCTAAAACTTTCAAATGGTTAATCTTAACGTCTCTGTTGAACATAACTTTTGAGATATCAGATGGGGGAGGGTGATTGTATATTTTATGTGTGAATCATCAACCTTTTTCCTTACAGCTTAGTGACAATTCATTATACATACGTATCTGTATTTACCGTTTAAAACGTAACATGTCAAGATCTTGGAGAATTATTAGTATGCGGTTGAATATACTCAAAGAATGACATGAAAATAGATAACTCAATACCGGAAATATAAATTCAGAGCACAATCTATGGATTAGCATAACCATGAAGTAGTTGAACGCGTCGACAACTTCATTTATCTTGGAAGTCTGATCAACCCTAATGAGTTGGTGTCTGACGAAATCTCTGCACGGATTCAGAAAGCTCGTTTGGTTTTTGCCAACTTACATCACCCATGGCGAAGGCAAGAGATCCATCTATCAATTAAGGGGCGAGTATACTGTGCATCCGTTGGTTCTGTTTTACTTTACGGTTGCGGGACGTGGCCGTTAAGGGTAGAGGATACTATTAGTTACTAGTACTAGTTACTAGTATTTGATCACTGATGTCTTAGAAATACTGCTCGCATTTGCTGGGATCACTGGGTAAGTAGTAGTGAGGTTAGACACAGGGTATTAGGGAATAATGGTAAATCAGTTGATGAGGTTGTCAATCTTCGTCGACTGAGATGGTTGGGCGAAATGTTACGTATGCCTGAACATTATTTACCACGACGCGCAATGCTGACTAGTGTCAGAGACGGCTGGGAAAAAGTTGGGGGTGGCCAAACCAAAACGTGGCATCAGTCCTTGAAATCACTAACGTCTGGTCTTAGCCATGTTGGTAGATGCGGACTACTCGGTTGGGGTCCGCACGACTATTGTAACCAATGGTTGGAGAATATGAGTGACATTGCTCAGAATCGACCACAATCGCGTAGGTGTATACACTTTGTCTTCTCTTAAACTGTGAGATTAAAATTACTTTAAACCTTCCTTTTTACAAACTAATTCTTTCTCCCTGCATCATATTCTTACTCACAATCTTACTTCTATATATCACTATCATTGAAGTAACTACTATGAATTTTGTGTTCATCTTGTTGTGCTAATTGGGTATGGCAACTTAAACCGATGCATTCATGTGCCTGCACACACACCGATTTATCCTTTTTTTCAAGTCACATTTTGACCTTGCTAATTATTCGCTTAACTTCGACTGTTTTTATATGAACGTATGTGTATGTATTGCTTGTCCTACTCATCACATGTCTGTCACTTAATTTTTTCTGACTATAATTATCGAGTCACGCTTGGTAAAATCGAGTTGGTTCACTCGCCTTCTCCGCTCCGCTTCTTAGTCTGAATGTCTATCTGGGTAAGCGAATGCTTGAAATAAGTTTCTCCAATACAACCCGTATCTGGCTTCTTATTACCACCGTCATACAAACGGGGTTAGCCTAGATAATATAGGGAGTTAAATAGAATATTTGTTCATAACATATTCAAAAGTTCATCCAAATCGGAGCCAGATCAGCGGGCCACAAAATGTTTACAATGCTTTACCAAAAACATTAAGATCAAAAGGGGAAACGGCGTGAGAAAAAGAGATTTACCAAAATCCATCATAATAATGGTAAAAAAACTGCGATGACACCACAATGTTCAGATGACATTTTATGAATACTTAAGCGACCTTGAGAAACTCCAGTCACTCATTGAACTGTAAATAAGGTTATGAATCAATATAAGAGATCAGGAGTTCGGGTTAGGAATTAGAAATAGTTTCCATAACGAAATAACATAAGTCATAATGCCAGACTACTATTTCGTTTTGAGGACAAATTGATTTTGCGCTAAATCCAAGATGTACTATCTGAAATATGATGGGTTTGTCTATAAATTATAGTCTCACGAAAATTACTTTCAGAAAACAAAGAACAGGAACAGGATAATGATGGTGCTAAAAAATATTCTTCCGTTTTAGGTTAAACTCATTGGAAGATTAGATTTCGTAAGCATCTTGGCTTGACTGTATTACGACATCGTTTCAGTGGTAATTGAAGTTGACAAAACAATTACTGGACAATAAATCAGTAAGATCATCGAAGTTCTATGTTCTCTGAGCCGGATTGTTTAATGGTAAAACTTTCATTGCCTTTCTAGACATTAAATCAATAAAACTAATGTATAGTAGCGTAAAAACTGATGAACATTAATTGTTGTAACCAACCCAGATGAATGAGAAACTATCAGTAAACTTTCAGTCTTTAGGTGATGAGATCAGTTTAAAGCGCCTTAGCAATCAATCATTAACTTTTCATATGATTGTGTAATAGCGTAAAATCACTTTAATTTGGAGAAAGTTAACAAACAAAATACAACAACACATGAAAATCTATTTTATGATGGGATGCGCACACATCTAGTTAGGTACGAATTCACTTTAAACGACTAACCTGGAAGCCTAAATTGAAATTTAGTGTCATTCCTCGACGAAATGTTGATGCAGATTTAGGTGATAATAATAAATTACTGTCTCGAAATTCAATCCCCGTTACAAATCTAGAGAAAAAAATTGTACACAGTGTAAGTAGGTACCACTAAGCTATCAAAAGATTTAAAAAACTTTTGCCAGCATTCATTGTAACATGATAACAAGTAGAACAGGTTGATTGAAACATCTGTTTACCCAAAAACTATGACCATCACAGAATACAATGAACAAAGGAACATCTGAAACTAAGTCAATGATACATTAGTCAAGAAAACATGATGGAAGAGCTCCGTCCTTTGAAAACAACTAGGAAAATTTACATTCACTTGTAATTTATTTTATAAAATTTCTTGCATTTGCCAATATTCTCGCAAATCTCCTAATCATTTACCGCTGTTCAAATTGTCGTACTCTCAATGGTTTTCTGATGCTGTAATTCACGAGAAAATCGTAGATGAATTTATACACAACTGCTATACACTTAACGGTAGTCAATCGAGGGAAAATATTCATTTTGATCAAACAAGGTCGCATTAGTTGAAATTTGCACTTCTACTACAATACTAAAGAATAATATTTCCCTACTAGCAGTAAAATTTATGTCCCTACAAATAGCGATCTCGTCAATCTATATTTCCTAGTATTTTTAGGATCATTGTGGCGAGTCGAAAACATGATTGAGATCAAGAAACAAGTCAAACATCAAAATGATTGGTAAGTTGTTAAGTTTCCAGCTCTCAGATCAAAGCGGACCTTTGAGTAGGAAATCATCTCACTGTTTACAGTTAGATCACTACTATATCAGACTTGGGTAACTATCTGTAATAAAGACTATTAAAATAGTTAGAACAGGAACTGTTATAATGTATCCTTCTCACTCAACCCGGTTATTGTAGTTGTTAAGAAGCCAAGTGGACTTTTGGAAAAGATAGAATAGAAGAGGAGCAATAGATTATTACAAAGCAATATATTTTTTCTGTAGATCTTAAAAAGTTAGTGGAAATAAACTATTAAGCTATCTAGAGACGACAGGTTTTAGCATCAAAACCACTTTGATAAGGACGACATGAAGAGATGATGAGAGACGATGAGTGAATAGATTATTCTAAGCAACAATGGTTACCGATAATTCAAAAACAACAGGGAAGTGGTGAATAAGTACATACATAGTCGTCTATCATAACTGAAAGGTAACAGATATACTGAGTTATAAATTGTACATTTGGCACAAAAGTTGACTAGGCTCCCATGATAACAAATGCTTAGCAAGTAAACGTTTATTTACTCGGGCTTGAGCAACACTTACATTTATTTACGCAACTATTCAACCTGAAGGGAATGCAGAGATCAAACCGGTAACTTAGTTTCGAAAATCTAATACTTCAACTAATAAACCTATGCTTCGATAGGGATTCAAAAGTCAATGTATATTGTGTTTCGAATTAATTACTTAAATCGAGTTAAAGAGTTTACCATAATCTTCCATACGAAAAAATACTTCTAAACTATGAGGAAATAAAGGAACACCACAAACTTAAAACATATTACACTAACCCGTAATTGCGTAGGAGGTTTTCAGCTAATTTAGGACGTTCAGTCGACACTTTGTTTGCAATAGCCTGACAGAAATCTGATATTTTAACACCTATAAACGTGAGAAAAAGTAATAAATTATATCTTAACATTGCGATGCAAACCATCTTGTATACTTGTCATTTACAAAAACGTCTTTACATTCTCGACCATACTTATAATATTGTCCTGACAATTTCATCTTTCTGTGTTAATGGAATATGACAACTTGAACCGATGCACGTATGTACCAGGTTTCACGTTGTGTATGACCGACTGACTGATAATACATACATACTCGGATAAAATGACGAGAGGATTGCATGTTGGAGTAACATAGGTACGATGTAATGGGAAGGTGAAATACAGTTGACTTTATTTAACGGTGAACGCAGACAACCCTTTATTCTTTTTGTATTTGTATCTCCTAAAGTTGCTCCACGTAAATTATTCTTAGCGATTTATTTATTTATTTGAATACATAAATATTGGTACAAGAGGGCATCAAATATATATGCGATTTAATTATTCACATTACTAATCAAGCTAAAACGCTTTACATGTCTTTTCTAAAATCAAACTTCAACGTTTTTTCAGGCTGTGAATAAAAGAAAACTAAACACCATAAGCCAACAAATTTACACATGTATATGCACAAATTATGAATGAAAATATATGACTGGTAGAGGAATAGATATATACATAATGAATGGCCTTGGAAAAAAGTGGATTTATTAACCTAGAAGTTTTTCGTAACATTGCATAAACAATATCAACCGAAATCTAAAAATGTTCTTTTAAAAACTATGAAAATGTTAAATGAGAAAAAAAAGGTAAATAGTGACTGGACGTGAGCGGCTTTGATCGATGGTTGGGTATTATCCTGAATCTCGAGTCAATGATTTACAGCATCAACAGTATTCATTTAAAACATCTATAACTTTCTATTCGGCACACAGTAGTAGTTTTATGGACTAGTAACATTTAGACAATTTTTCACTGTTCACTGTTCCACTCGGTTGATTCAGTCAGTCAGTCAGCTACAACGTAGGACCAGGCACATATGTGCATCGGTCCAGGTTGCCATACCGCATCAGCACAACAAGATGAACACCGGATTCATAACAGTGGTTAGGTAAAAGGTGGTAATATATAAGAGAAAGATTGCATATAGAGATATAGTACAAGAAGAAAGAATTGGTTCGTAGAAAGAAAGATATGAAGCGATTTCAATCTCATAGTTTAAGGGAAGACAGGGAGTGTATACACCGACGCCATTGTGATCGATTCTGAGCCATGTCACCAAGAGTCTCCAACCATTGGTTACGATAGTCACGCGGACCCCAACCAAGTAGTCTGCATCTACCAACATGGCTCAGACTAGAAGTTAGTGACTTCAAGCACTGATGCCACGTTTTGGTTTGGCCGCCCCTAACTTTCTTCCAACCATTTCCAATACCGGATAGCATTGCACGTCGTGGTAATCGGTGTTCAGGCATACGTAACACGTGGCCCAACCATCTCAGTCGATGAAGATTCATAACCTCGGTTGATTACCAATCCTTAATGAAGGAATCAACCCCTCATACTACATATAAGCGTAAATACATGTAAATTTGTTCTTACTTCACAAAAGACTAAACTATATTTCATTTTACTTGTACGCTTATTGACTGGGAGAAATAAATTAGTTTTTCTAGTCAACTAGAGGAATTTCAGAAATTGTAGTCATTATTTAGGTTGAAGTCTCGAATAAATAAATACGTGTTACAATAATATACTATTCTTACGAAGATATCTGGTCGAAGGAACACCAACGAAATGAATAGCGAGTTGGATTTCTCAGCTTGTTATTTCATAAGAACCTAGCAGTTTACGAAAAATGGCCACTAGAACCTAAGAGTATTTATAATGATAGCAATGAGAAACAAAAACTGTAGAAAAAAGTGTACTCTCACTTGATTCTGAAGAATACAACATACAGCTTCAGTAAGACAAGTGAATGTTTAGCAACTTTACGGGTATTTTGAGATTATGGAATAAGATTAAATATTTATCCAAGTTATATGAAAAAATAACTTCTTGTACTAGTTATACAGGGCAGGCAAGGCACACAAGAAAACCTAGAATCGCACATAATGTATGATAAAACATATGACTTTTGGAATACTTACCCGGTTTAATTTGTTCTATACACCAATCAAATAGATCATGTAAATAAGTGTAATTCGCGGACTGCTCATCTGTAGGATTGACCATGAGAGAACGGATTACATTAGAACAATAGGACTGATAACGCGCTCCTAAGGAGCAAATAATAATCCCGAAATGAAGAGTCCGGGTGTCACTAAAATAATTCCAAGGAGCAAGTAAATAAAATTAACTCCATAGTTAATATTCAGTAGCAAGAAGTATAACCAATGAATGACAAATTGAAGTGAGCTATAAAGCATTTTAGTGCGAAACTAGTAAGACATCATCCTAACTTCCACAGTACATTTTACAAGTTTTAAGTCACTACAACGGCCGAGTTAATCGTAAATAAAGTTAAACAATTACCAAGAACAAATAGGGAACCAATGGAGGAAGTGGTCAGGAATCACAAATGTACAATCTTCCTTAAATAATGAGTCTTTAACATACATTTGGAATGAAAGAATTGGTAGTATAATTTAGCTATAAGTTGAAGCCTCGAACTGATTGACCATACAAACCAGTCAGGTACTGAGTTAAAACTTTATTTAAATTACTCATGGTCTACTCATCTCTTTGTCAACGTCATCAAGTGCTTTCACTCTGTGCCTATGGAAGGTGATTTCACAGTTAAATCATATACCAGTAGAAAGAAGTAGTTTGCCAAGTATAAGATGCTATCTAATCTTTACACGCTGATAAAACATTTATACTAGCGGACCCGAAAATAAGTACGGTCTTCATCTAACATCTACGTAGTAGATATATAAAATAAGGAAAAAATAACAGTGAACTGTAACGAAAGTAAATACGTGATAAATAAGACTGGTGAACTGAGGGTAAAGAGAACCTTGTAATTACAATATTTTAGTGAAATGTCACTAATCAAGTAGCCGTATTCTTACTGTTCGGTCTGACGTACAAGTGCAAAACTTAGTTTCGAGCTACAATATTTATATGAGGGCCAGGGACTAGTGATATTCTGCAGAATGTGTTAAATGTGAAAAAAAACCCATCTGAGTGAAGTTTTCTTACTACTTTTAAATAAGAATGGAGGTGACCAGAAATAAGTGAATGATAATAATCTTGCAAACAGCATTTTAGTGACTATACGCAAGCTAGACCTGAAAGTGCTAAAACTGCTTCCATGTAAATTGTCTTTGACGATTTCTATAGAAAGTTTCCTGACCTCTCTTTTTACTCATTAATATCAATTTGGTTTGGGTTTCCCATTCTTAAGTTAATCCTAGTGATTCAGTCAGTCAGCTACAACGTAGGACCAGGTACATATGTGCATCGGTCCAGGTTGCCATACCGCATCAGCACAACAAGATGAACACCGGATTCATAACAGTGGTTAGGTAAAAGGTGGTAATATATAAGAGAAAGATTGCATATAGAGATATAGTACAAGAAGAAAGAATTGGTTCGTAGAAAGAAAGATATGAAGCGATTTCAATCTCATAGTTTAAGGGAAGACAGGGAGTGTATACACCGACGCCATTGTGATCGATTCTGAGCCATGTCACCAAGAGTCTCCAACCATTGGTTATGATAGCCACGCGGACCCCAACCAAGTAGTCTGCATCTACCAACATGGCTCAGACTAGAAGTTACTAACTCCAAGCACTGATGCCACGTTTTGGTTTGGCCGCCCCTAACTTTCTTCCAACCATTTCCAATACCGGATAGCATTGCACGTCGTGGTAATCGGTGTTCAGGCATACGTAACACGTGGCCCAACCATTTCAGTCGATGAAGATTCATAACCTCATCAACTGATTTACCATCCTTTCCTAATACCCTGAGTCTAACCTCACTATTACTTACCCGGTTATCCCAGCAGACGCCAGCAATATTTCTTAGGCATCTGTGGTCAAATACTAATAGCTTACGAGTGTCTTCTACTCTTAATGGCCATGTTTCGCTGCCGTAAAGTAAAACAGAACGGACTGCCGCGCAGTATACTCGTCCTTTTATTGATAGACGGATATCTCGCCTTCGCCACAGGTGACGTAAGTTGGCAAAAGCCAAACGAGCTTTTCGAATCCGTGCTGAGATTTCGTCCGATACCAGCCCATTAGGGCTGATCAGACTTCCAAGATAAGTGAAGTTGTCAACGCGTTCGACTACTTCACTCCCTATCCTTAGTTCAGGTGTTAACGCAGACCAGTCCTGAAGGAACAACTTGCATTTAGGGGGAGAGAAGCGCATTCCAAGCATCCTGGCATTGTTGCTCAGTGCTACCAGAAGACTCTGCATTTTGTCAGCGTCTTCACCAAACAGGACTATATCATCTGCGTATTCTAAGTCGATAAGTGGAGCTCCTGGAAGGAGATCAATACCCGAGACTCAGTCGACGAGAAAGTTATTTCCATCAGTAGATCTATGATGAAGTTGAACAAAGATGGGGAAAGTGGACATCCTTGACGGACACCACTTGAGGTTGCAAAACTAGATGACAGTTCGCCATAAGCTCTCACTCGACTAGTAGTGTTCGAGTAAAGAGCCTTTACAAGGTTTATGTACTTCTGGGGTACGCCTTTCAATGACAGACACTGCCACAGAATTTCGCGGTCTACCGAGTCAAATGCTGCTTTTAAGTCAAGAAAGACCACCATCGTCGGACGCCGATAAGTATGCCTGTGTTCTAGAACCTGACAAATGGTGAATATGTCGTCGATGCAGCCACGACCAGGTCTGAAGCCAGTTTGATTTTCTCGTGTTTGCAGTTCACGAGTTTTAGTTAGGCGTCTGATTATTATTAAGGCTAGTATTTTAAATATTATATTAGTTAAACTAATCCCTCTGTGGTTGTCACAGGATGATTTTGACCCTTTCTTATATATTGGGACGATAAGTGATTGTGACCAGTCAGATGGAATAACGTCTAACTCCCAGATCTTAGCTAAGATATTAGTCAACCTAATCGCTAAAATTGGACCACCATCCTTAAAGACTTCTGGAGTCAGTCCATCTGGACCAGCAGCCCTTCCTCGTTTCAGATTATCTATAGCCTTTTGAACTTCAGCAAGAGTTGGGGGACCTACTTCAATGTTCCATTCACGCTGTCTGGGAATGGAGGGTAGTTGTAGAGTAGCTGAAGGCCAGCTGAACTGTTCTCTGAAATGTTCAGCCCATCGTTCTAAACGCCTGGACTGGGAGCAGATGAGTGTATCGTCTTTTTCCGATATAATCTCACTTACACTTGACTTATTAATTCCAGTTTCTTTTATTAGTCTATAAAGCTGTCTTGTGTTCCCTATAGTCGCTGCCTTTTTCATCTCTTTTGCTTTTGTTGCCCACCACTGCTCACGGTCGTTTCTTAGACTCTTTCTTAACCTAGATCTGATTTGTTGTCGCTCTTCATCATGTTCGGAACCTGATGGGACGAGTTTGCGAGAATCCATCAGTGTGATAGACTTTGAAGAAATCCACTGGTCCTTTGAAACTCTGTGGTTTAAGTTGCTAATAGATGTCACTGCTGCTTCCACAGCTGCTTGTATGTCTTTCCAAGCAACATCTGGGTCAACCTCGTTTTCAGAACTACGTAAGTGTGACCTCAGTTGTTCTTGGAACCTACTTTTAGTTTTCTCGCTACTCAATCCAGTTCTAATGTGGCTTTTTTGCGTCCGGTGAGGCGCAAGCAGATGCGTGCCCGTATTAGGGCATGGTCGGAGTCCAAGCAGGTACTCCAGAATGAGCGACAATCTTCCACCGACCCTCTCCAACGATGACTGATGGCAATATGGTCTATTTGAGTCCATCGTTGGTTTGGTGTAGGGGGTCGCCATGTTAGACAATGTCTTTCCTTATGCTTAAAATTTGTATTTGCTAAAAATAAGCGATTGTTTGAGCAAAGTTGCAGCAGACGATCACCATTATCTGTTCGCTGTGCCGGAATGCTAAAATATCCACCTAAATGCCTTTCTGTTTGGTTTAAGCAACCTATCTGAGCATTAAAGTCACCTGCTACGAGTACTATGTCTGAGCGTTTAGCTTTCTGGAGAAGTTCAGAAAGCTTTCTGTAAAATTCATCCTTCACTTCATCTGAGCTGCAGTCAGTGGGAGCGTAGGCAGAAACGACAAAAAGGCAACGACGTGTGTCCCTATCCTTCCGAGTTCTTACGGAGCCGTTTAGCCGAACAGCACATAGACGACTGTTGATGGGGATCCACTCTAGCAGTGCTTGTTCAGCCCTCATGCTTAGTGCTATCCCTACTCCTGCCAGTCCACGAGAGCTGGCCATCGGGTCACCAGATACACGTAGGGTGTATCTCGTTGGCTCTCCGTTTTGCCGAGGTGAGGTCAAGTGAATGACCACACTGGAATCCTGTATGCGTGTTTCGGAGACACAGCATACATCGATGGAAAGAGACTCTAGGGTTTTAGCCAAGGAAGCCTGCTGACCGATTCGACATAGAGTGCGTACGTTGAAAGCTCCAATGTGTAGTTTGGAGCGAGGTTTCAGTAGACCTGGGACAGAGCTTTGAGCACTAGAATCGTTGGCTATGGTGACACTTGAGGAAGAAGCCGAAGGAGGAAATTTAGGGTTGAAAGTCGATGTAGGAGGAATAATAGGAATTGAAGAGGAAGGTTGATTATGAATACAGTGGTCTTGGGTGCTGTTAGATGTATGAGGGCGGTTATCACTTCCCGGTTGCCCACACCGTGGAAGGGTTCTTCTGGAGGTACCTGAAAAGGAAATTGGATTAGAGGCGGTCTCAGCGACCTGAGAGCGTGACCGCAGTGTCCAAGGGACAACTGCTTGAGGCCGGTCGCACACGGCCTTTTTGTGGAAGGTTTTTGACGTGTTAGCTCCGTTCTTCAAAGAGCCTTACCGCCGGAGACGGAAATCCGTGAGGTAAGGCGAGGTGTGCATTTTTAGGGTAGACCTTTTCTAACCCCACCCCTCCTTGTGGGAAGGCAGCATCGCTGTCATGCTGGTTGTCTGAAGGAAACACCTTACTGCTGTCACACCTCTGTACAGTCAGCAGTACGACTTCGCCTTCGGACCTTAGGTTTGTTGCTTTTAGTCTTACCGCTCTTCAACCGACCTGTCTGACACGGTAGGACCTTGAGGAACGGTTGTTCCAGCCAGTATAGCTCGGTTGCTTCATCACGATAGGTAAGCCCGACCACCACGTCAAGGTAGCAACAACGGTCGGGAATCCTAGTGATTATTCACAAGCGTGTTGAATGAATAACTGATTTTCAGTTACTATTGATCATTCATTACGTTCTTAAAACGTTTACAGGCATATGACAAAAAGAATAGGTAGTTAAGTGAAAACTTCTTAAATATCATCAGTCGAATTGATTCGAAGTTCTCACTGAAAATCTATTAAAAATCACAGACAGATATAATGAAGTAACAAGGAAAAGCGATATAATTTTTCTGTGACAGTTTAGAGTAGTAATTATGTTGATCACTTAAGACGATTATTGAGTTTTGTCAACAGATTATCCACAATCTGAAAGACAAATCAAATACAGGAAAATTGTCATTCGTGAGCAGAATCCAGAACAGTAAGTAGTGAATAGAATGACCCACACTAACATAGTCTTCACAATCAACAGGGAGATAAACGGTAAATAGACTTATGTTACTCTGACTAACCGACTAAATTACATCAAATAGTGAAGATTAAAATGAGTAGGATGAGATCTAACTTGCAAATGTTAAATGCGATACAAAACTAGTGGAATTTTAAATTAATCTGTTTGGATATTATTATTAGGAGAAAAAGCATGGAAAACTCACCTTTCAATGCTAAATTTAAGATTATACGTTCCTCCACTTTGAATAATTGGATCATAACACATTTCCACATTATCAGGATCTAAACCTGACAGAATATTTGAGTTTTTTAGTGCGGTTTGACAACCACTAGAAAGCTTTTCATGTTTAACTTTCTACAGATGAAGTACCAAAAAATAAATTAGGCTACAACTCAATGATTCCAAACATACGATAAATACAAATTTAGTGGATAACGTTTATACTTCACTCAAAGATTAGTTTAATGACCAATCACATAGTCGACTTTATCCAACTAATTGAGTTTCTTGATCGACAGTATCAAACAGCTGACTTGATTTGTAGCATTTCAAGTTCAGTCAAGATCTTTAAATTGATAATCAGTGAGCTCATGAAACAAAATCATGCGTACATATGACTAATTTCAGGCTTTGTTTAAATCATAATCCAATTATCAATGAACATCATAATATCTTGATATAACAGACGTACGACAGATGTACCAGCTTCCATAAATCCTCATCCAAATGAAGTAATTATCCTAGAATTCTACCACCTACTGATAAGCATGATGACAACAGATAAATTACGGTATGCCATTTTTAAACGTAACACATGGAGGGTATGCATATTAGGCACACTTTGATTTATAAAATACTAAGTCTTCAAAGGAAATCGAATGGCAGTGAGCGGAAAGAATTCATTTTTCTAATCGTAACAGTCACCAACGCACTCTTCACTTAACTTGAGCATTTCAAGCCTGGTGATTCTGGCATACACGATTAATGTTTCGAAGAAGTGACCGAACCCCAGCAACCCATCAAAGCGAAATGCCTAAGGGGGGTCTAAGCTAGAGAACTTCACTGACTTTATTGGATTTATTGTTTTGAAGGTTAATGACAACTGACCTTCCGTCTTCATGAGTCCATTAGTAATGAAAATAGAACCTGAGCCAAGTATCGGCCAGGTTTTTAGACTATATAAACACAGGAGGATGAAGTTAATAAGTACATTAAATGAGTTGAATTAGTTTTCTATTACTGACATAGTTCGAAATGAAAAGGTTAATCCGAGGAAAATTATGAAATGTCATCTTATCTATTTATTTGGACACAAATATAAGTAAAATAGGCACGGAATACATATGAGACAAACAGGTCACTTAATTCATATGTAGGCTGTGATACTACCTGGATAACTAAACTGAAGCAGGTGGTTTTCTTAGGGAGCCACACCCTGAGCCTTTGACCTGGAGGTCTGATCCACAAGACAGTGAAGCAACGTTGGGAGATGCAGTCCCATGGTAACCGGTGACCAACAATAGGCCTATACGCCATTTGTTCTTTAGATTCCTGGGGCCCATTGGTAGAGCCTATATGATACAACCATAGCATTTTGTAAAGCTATAAAAGGATTATTACTATTTAAATACTCTATTTCATTGGAGTTTTCAGTAAGCAGAACTGCAGTATTTGTTAACACTCAGTTACAGTCATCAAATAGTTTAATCTCTGAATCACACAAAGCGCTAGTAAAAAGAGCATACCTACGATAGTACCAGGTAAAAATGGGGAGTGAGGCACCATGATTAAAACTATCCAATGTTACTAAATTCAACCACAGATCATCGAAACCTTAACGACCGTTAGTGATCAACAAGAGGCCTTGATAGGTAGACATAATTTTTGGCGCACTGATTTTACAGACTTGGTTTTCAAGTTGTCAAATAAAAATATTCAATACTACGATGTCACGAAGCATTAGAATAGCTCATATTTATCCCTCACTTTTGATGAAAAATAGTCAAATCCTGTTAATTTGTTAGCTTAGATTTTAATAGGGTTTGTCTCAACACATTGTATTTGGTACCAGGCAGTAATTAACTATCCTGAACGTGATAAGCTGTCTATCAACGGAACAGCGATCTTTTTCCTTTAAGATATGGACATATAGTGCGAGCGTGGCTATTGTTGTCAGGATTTTTTGTCGCTTTGGCAGCATATATTGAGTTTAAATCGTTCATGAATGATTACTAAACAATAATAATTACATGATGTTCTGAATCAAATAATTTACGGATAACTATTTTATGCACACTGAAAATTCATTGCTTACTCTGTCTGAATCAATGACGTCCATAATTTGCTCTTTTAGATGTTTAGTGAAAAGATTGCACGTAATATCACAAGCTTTTTTCAAGAGTATTAATTCTGTTTCATCCTTGGTAGCTAGGATTTCACTGATGGAGTTAGAGATGTCAACAAGTTGAAACTTTTCCTCTTGCAAGGATGACATGAAAGATTCAGTGAGCTCTGATATGAATTTATCTTTGGCCAAATGACCCACTTTATTATTCTTTGCACCGGACTTGATACAATCAACTAGCTTCTTTAGGCCTGCCTTATCTTTGTCAGACTGCGCAAAATATAATTCTACATCTAACTTACTGGGTTTCTTGGGATTAGAACGACTGTTCGATTGCCAAAATGACGGTTTTCTAAGGGATGTAAGAAATCCAACTTTTTTTTTCCACACAACACAATCATTGACTGTTTATTGAATACAATTACAGTGTCTTGCAACTCATATCCAAAAAGCCACATCTATATATATATATATATGAAGAGTGAAAATACAAAATTTACGTGTAGTGATAAGGTTTTTCCGTATACACTATCCACTTTCCCAGCTGGTACAACTATAGACTCTACATCATGAAGTTGACTATTGGTGTCCTTGAGAGATGAAATAATCAGTAAGAAATCAATTAGGTCTTTACCTCCCAATCTGCATATAATTTAGCTATCCTCCTCTCGAAAGAACCAATGTCAAGGTTCAGAGCGCACATTGTAGCGCAATTCAGAAATCAAACACGAGCGCGAGCTAAACGAGATCTACAATTTTCAATCCCTGATTGAAAAAAATATTATAAGAACTGATATTTTTTGCGTTTTGATAGTCAGGCAAATGTAATAATAATTCGTTTTTCAAAAGCAGACAATAATTCTCTTGATTTATGAGCAAAGATGGATAGTGGCTAGCAGTGAGACCAAGGGCAAACGTTCCATCTTATTTTGGACTTGTCAGCTAGATGTACCTGCACCCCAGAGTTGGTTTTCACCCCCAAGGACTCAAACACAGTGCCTTTCGCCTCAAACGCCATCGCGTTATCTCCTTAGCTACTGAGTCCTGATAGCCACTTGCTTATGCAATGGGGTGAAGTTTAAATCCAGTTGGTATTATTTACTATCCATCTTTGCTTATAATGCCTGTGAATTAAAACAATATCGAGGCGATTCGCACAATATGCACATATGACAATAGAGACTGATCAATTTCAGTCCTAATTATCAATGCGAAGATTCACGTAAACAATGGGTGATCTTATCCGCAACGCAACCATGTAAACTTAATGTATCACACACTGTCATTTGTGCGTTCAAGTAACCACAGATTTTGTCATTTCGTAATGTATTTTTAATTAAATAACTAGATTAAGTATTTAATTTTGCTCTTTTTCAATTTTTATTCGCCACGTCCGACTGCGTTACATTGCACGTCCATTGCACGCTGGGATGATATCTCAAGTCATAGTGAGTTTATTCACATAGTTGATTGTTTCCAGATAGACTGTCAGTGCATGATCTTACTGAAGAAAGGTTTGTTGTACTGTAAACTATGAATTTATGAACAACTGCCTGTTGTCTTCAGTCGGATAACAATATATATATCCTTTGTCTTCTGTTAGGTAAGTTCATATGGCCTATATTTCGTGTTTTGGTCTTATCGGCTTAATTATGTCCATTTAACTACTTTAAGCAACATGTCTGTGCAAATGGAACAATAATTATGACACTTGCTTAGTTTAATATTCATGGTTGTCGTATAGTTCAGTGTAGTTGATAGAATTATGTTGTTCTTAAGTATAGTGCTTGAAGCCTGTAACGAAACATATCAGCTTGGTAAGTAGAGTTGCCTGTTATTATTATTATAGTGATTCAGATCAGTCTGTTTAAAAATAGGAAAAAAAGTGCCCTTGATGCTGTTGCTGTCATACAATATAAGATAGCGATAAGTATGTTTCGTCAAAATTGATTGATCACTGGGTGGTGACCAATGTCATGCTTGTCTAGTCCTTATTAGTGCAGATCGAATGCTATCGATCATGTTGCAATGTGGCCACCAGTCTAGGTGACTCGACATTGCGGGCACTATGTATTAAGATTTTAGATGGTGGTTGGAGGTAGTCAACAGGAAACCCTGGACCCGGGTTTCGTGCTACTTGGCACTCGTCAGCAAGGTGTACCTGTAATCTTGAGGGAAATGGTGCTCCCTGGCGGATTCGATCTCGTGTCACCCAGCTTCACAGTCAGCGACGTTACCACTGAGCTATCCGAGCCATGACTAACCTCTCGTAGGACTGAGATGTAATCACAATCGATTGATCACTGGGTTGTTAGTCACGGCTCGGATAGCTCAGTGGTAACGTCGCTGACTGTGAAGCTGGGTGACACGAGATTGAATCCGCCAGGGAGCACCAGTTCCCTCAAGATTACAGGTACACCTTGCTGACGAGTGCCAAGTAGCACGAAACCCGGGTCCAGGGTTTCCTGTTGACTACCTCCAACCATCATCTAAAATCTTAATTATGTTTCGTGTCTACTTCTAGACTGTACATTTATCGCTCACCATATTTCATGATCACTGTCATTAAATAATTTCCCCAGCAGTAACATCGTTAGCAAGATAGCTAAGCGTCTGAGCTTTCAGTTACCCGCAAAAGAGCAGTATACAGTCTTAGAAGATGGGTGTTCTGTGTCTCAATTAAATGCAGCTGGCTGTGGACAAATGTTAAGAATCTGTTTGACAACTGGGACTTTTGGTTTATCAGACACTTACTCTGCTTGTATGTCTTCCTGTTAAACTAGACGCATGTGCATGGGAATACTTAAATGGGAGCAAAATAATAAAAGCATTGCAATGCGGTACTAAGCCCATGTTATGCTTTGCACAAGTAACAGTAGCTGACCTTATCTAATATTCATGAACTCAAGGTAAATCACAACTGCATAAATTCTTTGCTAAAAAAAGTAATTTGTTTACTTGTCTATCTCACATTTCTGACTATATTCACTACTATTTTCTCATTTAAAATGCAACAGGAGTGAGTCTTCACAGATCCTAAAAACCGTTTCGCCCTTAGAACTATGGAAATGTTTACAGGAGACCCAACTAACAGTAGATTATAAAAAGGGTGCTGAACGTCTATTTTAGTCTCACAACCACTTCTAGTATTGTTTTACTTTTTTTACTCTTTCGTTTGGAAAAAACAACAATAACTGCAGCTTAACATTACCAATACATCTTTTTAACGGGAACTTGGTTTAAACCTTTGTTTGATATTCGATTCTTAATGAAAGTTCTTGAATAAATTTTTGAATCTAATGCTACTTTGTTTTATCTACTTAATCGTTGCAAGAAACTTGTGATAAGCGAGCCTCAGCACCTAGTTCATGTGTTCAAATGGTTGTGGACTGAATAGAAGCTTTCGCTTAATAGGCTTCCGTGTCTAGTAGAAGGGGATCACCAAATCCTCCAGGCAGGAACATAGGTGTGTTAACAATAAGAGAGGGAAAAGAAATTGGTAAATCATAGTATGATACTATCCTCAATCCTCAAGAATATATCCAGTTGCCTCTCGGAGGACTCCCGGAAAGTTGCTTGGACTAGCTCGGCGGGTAGCGAATTCCAGCACTTGACAACTCCTAAGGAATAGAAGTTGCGTCTACAATCCGTTCTGCTATGTTGTCTCTAGTTTCTGGGTGTTACACCTTAGGTTAGTGTTAGGACTAAGCTTAGGTAGGTGCTTAAGAGAATGTCCAGAAGTGTTAAGGATACTGTAAACCATCAGGTCACCTCTAAGGCGCCTATACTCTAATGGGTAGAGGTCAAGTGATTGGAGACGCTCTTCATAAGATGATTTGGTGCATATTTTCGTCATTTTCTTGGGAAACCTACAAACTCGGGTCCTCTTACGACTTATTCTAGGCATCATGGGTTGCCAGGGCAGCTGATGGATGGACACGCGTTACACATCCTAACCGTCCCTGAGTCTAATCTCATAGCTTCTTATTCAAATGTCATATGATAAGCAGGTAATGCTTCTACCGACACTAATGGAACACGAGTAATTCAAATGCACCCTGTATGGTACCTTACATTGGTCTACGCACTCACTTAGCTCTTTAGTGAGACTTACTACAGTCCTGCTAAAAATCCCATGAACCCCCCTACCTCCATTAAAACAATAAGTCTGTATTTGCTGCATATAGCAATTTTATTTTTCTGAAGTACGATATAACAGTTAGAATTGGAGTAAAATGGCAATATACAGCAGATGCACGTGGTACATGTCTTCATCGATTAACTGAAATAGAGAATACGGATATTAACTTAACAGGCTTATTTAGAAAGACTAGTGTCTACTTTGAACTTATTGCGTGATAAAGTTATACTGGAACTATGAATAATGTAGGAATCTAGTCTCCCAGGGCGTACGAAGCACTCAAACTGGAAGACAGTTGTCCCAAAATAATTCGAATGTGAAGGTGAGAACTTGCAGGTACTTTTCATCGTAAGGGTGAACATATTAGATAACGGTTGACATCATACCGTAAAAAAACACAAATTTGCGAGTGGTGAATTATGGTCTATAAAAAGGTGAGCTTAATAACAGTTAGTTACCTTTTTACTCCCTGATCATGACCCTTCGGCTTCCTTTTATGGCCAAAACAACAAGCATACACTACACACTGATAGCAGATTTGTGGCTTTTCAATGTTAAGCTTGCTTTAACGCACTACGTAATGCGTACAACCCTTCCATAACTGCTATATGGCATATTTTTCATAACAAACCCTCTGCAATAGATTGGTAGCATCTGTGACTTCGTCTACGGTTGTCGGAAGTCTGGGTCCTTTCGAAAACAATACTGATATCCCCTACTGCTGTGCAATCGGTATTAGTTTGACTCGTTGGTGGGATATTGTTGTCCACAATACTGAAGAAAATTAAAAACCGGAAATTTTTTCCTTTCATTTTGCCGATAACATCATAAAGGACAGTTAGGAATGAACATGCGGACAGTTAGTCACAGGCGGCAGCAACAGTTATTTCAGCTAAAAAACGAACTTCGGCTTTGGATATTTAGAAAACAAGTCAAAACAAAACCGATTACCATTTTAAAACATAAGACGAACCAGCTTGGCTGAAGAAATACATTGGCTTGAGTAGAAGCAGCAAAAACCCAAAAAACAATGCTGATTCGAAGTAAATTTCACACCAACATGTAGAACATTACACTAACTGCGGCATTTTAACAGACCGAAACATTAAATTACATAGCTACACAAAAGAAATAACTGAAAAAAGCACAAAACGAAGAAGGCCGACCACCACTATTTACAAAGATGGCGGATGCATTAATTCCCGCCTCATTCTGATTGGTTGCTAAGCTAAAGGGCACATTTACGAAATTGAGTTGCGTTTAATTGCAGCCTAAGCAATACCAAGAGGATTTTTTACTCTGAAGTGTTTACACTCAAAGGCTTCGAAGCCGGTTGGAGGATATCATTTTAAACTAAGTAATTGGCCCACTGGATCACTGAAACTTTTAGTCTTTAGAAATCTAGGCAACTCTGAAGATACTTTTTAGTGACTGACAACATTAAACACTTCTAGTCATCCCACTTGAGTGCGCATCCACGAACTCACACGCTGGACTCCAGCGCAAAAGCATCGACCTCGCTTACGAACGCTTCGGCTCTAGTATATAAAGCTGGCATCCAATGATGTTTATCATTATTATTGGGGTCCAGCATGAGGAATCGCAGACGCACGCTGCTTTAGAAATCTCATAACAAAACGAAACGACTGTCCAGTGCTTCCAGGTTGTCAATGGTGGTCTAAAATTGATCGGTTCGTGAATTTCGTGAAATTCAACAATCTCCACAGCGTTATGCTGACAAGTTCTCGGAGTTATTCCCAGAAATTAAAAGTACAACTTGGATAAGCGAACTAGAGGCACACTTCCTACTTCACATGAGCTGTTGAGTTTTGAAGTCAGCTGAGGGCTGAAGTGGTCTAATCAAATTCCCGACTGTCCTCCAGGTGGATAATCAATATTCATTAATGTGAGACTCTAAACTCTATATCCCCTTGATTATCTTATCATCAAAGGTTCATTCTTGCTCGGCAAGGATCATATCGCGCGAAAACTTCTGTCGTGTACAAAATCGTTTGAAACATTTCTGTTCGTGAAGCTGATATACACTTAATTCAAATGAATTATGAATCTGGACGTTTGTTCATAACTCTTAAGTATGAGAAAGAAGCGCTTTAGAGTTAAAAAGAACTCACATCAGTCTTCATTTTAGGTGAGTTATATAATTATCCAGAACCATGCCGCTCTTGATCCAATCATAGGTATTTGGAAGAGAAAATCTCTTATACGCATACTATGTGACAACATTGCTTTTGTTTCTTCGATTGCCATGTTCATACTTACTTAAGGTCATACTCCTTCCATTGCGCGAATTATATTTTGCTATTCTATGGATTCCGGTGATCTCAATTTATTTCAGTTTCAACTTCAATTACAGTTTTGAAAAAGACGGTAGACTGAGTGCTTCTGTTAATTCAGCCAAAAATGGCTTTTCAGCTGATCCAACTTTCTTTGAAAAATACCAGCTCGCTCAGTACTCCTTGATCTTGTAACGCCCTCGACACTTTATCACATGCACTCACAGAGATTTCAAAGACGGGTTTCACCAACTCGGCCCTTGGTCGCAAGACTACCTAGAGAACAGAAGATTTTGTACAAAGGTGAGTGGAGTGCAGACGAGGTGGTAGGCATCAGTATTGGGTGTTTCGAAAGGGACCATGTCTGGTCTACTTCTCCTCCTGATAACTATTGATGATCCTTTAAGTAGGATTTGCTTAGTGCCACTAATATGTGCAGATGACACACAGATCTGTAGGTCCGTTAAGGGCAAGAAGGGTTCACTTGGGCATTTGAAGCATCATACAACAATAAAGGAATGGACAGCAGACGTAAGGATGTGGAATTATGGTCTAATTTGTATTTAATACTACCATAATTTTAGACCTAATCCCACAATTGTAGATATATCATAATATGACTGCCTAATCTATGAAATCTTTAGAAGTCACGCCATTATCTACACTGACTTATCACATCGCGACAAATAACAATATGATATCTAGCATTTAAGAACACATTTTGTCTGGGGATGGAATAATATATTCAATGCGGAAAGGTATGGGTACACAAATGACCACTCCAGAAGGGCTGAACGATGCCATCCGGTTGAATTGAATGCTTCTGCGTACGCTATTGATGACCTTCTCTTTGTGTTAATTGTTGAATAAAAACCTGTCTAGTAATTACACGCTCGATTCCAAAGGTCGTATTGTTAGGAACCAATGCCACTATATGTTTAAACTCAGTCTGTCAAATTGTCATGCGTTAGACATTTTGGCTCATTTGACGAAAGAACTTGCCTCCTTTGTGAAAATCTGCTCTCGAGTGCCTCCTTTGAGCGTAATCTGAAGCTGATAGCCAGGGAGACAATGATGATTAGGAGTATTTGAATTGTAGTACGAAATAGGAGTACCTAAAATAATGCAATTGGATCAAGAAGTGCTAGATAACCACAAACTAATGTACTGTATTTAGAATTCGAAATCAAGTATTCAACAAGTACAAAGAAATTATTATTTCATCCAAACACCACATTCGCCACAGCTTTAATTGAAGTCTGGGTGTCTGTAATTAATTGTACGTCTTCTTCTCAAGTTCATCATGTGGATAAAACCTCTGTATTATCTAGAATGTACGCATTAGAATTAGCAACCGAAATTGGAACAGACTCACCTGGTTCCTGTAATTGCATTTGATCAACATGTCGATTGTGTGTACTTAAGTCATTGATATCTAGAGTCCGTACCATAGATTTCCAGACATTCTTCAGCACAATCCCCGCAGATGGTCTAAGATCATTTCCACGATAATATGTAACTTCTGCAAATTTCAAACATCTCATATTCGACCAAAGAATTCTTACTTTTAGTAGCTTTGATGGAGTATCTTTCGTCAAAGAATGTCTGGCATCTCTATATTGCAGTAGAAAGGTATATATTCCCCTCTTCAGATCATTAAATGTTGAGGCTGCTAAAGAATGAATAGCAGTTTTCAATGTCCTGACAAAATTTTCTACCTGACCATTAGAACAAAGATGTCTTGTAGCAGCAAACAGATGTTTGCACCCTTCACCATTCAACCACGTAGTGACTACATCTGCATTAAAATGAAAGCCATTATCAGTCATTAACACCATATAACCCCTACTCGACTAAACACCTTTCTTAATGCTTGTATTGTGAAGTCAGAATTAGGTGAAGTTGTAAAAAAACTTCAGGCCATTTTGAAAAAGAATCAATAAATACTAGTGCACAGTATTTACCAAGAAACGGACCACAATAGTCAGCATGAATTCTCTGCCAGGCCGCAGACGATACTGGCCATGGCGTCCACTTCAAAGGATGACTTTTCAACTGATGACAGTTCTCACAATTGTTTGCTGTACGACATATATCTGCATTTATCTCTGGCCACAAACGTGTGAGCCTTGCCAAGGACTTCATTTTCTCAACATCTAAATGAAGATCTTCAAGCATAGATTTACGCAATGAAGGAGGAATAACAACACGATCATCTAAACATAAAATACCACCAGGAGCAGTGGATAGCTCATCTCGCTTTGATAAATATACAGGAAATCGATGTTTCAGATTAACATTCCAGCCTTTCCGTATATCATTCAAAGTATCCATCCAAAGTATCTACGAGTTTCTCTAATGAAATCTGGACGTCTCGATGGTAAAGGTTGCACTAACAAACAGTCTGAAGTATTAGCACTAGAATTCAGTGTACAAAATATTTCCAAGGCAATCAGTACATTGAAACACTCATACACTGATGGACCAGATGGTATTCCATCTAGCATGCTAAAATGTGGAGGTGATGATATGTGTGTTTTGCTTCTCAAACTATTCGCGATATCATTCTCTTCAGCGTGTTACCCCACTGCCTGGAAAACTACACATATCATTCCCAAAATTAAAACAGGACCTGAAGCAAACGTTGAAAACTACCGGCCTATAAACATAACTTCAGTGGTATCCAGAGTGATGGAAAAAGTAGTTAAGGCGGCTGTAGTCCAACATCTAATAACTAATAATCTCATCTCAACCTCCCAGCATGGATTTCTTAGGTCCAGACCATGCGATACATGCCTAGTAGACTACCTGAATGATATAACTATGAAACGAGACAGCGGACTCCTTGTATCAGTCCTATTCCTAGACTTTAAGAAAGCCTTTGATAAGGTCCCACATAAAAGGCTACTTGTCAAACTAAAGTCCTTCGGAATACACAACCCACTGTACTCATGGTTTGCTTCGTTCTTAACAGAACGTAAACAGATGGTAAAATACAATGACTGTCTCTCGTCCCCCAGACCAATCACCAGTGGAGTCATCCAGGGAAGCGTATTAGGTCCACTTTTGTTTCTTATGTATATAAACGATATATGTAACACCATAGAATTTGGGAGACCATACTTATATGCTGATGATCTCAAAATAGTATACAGCTATAAGCCAGAGACACTAAGCGAAAGTGTATCACAGATCCAAAAGGACCTCAATAACTTAACTATATGGAGTGAAAAATGGCAATTACCATTAAACCTCAACAAGTGCGGGATCATGCACTTTGGAAAGCATCCCAATAGACCGCAACTTTACTTAAATGAAAGTAGAGTCCAAACACTCGAATCAGTACACGATTTAGGAATTAATTACACGGGAAGCCTGAACTTTGGAGAACACGCCTCCTCTATTATTTCTAAATCTAGACGGCTAATTGGTTTTATAATGAAAAGCGTTTTCACAACAGAGGGTAAACTTACTCTCTACAAAATATGTGTACGACTCTCCCTTGAATACTGCTCTTTTGTCTTCTCTAATATGAATATCACAGACAAGATAAGAGTAGAAGACGTTCAAAGACGTTTCACGCGTCAACCACTAGGATGTAACTCGAATCTCGATTACACAGACAGATGTAAGCATCTATCTTTAGAACCTTTATGGCACCGTAGGCTAAAAAACAATTTAATATTTCTCTACAAAGCGATATATGGGCTCTCCTTTCTAACCTCCTGCCCGACTATTACCCACGACCCAGCCTATAGACTTAGAAACAACGCATATACACTACTTACCGTAAAACACCAAAAACAAATGCGTTGTAAGTTCTTTACAGTACGGTACAGTTTATTGTGGAACAGGCTGCCAATGCCTATCCGTAATTGTGATACGTTTATCAGATTCAAAAGGCTAATAACCCTATTTCTAGACTCCAAAGAGCTTCAACATTTCCTTGAACTCCCGCCCACCAATGAGGCACTTTATTACGGACCGCCTAGTATCTAGAAAGAACAAAATTATAACAAGTCCGACTGTTACTAATATGAATATAGCCAAATCACAGAACATATGGCTTATCCTTTCTTATTATTCATTGTTTATTAATCATGACTTCATGCTCCTAACCCTAGCTTTCAGTTCCCAAATCTCCACAGGTTAGATGTACATTATTCTTCCTAAAAGTCATGCTTTTTTTTCTACTGCAAGTAGACAGATAGCTCAATCTTATGAATGCTGATCTACTAAGGCCGACCATTCAAAGCTCAAAATTTGGCCACAACGTCTTGTGAGTTCCTCAATGTTTTATTTGTCTTACCCTGAAATCTTTTTTTTTCTACGATTTTATACCCTCTCATATCTTTTGATTTGCTATTAGTCCTTACTTCTTTAAACCATCAGTTATTTTCATAGCAGTGTGATATACTATGTGGACATCTAACCCATAAAAGAAATTTTTTAACTATCTGATTTGCTTGTAACATGGACCTAGTAGAGACAGTGTATTCCAACTATGGGCTTTGATTAAAGCAGTATTCATACTTACCACAAACGTAAGAGAGCCTAACATCACAAGAGGAGGGAGGGTGGCGTTACTGACCAGCAAACATGAAGGTGGGGAGATAACTTCAATCCACCCATGTCTGTAGGGCAGAACATTTTGTTTATTTACGGCTCCTTATGGTTTAGTGGGATGCCACGAACTTATGGTATTGAAGCTGATTTATTCACGCAAAATACCTCTTTAAGTCGTGTTACGAACGTTGAATTGGTTTCACTTCCTACCCAGAAATCCTATTACAAGCAAACTAGACAATTCGCTAATATACGAAGCCTAATCAAGACCCTATAATAACTGGGGGAAAAATATTTAGAAAAAACGAAAGGGGCTCTAATAGCTTCGATAATAAAAGGAAGACAGCCAAATGTATATCACCATACTGTTTCTAGCACTATATTTTATTTTATAATCACACATAATCTTATACTCTCAGTTCTTTTCCGAATCGCCCCCATTTGTCAGTTGTATGTCCACTCACACCTTGTCAACACTTATTTTCTTTACCCTATTAAAATGCTCTTTCTTAACATATACCTTAATAAAGGAAAATTAGACTGAGTAATCATACCTTAAACATTCCTTCATGAATATTGGCTACTCTGCCTCTAGTGTTTTCTTTCACTTGCTCCCTCTTTCAGCCCCCTTGAGATATGGAACTGGTGACTTCATCCTGCACCATCCTTAAAGCCTTGGATATCCCAAAGGGATGGAACTTGCTGCATGTCCCAGGTGGGGCCAAAGGGCGGTGCAGCCACACACGATCTCCGGGTTTATACACAGGTCCGTTCGTCTTGCGATCGTACACGTCCTTTTGGTGCTTGCTGGCATTTTGTAGGTTGATCTTCACTAAGCGATAGGCGTCGGCTAGGCGGCTCCGAAGATTACGGACGTATACTACATGATCTTGAGCCTCACATGGTAACAGCGGTATTTGCAGCTCAACGGGTAGGCGCAATTCATGCCTAAAAAGTAGGGTCGCCGGTGAAAATCCTGTAGATCCATGCACTGATGAGCGGTAAGCTAGCAGACATTGTGGTATCACGTCATCCCAACATTCCGTTGACGACTTACTGATAAACGATTGAAGGAGAGCTTTGATAGTCCTGCTGGTTCCTTCTACTAAGCCGTTACCTTCTGGATGATATGCGGTAGTGTGTGTTTTTCGGATTCCCAATAATCGACACACCTGAGCGACGAGATGACTTTCAAAAGCTGAACCTTGGTCAGAATGGTGTGAGAGGGGAGCGCCGTATCGGGATACCCAATGATCAATGAAAGCCCAAGTGACTGTGAGGGCATCTTGTTGTGGTATAGGCACAGCTTCACACCATTTGCTGAAGTAGTCTACCATAACCAGTAAATAACGGTTTCCGTTCTTTGACGTTGTAAGTGGCCCCATAATATCGATGCCAACTCGCTGATGCGGACCTTCTGTCGTCATTGGAACTAAGGGTGCGCGAGGTATTTGTCGAGGTGACTTGATGGCATAGCACGTGCTACAATTTTTGCAGAATTCTGCAACGTCTTCGTGGATGGATGGCCACCAAAACCTCCGGCAGATAGCATGTTTAGTCTTCCGTTTTCCTGAGTGCCCCAGTTCTCGGTGTACCTGCTCCATAATATTCTGAACTTGTATACGTGGTACTATCAATAGTGGTTGTTTTGATTCACTGACTATAAATAGCGTGTCTTCATAAAATTTTAGACTGCCCCACTTGGCACAAAGACGGCGCGTCGCCAAGGAATGATCCTTTAACTCTGTCATAGATGGTTTATTATTGCCATGTAGTTGCCTCTGATAAATAAATCGCAGATCTGGGTCTGCTGCTTGAAGAGACGGCCAGTCGATCTCGGGGGCTGTGCTAAGGACGGCACTAATGGTATCAGGAGAATAAGGTATACGAGATAGAGAATCAGCGTTTGTGTGACGGCTTCCAGGTCGGTATTCACAAGTAAAATCAAACTCCTGCAACCTCTCCTGCCAGCGCGCTACCTGACCTTCTGGTTCACGGAAGGAACGAAGCCACTGTAGTGCACGGTGGTCTGTGCGTACACGAAAGGGTCGTCCTAGGAGATAGTGACGAAAATCTTGCAAAAATTTTACCAAAGCCAGCATCTCTCGGCGCGTCGTAGAATACCTTGTCTCCCTCTTATCTAACCGCCGACTAGCGTACGCAATTACCCGCTCCTGTCCATCTGGTGCTATTTGAGACAGGACTGCTCCAATAGCTGATGAACTAGCATCTGTATCAAGTATAAACTCACCCGCTTTAGCAGAAGTGTCCGGAAAAGCTAGTATGGGTGGAGCAGCAAGACACGACTTCAAAGTGCTAAATGCTTGTTGACATTCTGTGGTCCACAAAAATGTTCGTCCTTTGTGCGTCAGGCGATGTAGAGGTGCTGCCAGGGATGCGAAATCGCGTACGAAACGTCTATAATAAGAAGCGAGTCCCAGGAAGCTGCGAACATCCTCTGCAGATTTCGGTTGTGGCCAGTTAATAATGGCGCTCGTTTATCCCTGATCTGTTGCTACTCCCTCTTCCGTAATGCGATGCCCTAAAAAGAGCACTTCTTTTTGCATTAGTCGACATTTAGATGGTTTAACTTTTAGATTATGATGCTTAATTCGTTGTAAGACTGCCTTCAAATTGGCATTATGCTGTTCCGGCGTTCTGCCATACACAATAATATCGTCAAGGTAAATTAAACACTGGTGTGGTACGAGACCGTGTAGAACTGTCTGCATTAATCGTTGGAAAGTGGCTGGGGCATTAGTTAGCCCAAACGGCATCACTTGAAATTCATATAGACCATTGGGTACTGTGAATGCAGTCTTTTTTCTATCTTGAGGTCGGACTTCCACTTGCCAATACCCTGATGCTAAGTCTAAGGTCGAGAACCAACGAGCGCCTTCCATGGCATCTAATGTAGCGTCTATACGTGGAAGTGGGAAAGAATCACGTTTAGTGATAGCGTTAAGGCGGCGGTAGTCTACGCATAGTCGTAGGGAAGAGTCTTTCTTTTTCACTAAAACGATAGGCGATGCCCATGGTGATGTAGATGGTACAATGATCTTTTTCTCTAGCATATCTTTTATCATTGATTCTAATTCAGGCTGGTAATGTACTGGTACTCGACGAGGTGGTTGACGTAATGGCATGTGATCACCTGTGAGGATGGCGTGCTGTACAGTGGTCGTCCGATTTCCAGAGATATTCTCAGAGAAAACGGAACTAAATTGTTGGAGTACATCGGTGGTTGCTCGACGGTCTTTTTCACTTATTATCTTATTATCCTGTACCTGACGTACAATTTCTGAAATTCCCACCTGGGCTACGGACTTAGTTGGTATTTCATGGTGTTGTATTTGCACGACAACTCCACCAATACTCGCTTCTGACTTATTCATGTGTATAGAGACCTGGTATTTTAACATGAAGTCGACCCCGAGAATCATGTCCCAAGTCAGTGTGGGGCAAACCCAGAATTCATGTTGAAAAGGCTTCTTGTCTATCGTTAGCTCTAACCCTATCTTAGAACACGCTTTCAAGGGTTCTCCGCTCGCGGTAATTAATGTAGAAGAGCATTGCTTACGCTGAGTGCTGTGGTTAAGTTTGTGTAAGAGGTCTTCCTTGATCAAAGATACTGAAGCTCCTGTATCTAATAGTATATTAATCTCGGTACTTTGTACTCTACCCCTAATAGTAACAGGGCATAAATGTTTAACATAGCAAGACGATATATGCAAACGACACTGCTTACCTCTGTTTCTCACGCGGTTATGCCCGCATTTCTTGGCATTTCTGCCGAAACGTCTGCAGTAGAAGCATTCTGTTTGCTGGTCTCGGTAGTTGTCCCTTGACGACCGTCCGTTCCATGTGGGAGTCGGTTGTCCTCGTCTATTATTCCGGTCAGGGAACTCTCTAATAGCCACGGCACTTTGAAAACTATCTTGTCGATTAGGTTCGGTGGCTTCATCGACAGTCGTCACGGTTGGTCGATAGGTCGCCACTGGAACTGACAGTCTTTCAGCAGTCAAAAATCGAAGTGCCGTTCGTTTCAAGTCGGCTGTGTCAGCCGGTGGCACTCGAAGTAGATGTTCTCGCAATGCACCTGGCAACAGTCCTTCAATAAAACGAGAGCGTGTAATTTCTTCTCGCCCTAAGATGTCCAGGCTAGGGAATGCCTGGGTTGCTATCTGCTGTAATGAGTGAAGATAGTCAATGGGGCTTTCATGAGGTTTCTAGTGACAAGACAAAAATTGGATGGCTGTCTGCTGGGTATCCACCTTCAAAGAAAAACATTCATCTAAAATCTTCCAATTTTGAGGTGGTGAATTGCACGCAGTAAAGCCGTTAGCTGTCGCTCGTTTGGCTGCTTCGTCATCTAAGTAAGACAGAAGATAGTCGAAGTGTTCCGATGTTGGAACTCGACGTAGGCACGTCATTACTCTGATTTTCCAGATATCATAGTCTGATGAGACTCCTAACAGTGGCGGTTGGCGAGGGGTTGTGTTGACTGTTAACTTGCCTGGGATGGTTGGGGGTTCATCATGTTTTGACATAGACACCTCCATCACCACTTGTAGCACGTAGTATTATCGTTTACTTGCAGGCAGGAGCGATCTGAAACACAACACAACAATCAGGACTGGCAGATGCCACTCAGGTGAGAACACGGCGTGCGAGCACAACAGAGATATATTAGAAATTGAATTACGCGGTTTTAGTACAAAAAGAGAAGTCTATTACAAAATAGTTTTACTCATCATCCAGCAGGTTTAGTTTGCGCAAGCTTTGTTCTTCTAATACGTTCACTTTCTGTTGTCCTGCAATAAGGAAAACAAACTTCCATTAGTAAAGTTACACGTAATGATTTTCGATACTGTTACAAACGCAACTTTCATGAATCGCGCCAACTGTGGTACTGATTCAAACCATCTACATTCATATCTTATAAATTATCAACCCAGCTATGTAATTTATTACAGTGTATATTGTATCATTTGTATCAATTTGATATTGCCTGTAAACTGGCATGCCTCATGTAACAAACTGTTATTTGAGAATAAATTATTATTATTATTATTATTTTGTAATGACTGTGGAGAAATGTAATCAACGTGGTGAATTTGTTTGGCACTTCTCTGTTGAACCGTATAGTCATATGCACTCAAAGCAATAGTCCATCGTTGAACCATGGAAGCTGAGGAACGTGCTAAGGATTTTTCAGGATGATAAATAAACTTTGAGGCTTCATGATCAGTAACAATAGTGAATTTCTTTCCAAAAAAATATTTATGAAGTCTTTTAACAAACCAAAACACAGATAATGCTTCCCGCTGAGTCTGTGAATAACCTTATTCAGTAACAGTAAGTTTGCGTAACTCCGCCTGGAGTCCTTCCGAGGGCTACTGCCTGTCCGAAGCCCTGAAAAAGGATGAGGGTTGGGCATGAGGTTAGAGACCCCATCCTGTAGAAAACTAACTCGCTAAAAAAACGTTAACCAGAAAAAATTATTCAAACATTTTAAACTCTGCCCTGGGAGTCAGAAGGTCTTCATTTAGGAGAGTCACGACGCCTCATGATGAAGCCTGGGTTCCATCGGAAGTCACGAGGCCGATGCCTCTTCTGACAATCAGAGCAACCATTTATTTAGGTACATAGAATGCTTGTACTATGTGGGAGACCGGGAGAGTCTTCCAAATTGATGCAGGAATGCGGAGATACAACCTAGAGGTGCTAAGGATCAATGAAATACATTGGACGCAGGTTGGACAACAATGACTTGCTTCAGGGGAGCTGCTGTTATACTCCGGCCATGTTGAAGAAAATGTTCAACATACACAAGGATTTGCATCAATGCTGTCCAAACAAGCACAAGTTAGAATGTTCACATTTAGTCAACTATTTATGCCATTAAAATAAGGATTGGCCAACCTCAGACTAACTTTGTGATAAAACAGTGCAATTCAATTTGAAGTTACTTGGATTATTCGCTTGTTCAAATTTTGACTGGAATTCGATTAATCTTGGTTGGAATATGGGTATTCTGTTTGAACTCTCTCTACCTATCTATTATGACACTAGTTAATACAGAATAAATGGGATATGATTAGCAGTGGAACCCATTATGTATGTTTCGTCCTTTTTGAAACCCATCATTTGGATATGCCTGCGTCCCAGAGTTGGTATGAACATCAACTCCAATTGAATTAAAACTCATGCCCGTTGCACAAATCAGTAGCTAACTGGACTCAGTAGCTAAGTAGATAACCCCATGGTGTTTGAAGTGAACTTTACTGTGCTTAAGTACCGAAATGCAGGCTCATCCAGCTGACCAGTCCCGAATAGGGTGAAAGGCACATCTTGGATTTCACTGCTAGTCACATTCTACCTATTCTATACAAACAGTATAACTTCCTTGCAATTTTTATCATGGTCCTTGTTGGGGTAATCCAGAAAAATTCTCGCAAAAGACAAGAAAGGCTCGGGAAACACTATGAAGTATTTTGTCCAATCAGCGTTCACTTGAATTTTAGTCAGAAATATCAAGAGAGTGAAAAGTCACATGTAGAGTTTCTGACTGACTGATTACTATGCTGCTGTTATGTTTAGTAGCAGTCCAGAATTTTCGGGAAACTCAAGGACATCTAAGATACGATGAAATCCCTATATATTTTCTGTACTGAAACGAACCTTTTGAGTAAAGTGTTTCTTGCGTATTTTGCGCCTTTTCGCTCGTGTTAAGGTTGCTGTGCAGTTCTAGCTTGGGGGTTACAATAATAGTTTGGGAACCGAATATAGCGTTCATTTAGCAAGACTTATCAGTCCTTAACGCTGATATCTGCACAGAGTTAAAGAAAATTTCACTTATTTTATAACATGCTTTAATTTGTTAACACAGAAAAATAACGTAATTATTTAAAATAAATCTTTATCAATAAATCTCAATGGCTTCATGCTTTAAACAATTTTACAAAACGAAAGCTTTAGCTGGGTACAACATATTCACAAAAAATGTTTATTAGATCTCTCATTCTGTTGTATTTTACTTCATAGTTGACTAAAATTGTTCGCTTGTTATTGATAATAAATCATGGTTGTTATTTGATAAACAAAATTCTCGTTAAGAATTTTCGATTATCATTGATATTGTACGCCCTATGCTTTAAGTTTCGACCAATGATACACATTTAATGTGATTAGCCTTAATGAATAACTGTTCCCCACGTTTCATCAGTTTATCCTTCTGTAAATATTTACCATTGACTGTTTAGTTAATTTCTGATCATAAATCGACCGTATAAGTATTCGAACAAACATCCAATTTAATTACTTTTGTAAAGGTTTGAATCTTTCAGTTATTGATGTTATTAACAGCAAGTGATCAATCTTTTTTAGAATTTGTATACTCTACGCAAAATACCCCTTTGTTGCTATGACGTTACAAGCTTCTCTAAGCAATTTGGATAGTGTCTGGAAGTGGAATTCAGCACATTTCATCCCATTTGGGACAGAAATAAATTTGCGTCGATATGACCTAAGAAATTATTGAATACGATTGTCTGAAACGAGGCCTAAATAGTTTACAATTTTCAAAATAATAACATCTTTTAAAGATCTGTCGTAGTACTAAAAACAATCTAACACCAGACTTTATTCTTTTAGTTGTATCTTACAGATTGTAAGCACTGAAAGTTAGAAAGGGATTTAAATAACATTAGAAGTTGCTTGTTGTTATTTAAAAAATCCATAAGTTACTTCGGTACTGCAATAAGATTTCAATTAATTACTTATTAGAGTAAACGTTTTATTATGGAAGCTCATAAAAGTTAAACTTCATTAATAATATATTCCTTTTTGAATGACGTAGCAGAAGTATCGTATATGCATGTTAATTAAACTTAAACTAAATTGTACAACTTTAGTAAATGACATTATAGACGTATTAAAAATTTACTGTATAAGATATAATGATAAATTTATTATAGCAGAAAGTAATATTACAATAACTATGAAATAAATACAATTTATTAAACTAGACTAATTTATTTATCCATTAACTAGATTTATAAGATAAACTATAATTTTAATTAGGAATAATATCGTTTGCGAGTACACTTAACGCTGTCCATAATTGTCTTCCAACTTGTCCAATATATGATGGTGGCAGAAGAAATCCATAACGACCTTCATCACATAATTCTATTGTATAGGCATATGGGATTTTTAGTTCACCAGCTACATAATCGTCTGTTGCTCCAGCTGCTTCATCTAAGAACAGAAATGGGCCCAGTAAAAAAATCAAAGACAAATAAAAAAGAAAGCTAAACTACTTGAAACTTTTAAAACTCATTAAATAGATAAAGCCAATAAAGAATATTTTCAAAGCAAAAATAATATGCCAAAGTTTGAAGGTATTGTACTCTTTGACCTTGATAAATTAGTCACGATGCCTTAATTGTCACTCCAGAAGATACCATCAGCACATACTTCAAAGAGAAATGAACTATTGAAAGTTTTCTACAATTGAATAAAAGTTCTTTCCATTGACCTTAGTAATTCTTATTTGTGCGTCCGCTATTTGCATATCTGTTTTCATTGTTTCCACCCCCCCTGTCATGATCTATGAACCGTGAAAGGTCAACAGAACAAGTTGTTAGCCACTAGTGGAAACATTTAATCTCTCACTTCTCTCTGAAATTTGTGTTAATGATACTATGCAAAAGAACAATCACAGTTTCATGAGCGAACCATACAGCTCCCAGAACGCAATATCACTGAAATCCTCAACCCAAGCTATAAATATTCCCCAACATGTCGAATCGTACTCATTCACTTTCAAGTACTGATCAATAAGCTATCTTAGTTTGTATTTCGCTAACGGCCTTATCGGTCGTATTTATCGTTAGTAAATAAGTACATTCATTGTCATTATTCTCGACTCCATCAGTGATCACTCCTTGTAGCTGTAGAAACAGATTATGTTTAGCCGCGACTTGGTGAATAACGCGTTAGGCGCTTGGAGCAAAAGTTACTGGGTTCGAGTCCTTGTTTGAATATCAACAATAGTAAAGGAACAACCAGTTGGCGAGTCTCAAAAAGGATTAAACACGCATCCAAGATTTCACTGTAGGTAACCACCTAACGTTACTAATACTAATGGTGTTGTCTAGAACGACAACAAACAAATTATTTAGCTTAGAGAAAATATCTGTTTAGTGTTTCTTGATTGCTTAATGGACGTTTAACTAAGGTCAAGCTATAGTGTAAACTATCAAAATCAACAATCGTCACACACTATGTCGACCTTTTCTCAAGTTTGGTTCCCGTTATTTGTAATTTACACAAAACTAAAGATAGCTGATTCAGTTTGCATATTATTGTCAGATTTGATAAGATACTCGAAGTTTCATACTGAATAAGCATCGATATTCTCATTTCCACTCTATTAATAAATTATTGTAAAATGAAAATTCAGTAATATGTAGACAAACATTGTATAAATTCAAAAATGTTCATGACTATAAAGTCTATTGAATATTTGAACTTCAACATATATGAAATGGTTAATCGGAAAGCATTATTCACTTACATAAAAGTTCAGATGATGAACCAACTTGATAAACATAACCATGTCGATTTTGTATCATTTGCTTTACTTTGTTGCCCATTGACATCTAAAAATATTAATAAAAATATACCAAATTCAGTAGACAAGTTGAATTAGTTGAATAATTGAAAGTAATTTTAAGATGTTGTGAGATCTAAGCGTTCTCTATTATATGATTGATTGGCGGTGCTATTACATATACATTGTGCCCAAATAAAATTCTATCAATCGGTAATCATTTTAAAATGTTTAGTTAATTATATTATGCGCTCCTCGACATATAGCAACAGATATTTCCACAAATGTCTCTATCAACGGTCCAGTTATTTTAGTAACTCTGTTTGGACGTAATATGTAACAATTTATGCCTCATAGTTTATACGGGTTGCCACTTTAGGCACTTAACTTAAAGATTCAGTTCAAATCATTATGTACTTAAATTACCAAATGATCTGAATATAAAACTTAATCAAATACATGTCATTATTTGATATATGTGGTGATTTTAGTAGTTTAAAAGTCCCCAGATATGTGATGAATCTCAGCAACTAATAAATATTTATGTACTTGAAGACAAACCAACTGACTACTTTGTCTTATCTAGTGTTATTTGGAATGCTTGCAGTTAGTTTGCATCTGGTTTTCCAACTTTCACGGGTAATTTTTAGTGTAAGTGTAGGTTTAATTGTAATCACTGAGATTTTTTCATCAGCAGTAAGTAATAATGCTTTGTTTTAGTTACCAGAAATAATATTTCTAATGATAGTGAGTTTCAAAGGCATCTTCAAGTCCCAGAGTAAACATCAACTCTGGGATGCAGGTAAATCCAGCTGACGAGTTCCAAATAGGACGAAACGTGCGTCCTGGATTCCATTGCTAGTCACTATTCACCTTTACTTAAAAATCTCATAGTGAAGTTGAGAAAATTATTATTATCAAGTAAAATGCCTATGATGTACCTCAACGTGTATTTGCAGAGAAATTTTAATTGCTCACTTCTTTTTGAAGGATGTAATGACGATAGTAAGCTGAGAGTGAGTATGAAGGCCTTAAAGACGAACTCACTAATTCAGTTGTTATTTTCTGTAAATCAACCCGATCAATTAAACGACTGATTCATGTAATTAAATAGAAAGACGTCTGAAATCACAACCGAACTTTAACTTATCGAACAATAGTGGTTACTATAAGAAATCTACAATCAGTTACTGACTTCGCATCTTCTGGTTACCAGCAATTATGTTACTTAAACTTTAAGTTTTCTTAGTAAAGAACACTGTTAGATAACTGCTGAGATCATTAGATTCTCAAAAAAAAAACAAAGACGATGAAAATTTAGATTAATCAAAATTCAGGGTTATTTTTCTCAATCCTCTTATTTGTTCATCGTTTTAGGAAAATAGCTTGCTGTTGTTAGTTTTCCTTATATTTACACTTAACTTGTGAAACAATCATTATCAAGTAGGAAGGTATATGATTCTTTCTCGCATGACTTGTATTAGCTTTATAAAAGTAAAGACATATGGGAAGCCATAACTTTTGAAGGAGTCAAGTAAGTGACAACTGGTTAGTAAAAGTAGCTTTCTATGGTAAGAGAATAACTACAATAAACCGTTCATTGAAAAAGAAGTTTTACTTCTATTAAACTTTTTCCTATAGCTTACATCACGGTAGCAATAAATTTATTCTTAGAACAGTCTCATGGGTATACAAACTCTAATCTTAATAATTAACATAAACTGGAATTATGAAGACTTACTAATTTTTGGTAATAAGGCGGATAACTGTAACGGGAAAATCCGAATGGTGTTAGTATATACTGACCAAACGAATGTAAACTCAAGTATAAAATTATTTGTTTCTGTAAAGATTTTAACTTTTTAATGATACTTTGTGTTTCCAATTCTGAGGCTGCTTCAATCCCACGATATGTATCACTGCATGAATGGGGTGACGCCCCATTTCCAACTACAAGTTTACAAAATAAAAGGCAACGATTGATAAAATTCACACTAAATTGAATACAAAATTATTCATACTTTTCAAAATGTTATTACCAAGGTTTTACTTGGCGATTTCGAATAAATCGAGTATTGGGTAGATTATTAATGATAGAAATAATATTTTTGTAAAGTCTCATTGTGAGGTTATAAATATATTATTTCAATTGTTTGTACTTCGATCAATTATTGATACAGTGCAAATACCATTCACTGATAATGGTAACAACTGCCTCATTCCTGACTTGTCTAAACTTCACTAGTCATCGTTTTTCATTAGAACATCAGGAACATCTTGAAGTAAGTAACTTGTGGGCTAACATTCTACTTTATTGGAAAAGGATTTTGGGAGATTAGTCTAATTTATGAGTAAACTTACCTCAGTGAGATCATATTTCGGGTAAAACTCAAAACTAAAGAGCATGGGATGCGAGTGATTACTTCAACGAATTCACAAACTTGAACGAAATAGCTGTCCAGTGTTTTTTGATTTTTAGTGCCATTCCAGATGAGAACAGTCTGTGACAAATACTAACAATAAATTAAACTGGTCCCCAAAATACCGCTTCAAATTGTTTTACACTTATTTATTCTTGTAATTGCTTGTGTTAATCAAGTTTCAATAAACTGGCTTAACATTACAAGATACAGATTTACGTAATCGATTCATTTGACTTTTTTAAAAGAATTGTTTGTATAGTAGAATTATCACTGAGAACATTCAAAGCCACTGAGTTGTGTAGTCTTTAGAACTTCATTATTCTTAATTAAATTTGGTTAAATATATCGTCAGTGAAAATAAAATCGAGACATTTTCTCTAAATATAAAAAACAACACTTTACCACATATTTATTTGGTAAAAACCAGAAGTTATCAATTACCACTTCAGTAATTGTGTATAACTACAATACTGAAATTACATATTCAGTTTATGTAAGATGAGAACGTTTCCAAGATAAACCTCATTTGAATAAAAACGTTTCTTGATAACCTCAAATGAATGCAGTTTATGTATCACATCCAGGCAAATATTTAATAGAATTCGGATTTCTGTAAAAATGATCGAAACTTTACCCCACTTTTTTAATTTTAACTGTTTTGCATAACCATCATGGCATCATTTCAACATAGATTAGCAAAAATCAATTTCATTCAACATGAAATATTCGGTTTTTCATGTTGTTGTTTTTTTCGTAGTTCAAGCATTCACAATCTCACTAAGGAATTAATGAAATCATATTTTTAATTATATGAAGAAGTCACATTTTGTGCCACATGAAAAATAAATTACCGTAAGCTAGTTTACTTAGTAAAATATAACATGAAACTTACCACCCCATTTAAATGGAAAATTCCTATTTAAGTCTATTCCAATGCATGCTTCACCTTCTGCTCGAGCTCGATTTTTACGCCATAGACGATACTGTAATTAAAAGAAAATTTAAACATTTTTGTGATTATCTTAAGACTTATTATAAGATGCCCCTAAATGCCCTGATACGGCCAAGAGTTGGGAGAGTACGCTCTCCCTCTCGAAATGCTCCCAGACGGCCACGCGTATATAGCTTCTGCCAGGGAAGTCCTACTCATTGCCTTCTCTCATCGACGGTGTTGTTTACGAAATTGAGAGGACGAAAAGCGAATGTCCGGTGCTTTAACCGGGTTGGTGGATATGGAGAGTTCACCTAGGGGAGTTGGAAAATCCTGATTCCAAACTAATGTTACACGCGGGCTCCAGTATCCTGAAGGGACAAGTTGCGTATGAACCGTCACCGGCTACCATAGGACTGCATCACCTTACGGTGCTCCACTGCCGTGTGGATCAGACATTCAGGTCGAAGGCTCCGGGTGTGGCTCCCTAAGAACACCATCTGCTTCTAGTTGGGCACCCGAGCAGTATCACAGCCCTCACACATATCAAATGAGATTTGTGTGGCGCATATGTTACTGGTGCCCCATTGTGCGAGTATTTACGTGTTCAAATAAATAATATTATCAGATTTACGAATTTAATACTTCAAAATTCTTATTTGATTATTATGGTTGTTTGGAATTAACTAATGACCTGTTGAATAACCGAATTAATTTTCAGCATAATAAACTGTACAAACAATGAGACTTATGCTATTCCATTTATTGGAACTAAAAATCCAAATGAACAATAATAAACAAAAACAAAAAGGTAGTAGTTCTTCATGTACCGTGAAATTCACAATAGAATAATTAGAATATTTTCCTGATTATTTTTAATATTTTTTCCCAGTTAAGTGGAAAAACTTTAATATCAAATACATTTAACAATTCGATTCTTTTTTAGAACAGGAGAAAATTTTAATTTAAACTTAAATCATGACAGAATTATACTCTATCCACCTTGGAAAGGAATGTATGTACAGTTCTCTACAAAATATTCAACACCAACATTTTAATTAAGTATTATTGGGCATTGAACACACTATATCTAGAGATTGTGAATATTAATGTATGCAACGAGCTGAATTCCGACTCAGTAACTTATCGACATTTTGCAATCTGTAAGATTTTTAGGTACAGTGTACAACCATTATTAACATTAGAGGTTCACGATACTGAGGTGTTATATGGTAAACTGATACGACCTTTCTATTTTTTCTACTTTTCAACAATGCTCTGACTGGGCCTTTTTTAATGAAATACTTTTTCAAATGCTATTAGTATTAGGGTCACTTAATAAATGAATGAAATGTTGAATTTCTTATCGTATTATTCAAAAAATAATTTAAAATTATACCTTTGTTCTTGTATATTCATATCCATCTGGGTTCACCACGGGAACTATGAAGAATTGAAAATGTTTTAAAAGTGTTTGCCCCGATGGTCGCATAAGCTAAAAATTAAAAAGACAATTATTTTTACAGTTAAACTATAAAATTAGTTACAGTTTAAATCACGAACTAATCCTGTCAGGTAGTCTTTGAGAACTATGAAGCATTGAACATTTATTTCAGTCTAGTATGGGACTCTTCATCCATACACATTCGTGTTTCCATAACAAAGGGTCAACCTAGGGTCTTCGGTAACGAGCGTGAACTCCTAACCTGTGGATCAATGAGCTGGTGTCCGGTGATGTACAAGTCTAGGTTTAATCAATTCGTCATATTGTGGGACCATCTCCCATTATCTTCACTGTAAAACTGTCTTATACAAGTGATTGACAAGCTACACTGATCACAGCTTCTTACTAGCACTCCAAGAATTACATCATGAAGTTAAACACCAGAGAGCATTTGATAATTACCAGTATAACGGTTGTGGAAATCAACGAAGGTAGCTGAGATCATGAATCGTTTAGGGATTTCAATACCACTCAATAACCTTTACAACTCTCCTACTAATATATGTTCAGTAAAAAATGAAATACTTTGTCAAAATTCCATTTACGGTTTTCCTCAAATACATCTGAAACAGGTTAACTTTAAGCTGAGCACTTACAGTTTTTAAAACTAATGCGTTGGAATAAGAAGACAGTTTGCTGAATATTGAATTGTGAATACCATTCATCGCACTGTTATTTTTGTATTTTTTAAATAAAAGATATTTCATACCAGTTAAAAACTTTTTCAATCCTATTTCGTCCAATAAAATGATTTGTTTCAAGATGATAATAATTGGTTAGTCATTTCAGAAAATTGATATAAATAGTAAATATTTCTTGACTGAAAACATTTCCTCCAAATTGTGAACGTAAGCAACTCACAAAGTATAAGCTCCATTGTTTTTAACGTTGTCATGGACACGAATAAAGTATTATTGGGTATTCTGTATCTGGTAGCGTTCCAGTCGCTTGAAACGTTAAAGAACACCATCAGGAATTATGAAAAGACGTACTACCATTATGCGATTCACGATTCTCATTTCCATAAAAATCAGAAGCCGTATATCAAATTTGTATGTAAGAGAAATGGTCGTAGAACACCTAACAGAACCTTATAGACAATTAGACAAAGGAGGTAAGTTGAATATTGTTATTATAATGTTCAACAAGGTCTGCAACGAACAATCAATGTTCGGCCTCCATCTAATGTAAATTTATTGAAGGTTATTGGACTATTGTATTCGAGAATGTGCATCACAATCATGAGTGCAATTCCCTGAGGTACGATAACGATTCTTGGATGAGCAGGTTAACTGATACGGAGTTGGAAACAGTGCGACCCCTTCTGATCTAGAGGATAGCAGCATTCAATATTGTCCACTTCGTTTAACAATCTTATGGGAATTGCCTGAAGCCGCCAGATGTTTTTACATGATGTTTATAATTTTATGCACCAATTGGTTTATGGAGCGATGGTCAAACACCGTTGACGTTATCTGCAGCACCTGAGTGTCAGATTGAGGCCTCCGATTCCATGGATGAAGAAATGCTAGGAATCTAGCAGACAAGTAGTCTCAACTGTCAAACAAACGTGGATTTGGATGTCACGTTAAGTAATGAGGAAGAGGATATTGTTTCAATAAACTCGGAAGAATTTAATGACAGAGAGAACAACACAGACGAACATGCCCACGACAACAGACTGTGTGACATATGCACTCATGCGCAGCCACCAAGTAAAACTGCTGTTGTAGGCCCTTGGGTATTTTGTTGTTGCAATCCGTTGTTTCATTCGTCTTGCGGCTGGAACCCACAACCACAATTCCATAGATTCCATTGTCCCATGTGTAGCGCGATGACTGAAGTATAATGGTGTCGTTTTTCGTGACAAGCGGAAATGTGAAGAGTCAAAGTGAAAGCCCTTTACAGGACCACGCACAATTTGATCCAAATTTTTTTTCTTTTATTCGTCACAAATTGTACCAATAAATTTGTCCATCGCATTTCATACGCATTTTCTGTATTTTTCGATGACAATTTAGCCGTCATTGTGTTTAACGTTAATTGTCTGCGAATTAGTTTAACAGTTGTATCCGTTGCGTTTCGTACTATTTCAGTGAGAAATTCACTAGGCCGTGTATTCTTCACGCATGATAGCATAACAAAACGTTCAGTCTTACAATAACCAAACATTTATTACTTCCGCTAAGGCTAATTTGTATTAATATTCATCGATAAGTATTATCTATTATCTCATTACATGCCATTTTATTAACTGTGAATCAAATGAAATAACCATTTTACTCTTTATTAGTACCGGTGATCTCCTTTCCTACATTAGTACTGATAAAAATATTGTTTGAGCTTTAAGTGTTTACTAAAACTTAATAGGAATAAGTTTTAGTTATGATTAACATTGAATTATTTTATTGTAAGTTGAAAACTATGTATTGAAATCAGATCACAACAAAATTATTTTTATGGGGAAGGTCAAACGAACTAACACTGATTATAGCTCACGCATGAATAATACTTCTTTATGGTTTATAAAATGTCTTTACCGTCAAATGAACACTAATCTGTTTAATAATGGTATATACAGACTTCAATTGGAATGCTTCAATATTTGTCAGATTGTTCAGCTGGAAAAATGTAGGATTTTATTTGTTACATTGAAATTCAACGTTCGTATAGCCAAATAACAGTAGATATAATTGACCTTATTAGCATTTCTCAGTCTAGTCGACCGAGATGTGTATTGTTAGTCGTAAGCCTGCTAATTAGCAGTTAATACAATCATTATTTTAATTACTCATAAAAATGGTCGTTATAGTAACGTTTAGCTGTTACGGGTTCTATATGTTTAACACGTAAATCCAATGATTTGAAAAATGAATGCAGACGTTAATAATAAAAATTTATGCAGTACACCACATGTCACTAATATGTTGAATAAGTTACCTTACGATGAACTTCATGGTGTAGAGTTAAAAGTGATTTTGCAAACCTCAATTTTTCATTTTTCAAATATTAATAACGTTTGCGTTTTCATTTAAAAATTAAATTGAGCGATTAAGACAATGATTTGGTCTCACTGCAAACTTATACAACATTTGATATTAACACCACGTAACAAAAAGCTTACCGTGCACCTCCCAACCACAATAACTGATTTATATTTTTGCATACACAGAGTTTTATTATCATATGTATATACTGCTCAGCTACATAGAGTGGACAATGAGTAGTTGGAAAGTTTTCTTGTAATAGATTTGACAAATTACGCAACAATTACTCATTTAACTATAGACTACTGTACTGAGGAATAAAATATTGCGTTTATCGATACCCTTTTCAAAGCGAAATAAAACAACACTTTCATATTAAGAATTACTGTTTCTAAAATCATCCAGCCATAAGTATTATTTCCTTCTTTCTCTTAAATTATTATTATGAATTTAAGAAAGGGTTAACGATTATCCATTCAGCAATCCTTGACGTTTAGCGTGATTAGTATATACCCTATTCATTATCTTGTCACAATGATTTATCCATATAATTACATGTATATAACGATTATTACATGATCAAACTGTGTTAAAATAACTCATTCGAATACGAAAACAAATATCATTTTACTACTTGTTCATTAAACATCTGATTAGCTTTAAAGTTCAGTGATCACTATTATCAACTATTAAAAACAGTTATCAGTTTTTCCCAATTTACTTTTAATGATATGCATATTATTTTTCTTGTCATGACACCTAACGACTTCAGTTGCGTTTCTTGCATTACTACGTCATCATGAAAAAACATAAATAAACTTCATATCTCAATATCTATTCACAGCCAGGAATATAGCACGGCAGTCGAATACAAATGATGTGTCTTTTTTCAGAAGTTAAAATTCTTTATCAAAATGAAGATGGAACAGTCTGACAGAATTTTAAAAAAAGTAAAATTCGAATGTAAAAATGCGAATTTTGAGATCCAGTCAAACCAGTTTATGGTGGAATGACAAGAAACAAATATCCAGAGCTTTAACCGGGTTGGTGGATACGGACGATCCACCTAGTGAGTTGGGAAACCCTGATTCCAAAACGATGGTGCACACGGGCTCCAGGATACTTAGGAAACAAATGGTGTATATACCAATTACTGGTCACCGGCTACCTTGGGGCTGCATCTCCTTACAGTGCTCCACTGCCTTGTGGACCAGACCTTCACGTTAACAGCTCCGGGAGTGACCCCCTAAGAAAACCATCTGCTTCGGTATGGACACCCGGGCAGTATGTAACGTATATCTATTTGGCGCCTCCTTGTACCAACGTTTATCTGTTTAAGTAAATATTTAAACAATAAATTTAAATTTACCCATTATTATTAGGAAACAAAATCCAACAATTACCTTATTTATTATACTTAATGCTGTTGCTGGTGCAATCCATTCTCTTGCATGAATACCGGCATCAATCCAGATTATTGGTCTTGTCGAATCTGATGATATCTTAATACAAATCAATATATATTATCAATTTATTACAGATGTAATAAATTATCATGTTTTTATTGCTAACGAAAGTTAAACCTTGATGTTTTTCGGAAGTGATTTTATAGAGATTGGTTTAATGTATGGGAAGTGCCCATCGTCCCTCGAATGACTGGACATAAGATCCTCTGGTCTCAAAACGAATGCTTTGTGATTAGAACTATGAGTTCGCAAGAGGTGAAGGCCCTGAATTCGGCCTGTAGTAAGATCGTATTCGTTCACAACCGATAATTTCCATACTAAACAATTGTCCAATGCACTTTAGTCTTTAATAGTACCTCAAACGAGATTAGTCTTCGGTGAATAACATTGTGGTGAACGCTGCTCACAAGGTTGCTCTTACGTAGTTATGAGCGGAACGTGGCCTCGATGCTATCACAGTCGTCAGACGGAGAGAAGAGTTTCTGTGGATCAAAAGCACGGCGTAGGTAAAGCACTCGAAGACCAGAAGACAAGGCAGTTCGCACTGCAAAACAAACCGCATGATGTGAAAGAAAGGCCGAAGGGTATGTATGCGTGTTTGATAAATATTCTGTCCATTGACTTGAGTTACACTATCACCAAAAATAATGTTATAGCGACTAGGATATTCCTAATAAGTCAAACAGTGATCTCAATATTATGGGGAGATTTAAACCAACCTGTCGTGTCATTGACAAGTGAGTGAAATCCAGTAGTGACAACCAGTTATAGCTCTTAACAGCTAGTTATGTTTAGTTTCAAGTTAAACTACTCAATAAGTGAGACTTCACCGTTAAAAATACCTTGACATGGTGATAGCGCCTGGATATTGTGATGACCAAATCTAGTTACATTTGCCAGAACACCAGTTTCTATAGGTCTTAACACAATGGGTAAGTTGGTTGGAGATGTCTAAAATTAAGGGCCGCAAAGTACTGGTCCTAGGGTAAAGTCATTATGACGAAATTATAGGGCTTGACTACAGTCGGGTATTTCCTTCAGACATTCACCATCCAAAGCGATGGTGCCTCCTCACAATCGGTGGGGAACTCACAAGACTATTGACTGTGAACATAGGACATCTCACTTATGATCGGAAGTAAGACCTAGAAAGGACCAAAACTACTTTAAAAAAGGTTGCATGCAACCGAAGTCAGGTAGTTGTCCCCTTGAATTTGTGGCCATGCTCTCAAGTCTCTAAGAACACTACTAATTCAGTTTCTTTTTTAGGCGCATCAAGAAGAACTATCCTCCTATGGGTTACCGAGTATTAGCAATCACTGTTGTACCTCTAAAAGCATAAAAGATCACCTTGTTCATAGTTCAGCTTGTTATTTTGTGTGCAAGAACTTTGTTTAATTAGACAAAAGACCTACTGTTCTGGTTGATGATTTCGTTTTCAACATCAATTTACACGACGATATTCGTCGATAATCCAGTCTTGTAAGGAGTCATCATATCACGCTACTAAATTTGTCTGAATCCATTCTTTTTATTCATTGCCTGATTTCCTGCATTACAAAATACAAAATCTTTCTATGTAACAGATCTACAGTTTTGGAACTTTTAAACGGTATGTAATTATAACCCGTCACAATTTTTAGTAAGATATGAAATTAGTTTACCTGAGGTTTAAAATTTTATTGCATTACAAAGTGTTCTAACTACTTGTAAGTGTAAAGTAACTCTGACGAATTTTACGAGACTCACCGTAACTCCCTTCATTGGTCGACCTTCAGCTGTATAACCAAAGTCTTCCACCGTCATATATGGACGCGTTTGACTTAACTGGTCTAAATACTGAACGATCTGTCAAACGAAAAATCAAATATTTTATTAATTTATTTCCAAAAACGGTGGTTAGTTCACTAATCATATATGTCATTTGCGACTGATGCAAACCACTGAATTATCCATAAACAACAGCCCACTTCAACATTTTCTACTTATAATACAATAGTAGTAAAAGTAAGGTGTGATTATCACCAACAAACAGAAATTGAATTGCTAGGTGATTGGAGATAGCCAAGAAGAAACTCTAGACCTAAGTTTCGTACCAATTAGCATAGATCAGCAATAAATACCTCTGATGTTGTGGAGATCGATACTTCGTTTGTGATCAGAACCTCTATCATCCAATTCCACAGTCCAAAGTGTTATCACTGAGTTACTGACCTCCTGTTGGACTTGGATTGATCACTCACTGACCATTGAGTATTGGCCAATATCAAATTTGTCTAGTCCTTTAATACTGACTAAATTTTATCGACTCACTAGTGGCCACAAGGCAATTTAGTCTCTGGGATGAGATCAGGAGTAAGAAGAATTAGACAATCATGACACTTGTCATTTGGCGAAACTTAGTAACATGAAAAATGCCAACAGACCAAAAATTCCACATATATATTTCACAAGTCGTACTAATCCATTAAGTTCTAAATTTACCTATGACGTCGAAATCGGAAACTAGGTGTAACTTATTCCTAAACATAATCCAAAACTAAGAAACGGCCATCAAAAAGTGTTAATAAAATGTTTGAATGATTGAACACTTGTGGCACATGATCCAGATTTTAGTTCTTATTTGATAACTACAGATAAAACAATCCTGTAAGCAAAGCAGTATCGATTTTAGATCATTTTGAGAAACTTATTATCTACCACTCTCATAAGGAAGTGACGGCTGCAATGGAAAACGGATTTGATGAAGTCTAGGAAACTTCAAAAAAACTAAATTGACCATTCCGTTTGTAGCGAATTCACGGCATAAGGATCCCTCTTATCCTACTGGTAAGGCTTACTTAAGGTACACAAACCAGAAATATTGACGAAACCAATATTGTTGATGGTCAGGTCATTCTCTCATAAATTTTCTCACTGGTTAGTGAAAAATTAACACTGAAATAGAATTGAATTCTCATAAAATCAAAAAAGTTAAGCTGTTTTGATAGATCCATGTTATCGTTCGACGTCTCTACACTTTACGCAACGATCTCTTTGACAAAAACTGTCGAAATAATATGTTTATACCTTAACACTTCTTATAAATGTATATAATTTCTAATAGAAATAAATGTAGTTACAAGTAGCTGACTAATTTAATGATTATAAATACCGTTAATTACCTCATTAAATGATTTGTAATACGGTCTATTACGTCCTGTTCTTAAATAACTGGATACTCTTCTTAAATGATTGTCACGCTTTTCATCAAGTATTGCTCTGAAACACGTATTTCCTCATTAGTATAGGTTGAAAACAATTTTACAGAAAATTTAATGATTATCAATACGAGGGTTTCTGCAATTTGTTTAATGTTGTTGAGGTCAATAATCAATGTAAGTTAGACTATGATTAAAAATCAAGAAACGATGGACAGCTGTTTCGTTCTAGTACGTTACTCCTACATAGTGCATATCCAAGTCCTCATTGAGTGGACAATCCATGACCTTCGACACAATCTAATACTTCTAAATTTTCAATATTTGTTTAACTTGGGTCGGTTCGTAATTTCAACAAAATCAGATAACTTGTGTTTACATTATTTTAGAATGTTTTTCGGACTTTTAGGCAATAGAAAGATAAAAGTGTACGTTCATTACACTGACCTTCAATCAAAACGGTTTAGAATTACTGACACCATTCGCTTTTATTACTAAAGTTATATAAAGATGATCAATGACTTTATTTGTTTACAAACATTTGACTAGTACCTCTCAAATAATAATAAGTTGAAAAGTTTTTTTCTCCATTGATCTAATTTACCTGCATATGATGTGGTGTACATAGTTAAATATGATGTGACTGGCACTTGTTTACGCAACCACAGCTAATACTCTGACGTAGTGGTCAGACTTGCATATCATGATGACTCAACTTAGTTATATTGGAACACTTGTTCCTTTAGGTTCTGACACGGAGTGCGGATGGGTTGTAGAAAAGTAAGACTTTAGACATCAAGCTTGAGTTGCCAAAGTGATATCATAATACTCACTGTACTGAGATATTACAGTGATATATCCCCCTACTATCCAATAACAATAAATCTATCCTTGTTCACATTGAAATACCCATTTCACTTTTGAACCACACTTTCCGTTTAGCTAATTTTTTATTTACATTTTAAGTGACTAATTCAAAGATAATCACGTAATTAAAGGCTTAAAGCTGTACTTATGAAAGTAAATGATCAAATAATTTCTAAAACGATTATATTGTACCCAACTTGAATATTCTACTAAGTTTCACTAAAGAGAATAATAATTGTCAGTAAAGGGTTGTGAAGATTATTGACTTCCATTGATTCCCATTTGAGCTGTCGTGGGTTCTAACTGATAAGGAGTTCCATATTGAGGTGAAAAGAGCTTCTGGTTCTTTTGCACTTCCAATTGTGGTCTAACTTACATCTGTCTATGATTTCAATGAAATAAATATGATTATTTCACAAGACAACATTTGGTACAACCAACCTACCTTTGTAAGTTGCTAACAATTATTTCATAAGAAATATTCCAATGATGTAAGTAGTTTGTAAGATTTTGAAATCCTACAGGAGATACTGATATGTACATTGAGTTATTTGTATCTCTAGGAAACGTCCATATATCATAGCTCTCCTATACAAGGGAAAATAACAAACGAAAATGATTAGGAACTAAACGTAGTTTTAAATTTTATAGTTTGCATCACTGACTGATGTTAGTTAGTCAGCCATCAAAAACTAGAAAGGATAATTATATATACTCAGATGTTAAACAGTTTGTCAAAATAATGCCGAAATGCTGAATGATATGTTTCCTAAATTTCCAAAAAACAATCTTGTGAGTTGTTCAAATGTAGACTTTTAAAGTATTGGTTGCCGGCTTATCTCGAAACCTGAGGTCCCTCCTTTTGACCCATGTTGTTGTTATAGATACACACTGCTGAAGAGTTCCATACGATGACAAAAAGACAGGGTTAATCTGAAAATATGATTAGGTTTTAAACAAGTTAAATAACATGAAGTATTTACAATTGATTGATTATTAGATAGTGACTAATACCATGTTTGTCTAATCACCTAATGCTGATTGAATTATACCAATTTAGTATTGTAACCACTAGTGTCAACACCACATACAATACGATGGGACGTTATGTGATTGATAGATGTTAGTAGTAAAAGCTGGACCACAAAAATTTCATGCTACTTGGTATACGTCAACGAGTGTACTTATAATCCCTCTGATAACTGTTAAATAGTAAGAACCCTAAGTACAGGATTTCCTGTTAGCTACCACGAGCCACTTAATATGAAATATTTATTTCAGTTTTCTAGTATATTATAGTTTTCTAATATAAAAATGTAGAATTCAAATGCTTTGTCTGAAATTTTTAATTTCCATTCATTTTCTCCATTTTTGCCATTTTTCATAAAATTTAAATCAAGTCTATTAAAAAATACCACGACGGTTTCGTACACTACTAATATCACTATTACTATTACTACTATTATTACCATTATTATTATTATTATTATTATTATTATTATTATTACAACGACGACGACTGCTACTACTACTACCACGACTAATACTACTACTGCATCAAACTGTGCCTTTTTCTGCTATTTTATTTCCGTTACATATATACAATAATTAAACACAACTAAGATAGTTGTTTAAATTAACCAAACCTAAATATATATTACGAGAACATTCTGAATTCTTAAGTCAGCATATATCTTATTTGCCGGTTTGTTATTAAGTTAATTACAACGAACATTTATTAACTGGAAAACAACGACTCAGTGATAGGTAGCTTCGTCCTAATTTGGTGTTGTTCAGGATTCATAGGTTTCAATATTTTTAATGTCTAGGTTAATTTGTGTTGAAGGGTCTGTATCAGTTGTGAAACCGCTTAAAGCTAGAAAACAGTGGGTGGGTGTTTCATCCTAAAGTGAGACAATTCAGTTATGCGATAAAACAACCCTACTTTGGATTAACACTAGGTTTTTCAAGTTTTACAGATATATGACACCCTTTAAATCGCTGATTTAAAATCCAGTGGTGTAAATATTACCCAGAGATCAAAATGATAAACGTGTCTGATTCTGGATCTTTAGGAGGGTCATGGTTGACCCCTGTCGACTGTACGTATATACCAAAGACACTCAAGTTATAAAGACAGTGATTATAGTGTAGTCATTCATTGATATTCAGGGTATTACTAATTTATCACTAGTTCAGTTTCTTGAAATTGAAATGAATTATCAAATATCAATTTCAGTAAACGTATGACAGGCCATGAAACAAATTAACACAAAATTAAATTGATGAGATGAATATCAAAGGAGTTGAAACAACTATTTCAACAATAATAATGAAGAAGACTAAAAATGTAGAGTAAAGTTTTGAAAAACAGGACGATCAATAGTCATAGACTTCGTGAACTTATGATGTGTTTTGGTTTGTCTATTCCTGAGTTTTTTCTAATCAACGTCTTCACAAGAAAACATCATCTATCGATGTATGGGACATTTGCATATCCATAACTCAGACAAAGCATAAATAAACGCGACAACTAAGAATGTCTACTATCCTACATTTTAAACCAATCATCTATAGTCCGATCAAAAAGCCTTCATTAATTTATCCGCTTTTAACTATATCTAAAATAATCACTGTACAGATTCATCAATGTCGTTTGCGATTGTATACATAAAGACTACTTGGCTAATTAAAACTAGGCAATAAAATCTGTTGATCAGTATTTCAAAAAAAATTAGTGTAAAACCATCATAGTTTATAGGTATGATTATGTTGTTACAAAAAGAGATAAAATAATTACACAAATCTACAATTTAAGTAAATACAGATCCTTGGTTTCTATTGTTTACAAATTGGTTATCATGGAAATTGTATTATCATTAAAATGAAATCGATAAGGAACCTACCGGTTTGTTAAGATTTAGATTAATAATTGTATTTATAATTTGAGGATTTGAAATTCTCATTCGTAACACTTTGAAACTGTCAAAAGAAATTTAAAAAATTAGTACACGAAAGGATTATGCTCACGAAAAACATGAAAATAATGAAAAATTATGTTACTAAAATATTGAATACTTGTGGTGTTTGTATGAACTAATGATTCTTTTGTACTTGATCTGTACCTGATTTCGAATTCTAAATACAATATATATATGCTCACCTAGTTCTATTGGCTTTAAATTGAACTATTTCAGGAATTCCTAGTTCGTTTAATAATTCAAATGCTTCTAATTATCTCAATACTATTTATAGAAGTAAAAATCTAGAATAACTTTGGAATAAAACACAGTGATACAATTATACCACTTAGATAAACAATGAAGATCTTTGGGGTAACTACAACAAACTTTAGAATTCCAACATTTCAACCATTTTACGTACTTGTTATTAAGAAGTGTCTCTTTAGATTCAATCCAATACTGATCATTTTTAAATAAAAAGATACTTATTCAGTACCAATCACAAAAAAATAAAAAGGAAGAGAAATAATGTTAAGAAAAATAATGAAAGAGTTTGAGAGATAAATACAACACCAACTATATCATTAAATCATTACTTATACGTTATGTCTAGAACGTATGATACAAATGAATTTGCAGAATTGTTGATTACAAAGTGAAGAGAATACTTTATTAACCAACCTTTTGAAAATATTATTCTATTTGTAATATAAGAAATAATTTTAAATAGGTAATGATTACTGTATTTTTCTATAGTCACTATTGTGTGAATTTATTTTATTAACTGTAAGATCTACCTGAATAATCACAATGGTTGACTTAATATATCGGTGATTTACTCAAAATTTTAAATATATTTTAATAACATAATGTCAAGGTTAAAAGTGAGAAACTGCGTTCGGTTTATTTTATTTTTTTATCTACACAACCCTTTTTATGTATGGACGATCACTCAAGTTCATTTTATGAAATATGTAAAAAAGATAATTGGCCTTAGTTTAACAAAAGATTAAAAAGAATTGTACATTTCCATAAACACGTTAAATAATCCGTTATTAAATAGACAGAAGTGATGTATTCAATGTACTGAGTAAATATATCTTTAACAATACCTCATCAGTGGGATAACTATATATATTTTTGGCATAGCGATAATTGTCATTCTTAGACAAGAAGTAACCAGAGGTAAGCAGAATCTATAACCATTCGTCTTTTTATCTCAAAGACGTAAATAATGTTGTCGGTATAATGTCATCCTACTACTTTGTATCACCGTATTTCGTACCAAACATCATGATGAGAAAAATCAACTGGCGGAGTAAATGAGACGGATACTAATTCAAGGGGACCGTACTTACAGTTTGTTCAGAATACTTACATTTTACAAAACATTTATTCAATAAAATTGTAGGCTTCTTTCATTGTGTATATTTTAAGTTCTGCTCGATATCATTTTTCCCCGAAATTTATGTTAAATAACAATAATGAGAAAATTTGATGGAAACCAATGAAATCATTTATGTGGTATGAGCTCAACAACTCATAGGAAGATTTAATGTACATTTTCCATAGTTTACACTTCGACACAGTAAGACATACTTTCTCAAGTACAATAATTCGAAGCTCATTATATCGGAATTTTCAATCCATTATTGTAACTTTAATTTAAAGCTTTCTTCATGATTTGTTTCAAGTAGCTAATGGTTTTACCACTCTCGAGTTCCATTTAAATTGCTCATTTCTGTGAACAGTAACAAACTATGTTAAAATAATTGCAATATTTCTTGTATATTAGCAAGGTTAAGTAAGAAAAGACTAAGCATAGTTTAATTATGAATAGTTAACTAATTCTAAACACATACTAGTTAGCAGATTAGACGTTTATTCTGTTTTATGGTAATTATTCACTTGAACATGCTCAATCGACCAGCTTGACCTCATGTAATGTTACTACCTAGTCGTGCATGATCCATCAATCAATGTTTTTCGGATTTTTAATTGAAACAAGCTGACAAATTCTCAAAAATTATCAGGATTATTTTTTGTAGTTTGGAGTAATTCAACAACGTCATCCTATTTCTGTTGGATATACTTATACTCCATTCATGTTTTGGACTAGAATCTTTGGGTTAAACCATTGAAATCATTAAATTAACAAGTTTGATTAATTAAATGTGATCAGTTTTAAATAGTCTCTTAGTCATCCTTAAAATGCTTACTACAGTGAAATAAGATTACTCAAATCCTACTTACATATTCACTAAGTTTCCTTTATGATGGAATTATTTCTGACCCATTGATAAATTTTTACCATAATTTTATAAAGTCGTTGATTACCACCAAAACATTTAGCCAGAAAGAGTACTCATTTAAAATATCAACGTGGATTTTGTTGTATTGAGCAATCCATCAAGAGGTCGATTGTGGCCAGCATAGCTTGATGGTAACATCTCAAACTGTAAAACTGGGTGACACGAGATGGAATCTATCAGAGAGTATCAATTCCCTTAAGATTACCAGTACATCTGACTGATGAGTACCAAATACCATGAAACCAAGGTCACCTAATTTGCTGTCGATTACCTCTAAGTATCACCGTATATTATAACTTAAGTTTACTTTAGTACATGTCGACAAATTTATTTATTTACCCGTTTCCTGAATCCACCTAATGAAATCATTTTTAGATTTTCTGAGGTTACATACTATTTTTTTCAGTGGTGAATTTAATAAATGCTTTTTATTCAGTTAAGCAAATAAATATATAGATATTTCATTTTACACAATGAACCAACGTTGAGTTATCATTATCATGTTGTTTATACAGTCGATGGAAAATAATCAAACCTTAGACGGGTCAGCTAGGGCTTTTTAAAGTAGGAATTGTTCATCAAAATAAACACTTATTATGAATGTCTATTTTTCTCCGGCTTTATTATGTTTAAGTACAGAATTAGTTTTGTTTGCAATGTATTACATCAAAATGATCCGATCTTGATACATTTTTCGCAATTTAATGGTAGTGTGGTGTGTGCTACTGATGTCGACAGATATAAGTAGTACATATCATGAATAGAAAGTGAAATTCCTGGAGGCAGAAGGTTAAGAAGGTTGAAGAAAAGAGAATGAGAACAAAGAATGATTGATGTTTAAACGAAGGAACAACCAAGTTTTGGACAATTGATTGAGATTTTGCAAATGAAATACTTACGGTATGATTCTCGGATTTTACTAAGAGCTTCTGTAAGTTTTGCACAAAACAATAAACGTCTCAAGGTTAGCCACTAACAAATGCTATTTTTATAATTAACATAAATTTACTATAAAATTTCTCATTAAACATGAAAGTAGCATACCTAGTCAGCTTACACAACATGTAACTTACTTATAATAATGAGCATGTGATGCGGTTATAGTATTAATTAGGATTATTTCAATTAATGAAAGTAACAGTATTATTCCAGAAATGGAAACATTCAATATTAATGAGATTTTCATTGTATGTTATCTTGTGCATTAATTAGCATTTGTAAAAAAAATACTAACTTTAATCATTCTGTTAACAAATTCTATGTGTTCAGTGGTAGTTTGACGAAATTCAGTATAAACAGTTTCATTTTAATTCTCGTATGTCATATCAGCATTCCGGTATTATGAATTCACCACACGTGATGTAATATTGAACGCATCATGACAAATAAACTGTTAGTTAGATAAGGAACTAAGTTTTGAATATCAATTTCGGATATAAATATATATGAATAAGTAGATGAAAATATAGACAGATGTACATATATATAGACAAGGAATAAAATTATGACCTGATAAATTCAGTAATGTATGAACATCAGATGTAAATATATTTCACATTTATCTAAATCATAAATTGAAAAATTGATCGAAATTAATAATTTACATGATACTGTGTTATTGATTAGAACATAACTAGTAAACAAGGATAGCTAACGTACATACACAGCTTTTAAATTAATTAAAGTAACGCTTTAAACAGATACATAGTAATTTCTAATGCAACTGTACATCTGTATCCTATTAAACGCTGAAAACGTAGATATAAAAAAATAGATTATCTTACGACCAATCAAACGACCGTATTAGAAAACGACGGATTAGGAAACAGAAAGTTAGCAATATACATAGCACATGAGTAGGGTTAGGGTTAGGGTTAGGGTTAGGGTTAGGGTTAGGGTTAGGGTTTAGGGTTAGGGTTAGGGTTAGGGTTTAGGGTTAGGGTTAGGGTTAGGGTTAGGGTTAGGGTTAGGTTAGGGTTAGGGTTAGGGTTAGGGTTAGGGTTAGGGTTAGGGTTAGGGTTAGGGTTAGGGTTAGGGTTAGGGTTAGGGTTAGGGTTAGGGTTAGGGTTAGGGTTAGGGTTAGGGTTAGGGTTAGGGTTAGGGTTAGGGTTAGGGTTAGGGTTAGGGTTAGGGTTAGGGTTAGGGTTAGGGTTAGGGTTAGGGTTAGGGTTAGGGTTAGGGTTAGGGTTAGGGTTAGGGTTAGGGTTAGGGTTAGGGTTAGGGTTAGGGTTAGGGTTAGGGTTAGGGTTAGGGTTAGGGTTAGGGTTAGGGTTAGGGTTAGGGTTAGGGTTAGGGTTAGGGTTAGGGTTAGGGTTAGGGTTAGGGTTAGGGTTAGGGTTAGGGTTAGGGTTAGGGTTAGGGTTAGGGTTAGGGTTAGGGTTAGGGTTAGGGTTAGGGTTAGGGTTAGGGTTAGGGTTAGGGTTAGGGTTAGGGTTAGGGTTAGGGTTAGGGTTAGGGTTAGGGTTAGGGTTAGGGTTAGGGTTAGGGTTAGGGTTAGGGTTAGGGTTAGGGTTAGGGTTAGGGTTAGGGTTAGGGTTAGGGTTAGGGTTAGGGTTAGGGTTAGGGTTAGGGTTAGGGTTAGGGTTAGGGTTAGGGTTAGGGTTAGGGTTAGGGTTAGGGTTAGGGTTAGGGTTAGGGTTAGGGTTAGGGTTAGGGTTAGGGTTAGGGTTAGGGTTAGGGTTAGGGTTAGGGTTAGGGTTAGGGTTAGGGTTAGGGTTAGGGTTAGGGTTAGGGTTAGGGTTAGGGTTAGGGTTAGGGTTAGGGTTAGGGTTAGGGTTAGGGTTAGGGTTAGGGTTAGGGTTAGGGTTAGGGTTAGGGTTAGGGTTAGGGTTAGGGTTAGGGTTAGGGTTAGGGTTAGGGTTAGGGTTAGGGTTAGGGTTAGGGTTAGGGTTAGGGTTAGGGTTAGGGTTAGGGTTAGGGTTAGGGTTAGGGTTAGGGTTAGGGTTAGGGTTAGGGTTAGGGTTAGGGTTAGGGTTAGGGTTAGGGTTAGGGTTAGGGTTAGGGTTAGGGTTAGGGTTAGGGTTAGGGTTAGGGTTAGGGTTAGGGTTAGGGTTAGGGTTAGGGTTAGGGTTAGGGTTAGGGTTAGGGTTAGGGTTAGGGTTAGGGTTAGGGTTAGGGTTAGGGTTAGGGTTAGGGTTAGGGTTAGGGTTAGGGTTAGGGTTAGGGTTAGGGTTAGGGTTAGGGTTAGGGTTAGGGTTAGGGTTAGGGTTAGGGTTAGGGTTAGGGTTAGGGTTAGGGTTAGGGTTAGGGTTAGGGTTAGGGTTAGGGTTAGGGTTAGGGTTAGGGTTAGGGTTAGGGTTAGGGTTAGGGTTAGGGTTAGGGTTAGGGTTAGGGTTAGGGTTAGGGTTAGGGTTAGGGTTAGGGTTAGGGTTAGGGTTAGGGTTAGGGTTAGGGTTAGGGTTAGGGTTAGGGTTAGGGTTAGGGTTAGGGTTAGGGTTAGGGTTAGGGTTAGGGTTAGGGTTAGGGTTAGGGTTAGGGTTAGGGTTAGGGTTAGGGTTAGGGTTAGGGTTAGGGTTAGGGTTAGGGTTAGGGTTAGGGTTAGGGTTAGGGTTAGGGTTAGGGTTAGGGTTAGGGTTAGGGTTAGGGTTAGGGTTAGGGTTAGGGTTAGGGTTAGGGTTAGGGTTAGGGTTAGGGTTAGGGTTAGGGTTAGGGTTAGGGTTAGGGTTAGGGTTAGGGTTAGGGTTAGGGTTAGGGTTAGGGTTAGGGTTAGGGTTAGGGTTAGGGTTAGGGTTAGGGTTAGGGTTAGGGTTAGGGTTAGGGTTAGGGTTAGGGTTAGGGTTAGGGTTAGGGTTAGGGTTAGGGTTAGGGTTAGGGTTAGGGTTAGGGTTAGGGTTAGGGTTAGGGTTAGGGTTAGGGTTAGGGTTAGGGTTAGGGTTAGGGTTAGGGTTAGGGTTAGGGTTAGGGTTAGGGTTAGGGTTAGGGTTAGGGTTAGGGTTAGGGTTAGGGTTAGGGTTAGGGTTAGGGTTAGGGTTAGGGTTAGGGTTAGGGTTAGGGTTAGGGTTAGGGTTAGGGTTAGGGTTAGGGTTAGGGTTAGGGTTAGGGTTAGGGTTAGGGTTAGGGTTAGGGTTAGGGTTAGGGTTAGGGTTAGGGTTAGGGTTAGGGTTAGGGTTAGGGTTAGGGTTAGGGTTAGGGTTAGGGTTAGGGTTAGGGTTAGGGTTAGGGTTAGGGTTAGGGTTAGGGTTAGGGTTAGGGTTAGGGTTAGGGTTAGGGTTAGGGTTAGGGTTAGGGTTAGGGTTAGGGTTAGGGTTAGGGTTAGGGTTAGGGTTAGGGTTAGGGTTAGGGTTAGGGTTAGGGTTAGGGTTAGGGTTAGGGTTAGGGTTAGGGTTAGGGTTAGGGTTAGGGTTAGGGTTAGGGTTAGGGTTAGGGTTAGGGTTAGGGTTAGGGTTAGGGTTAGGGTTAGGGTTAGGGTTAGGGTTAGGGTTAGGGTTAGGGTTAGGGTTAGGGTTAGGGTTAGGGTTAGGGTTAGGGTTAGGGTTAGGGTTAGGGTTAGGGTTAGGGTTAGGGTTAGGGTTAGGGTTAGGGTTAGGGTTAGGGTTAGGGTTAGGGTTAGGGTTAGGGTTAGGGTTAGGGTTAGGGTTAGGGTTAGGGTTAGGGTTAGGGTTAGGGTTAGGGTTAGGGTTAGGGTTAGGGTTAGGGTTAGGGTTAGGGTTAGGGTTAGGGTTAGGGTTAGGGTTAGGGTTAGGGTTAGGGTTAGGGTTAGGGTTAGGGTTAGGGTTAGGGTTAGGGTTAGGGTTAGGGTTAGGGTTAGGGTTAGGGTTAGGGTTAGGGTTAGGGTTAGGGTTAGGGTTAGGGTTAGGGTTAGGGTTAGGGTTAGGGTTAGGGTTAGGGTTAGGGTTAGGGTTAGGGTTAGGGTTAGGGTTAGGGTTAGGGTTAGGGTTAGGGTTAGGGTTAGGGTTAGGGTT